>CAJQZJ010004755.1:9450058-9529501 GCA_907164525.1 Lophiomys imhausi | reverse complement strand
ACACACACACACACACACACACACACACACACACACACACACACACATTATCCTCCTCATCATCATCCAGGTATACACCACAGTCCTGTCATCAGGAGATTATCTTCCTGCCACCTTTGTCCTTCAGAACTCCCTTCCTGTCCTTCATGCAGCTGCTCCTTACTCTAGGAGCCCTGGGGCATCAGACCTGCTCAGCCTTTCCATCCTGCCCCATCTTGCCCCTATAAAGACGCACTGCCGTGAGCTATACAATTTCCAGAACAAACATGTAGGATGCTTAACAGCCCAGCCCAGTCCAGGAGCAGAGAGCTATCTTTCTGTTCCAATGACTGTCTTGTTAATTAGCATTTTATCATCCAAGCAGGACTTGCCCAGACAAATAGGGACTATTTTTACCCAGGCTGTCATCATGCAGGTGTGGCCAACAATCCAGCCAGGATCTCAGCCACGTCATCCAACACAGGATGCAGAGAGCGTTCAGGTGTGCCTGGCTGAGTTCAAACACCTGTGTGATAGCCACTGCCCCTCTCCAGTCTGTGTTCCTCACACCACAGGGGTGAATGATCCTGGAGGGTTGGTTAGTAACCGAGCCAGGCAGGAGAGGTTATGGGGTCAGGATTCCTGGGAAGAGAGGACCATTAAAATGTCCACTTCCTGAGGACAGTAGAAGAAAAAGTAAGCTGGAAGGGGGGGGGGGACTAAGTGGTTCTGCAGAGCTGGTCCCATACCCAAGGAGGGGCCTCCCTGGGTCACCAGGTCACAGCTCCCACTGCTAACCAAATTGTGTCAAGGTTTTGGTCCCTGGGAGTCATTCTTCAGCCCGGCATTTGTACATGGCTGAGTGTCTCCAAATGTGACCTTGTTGAAGGCAAATAGTTCTCATTTGTCACTTTGGGAATAATAAACAATTTCAAAGCTAGGGAGGGAGGGCACTGCAACTATTTCGAAACAGTTAAAATGTCATGCTAGAAATTGTATTTTGGGGGGGAGAAAGTGTGACTGTTTCCATCTCTCCCCTCTTCCCTTTCCCAAATAACCAACCAGATGAACACTGAAATGTTTGTTTTTGTTTTTATTTTCCTGCTTTCAGAATTCTCTACCTAAAATCTCATGCGTGCTCAGGACAAATACACCCTTGTGGATACTTGCAAGAGAAACAAACTCCAACATGAAAATACCAAGGCGTTCCTCATTCTTCTTTTCTTATGTAAATAAATCTCCAGATGGCTCATTTGTAGGGCTGTGTTTACTAATTCTTGTTTTCTTTCTAGACAATCTGTTCCCATTAGCCATTCACTCAGTGGAACTGCCATCAGAAGACATGGCCAAGCTGAGTACCACATCAATGGTGCCAGTGCCACACACACACACAGTATACATATAACATATTATACACCCACATGCACTTCACACACATACACTTTACACACACACCACAGACATCACACATATATAACACATATACCACATACCATACAGAATACACACATCGTGATCACATGCACACACACCCAACATATCACACACACCACACATACACATGATGCACATACCACACACAACATACACATATACATCACACACACATTACACATACAACAACACATATACACATCACATACACACACAATACACACATCTGTGGTATGAGTTTATTAAAATAACCAATTATGAAAATTTTTTTGTTTAATCTCAGGTGTGAGACTGCTAAGACACAGGTGTAAAGCATTAACTGTCTCGTGAGCTAACAGGGGTGTGGCTTAGCTAGTTGAGCAAGTTTAACACAGAAGACTTGAGAAAGGGATAAAAAGCCAGAGCCCTGAGGAGAAGGGGGCTCTACAAAGAAGTAGGAGAAAGGGCTACAAAAAAGAAAGACATTGCTGCTCTCCTGGCTGCTGGTGCTCCCCCAAACTGCTGCTTGTTCTTCCTGCTGCTGTCTCCTGGTTGCCTGGACTTTCATTGAGACTGATATTCCCCCCAAAGAACCCAATGACCCTAATCAGCAGGAAGTAGCCCAAAGAGAACTACACCCCCTTTCACTTTTAACCTTCCTCCTCTCCCACTTAGTGTTGGGGGGTTGGGAGGAACAAGGGGTGGGCAGGAGGCATAAGGTATTAAGGATAGTAAAATAAATTAGAATGTATAATTAATATAATACAAAAATAATAAAAGCCTCTTGCTACACACATACCACATATACCACACAATACCATATATACATGCATGCACAAACCAAACACAACACACATATACATCATACACACATACTACATATACATGCCTGCACATACCACACACAAACACATCATACACACATATCAAATACACATACCACAGACATATTACAAACACACCACACATACACACCACACACATATCACACACAACACACATCACACATATACCATACATATATTACACAGATATATACATATAACATACACCACACAGACATCATAGAATATAGAGTACATACATATATACCACATATACATCTCACATTCAACATACACACACACACATATACACCACAGACACATCACAAAAATACATACACAGAGAAAAAGAGAGAGAGAGCCTTATGAAGGACTAAAATACTTTTGCTTTTATTGTATTTTAATGTTAGAAGACAATAATTTCAGGTTCATTAGAATATCAAAACTAGTGATAGGTATATATAGTTTAGGAAAAACAATCTGTACTCAAATCTCTTTCCTCTCTCCCATCTACTGCCCACTGCAGACATCACAGTCATGTGTGTTATCCTTTCCATTAGGATCAGAATGATCATATGAATGCTTCTAACAGCCTCAATCAAGTTATTACCAATGAACCACAGTTATGTAAGGTGACACACCCCTGAGTCCTTCATTTTACCATGGACTCACAGGAACTGCGGATGGGAACAGTGGTATTCAATGTCTCCCAGGCACTTAAGAGCATCCATCATTTTGGGAACTCATATAGGGCTCGTTGGTATGGAGTGGGGAGCTATGTCTTCATTTTCGTTGCTCTTGACTGTGATGTCAAGATGTTGCCTTTGTTTATGAAGTCAAGTGACATATCACCATAGTGCTAATTGTATCTGGCTTTGGTATCCATAGGAATCATGGAGATTTTCATGTAACATTCTTTTTTTACAAAGTTCTCAAAAATGTCACTTCTGCTTATTGCTAATTATATATACATATATATCATTATATATATTTATATATAGCTAGATTATAACAGCAGTCAGGCCTGCAATTCAATATTGTCTTTTAATGCATCAAGAACCTGTGTAGTGCCTTGTAATTTGAAATAACATTTTGTTGAGTATATTTCCATATATTTGACTACCTGTGTAAGTCTATATATTCTATGTACTTAAAGCATCATCCTAAGAAGGGATCTAAAGATTTCACCAAAGGCTGTGATATTCACTAAGTAAGATCTGTGAAACACACATACAAATACTAAAACCCCAATTATAAGAAAGCCAGGTCCCGTAAATTCTTAGGTTCATTCTTTACACACATAAAAGACCTTGCTGTAAGACCTGCCATCTTAGATTAAGATAATAGCCACCTCCATATTGATAAAAGGTTGTATTAATTTAAAAAGTATTCACATTAGAGCTAGAACAAGAGGAAGAGAGAGAAAAAGAGGTACATGAAGTAAAAAGTGCAGGTACCTGTGTTTGAATCCCCAGGGTCACTATTGGCATGCATTTGACCCAGAGCTTTTCACACACTGTACTGATTGCATAAAAATGGAACAAACGATGTATTTATTTATCCTCCAGCTAACATTTTTTACTTAACAAAATAAAATAGAATGTTACCTATTAATAGAATAAAATGTTACCTTAATAATAAAATAAAATGGGCATCTTTCCTTTACCAAAGTTTGCCTCATTCTTTTTAATGACTGAAATATTCCTACAGGTAAAAACACCCCAATAGAAATAAATCCCAATATAGGAGAATCTCCACAGGCGTTACTGGAGCAAAACTAACAAAGAGGATCCCTCGCTGGGGCATGAGTATAGTAGACTCTTAGCTTGGGTCACTGGACATTTAAGGACAGGTTGAAGCAGAAGCAACAGGCTTGAAGCCCCTTGTAATGACCCCTGAACAAAAGGGCCCAATGTAAGAGTAAAACCAGGTTCTGGGTGTCATGTAGTCTCTGGAACTCTGTATTAGTGTCACTACTGATCCTCCACGGGGATGTCCATGAGCCTTTCAAGTTCTACCAGACTCCAAGGCACAGCTGGGAAGGACACCTAACTTAGCAGTGGGACAATTTCTCTCCATTCTCAGATTCTATGCCTTCTATGGATAGCATGTCTCTGCTACAAACTCATCTCCTTCAGAGTCTCAACAGATGTATATGCCTACACCAGAGTTCTCATTAATTACTTTGGGTTGTGTGGAAGGGAAGACTCTAGTCAAAAACCAGAGGTTTATCACCGTGCTCACCACTGTTACAGGTAAACACAGAAAATTCAGACAAGGCCAGTGTAAGGTCAGAGGCTCGAACTGGAAAAGGAAATGAGGAGGTGGCAGGTGGAGACTCCAAAGGAAAGCAGCTCTCTTTCCTGTCAGTATTGCATGTGCAGGAGCTCTGGAACCTCAGAGCTGAACTCAGAGAGCTAAGTGCCCCAGGCTCCTGTGACACCAGGTGGTAGCCTCTGCCTGGGTCCTCCTCTCCCTCCCACCATGACGTTAAGGGTTGCATATGAGAAGCCAGTTTGCTGGCCCCTGTTCCTCTGGCCTTTGTCCTTTGAAACCACAAAGCCTCACCCAAACTGGCCATATCCAAATGAAGCAGGATCGGTGGAGACCCTGATTTCTAAGAGCTACCTCTCTTCTGCTTTGAGCTTTTGTACTACTGAAAACCCTCTCCCCATTCCTAGCACGGAGGTCAGAAGGTCTGCCTCCCTCTCATATATGCATTCCCTTCACATCACATCTTGCTGTCTCCTCTCTGCTTTGGGTTTCAGCAATTTTAAATTCCCTGGCTCCGAGTCAGCTCTTCTATCAGAACCACCGAGGCTCCAGACTGTTCTACCTCTGCGCAGAGTAGGAAATAAAACAAAGCCGGGCTTGTTCCCAGTTTGATAGGCTGCAAGTTTAGGGAACTGGGGCTTCAAATGTTTCCACTATTTTGTTTTGGCACCAGAGTGTCTGTGTTTAATTCCATGTCTCCTGCCAGACTTGGGAAGCCGAAGTGATAATATCAACATGTGAAGAGAGGGAGGGCACCACCTGCCATCATCACCCTCCCAGGCTGGCATGGTGGATGGGGGAATCACCGAAGCACACAGACACATGTTCATACATAGAGAGACATGTTCACCTATAGATGCACACACTCTGTGAAGCACCAGTCACATGTGAACATATATGCATCTGGACAAATCCATGCACATACGCAGACCATAGAGTAACACATTCCTGCAAGTGTATGGTCACATACAGACACTGGGACAACATTATTTACCAACAGATACATTAACACTCACAAAGACATATGCTCATGAATGAATACACTAGTACATTTATTATCCTTAATACATAGTCAAATATATGCATAAACATATATTCTCTCATTTTTCTAGTTTTCTATTACTGTGATAAACATCATGATCAAAAGCAACCTGGGAGGGAAAGGGTTTATTTGACTTATAGATCCCAGATCACAGTCTGAGGGAAGTCAGGACTGGAACTTCAGAAAGGACCTGGTGGCAGGAACTCTAAGAATCCATGGAGGAATATTACTTACTAGCTTGCTCCCCATGCCTTACTCAGCCTGCTCACACAACCCAGGACTACCTGCCTGCGGATGGCGCCACCCACAGTGGGCTGGGCCCTCCCATATCAGTCATTAATAAAGAAAATGCTGCACAGACATCCCCAGATAATATTAATTCTTCAAATAAGATTCTCTCGTCCTAGATATGTTCAGCTTTGTGCCAAGTTGACAAAAACTGAACAGCACACTCATGTATATACCCTACAGCTCCCACATAAAACATAAAGCACATATGTTCACAGCCAATACATATATACTCTCATGTATACACCAATATGCACATTCCCAACCACAGATAGACACCCTGTCACATAGTGGTAGGCACTTGGACATACCTGTATGCACACCGATGTATGCACATGGAGGCAAAAGGAGGTGTATGTAATGTGCAAAAGAATATAAGCAGGTTACAATGATATCAATGTATGAAGATGTCATAATAAAATTTATTGTTTTGTACACTCAGTAAAAAGCATTTTAAAGATTTAAAAGATCAGAGCTAGAACCTAGAATGGTTTCATCAAAGTGGTTGATGTGTTTTCATAGTATTTAGTGTCCTGGCTATGCATTCCTCAGGGAGAACAGGTCCCGTACTGAAGGAGGGAGACCTAACATCCCAGGGAGAGAGCACAGAGAAAGGAGTCAAGCAGGCTAGGCTTAACTTGTCACTGTATGATTCAAGACAGGATAATCCAGAAGCAACCTAGATGTCCTTTTCTTAAATATGTCATACACAGAAATACAGAAAGAAGAGTATTACAAATACACATTAAATAAGCTCTGTGGAATGGGGTGGAATCCAGTCTGCTGTCTTTTCTGAACAAGGTCCAGTGCCAACAGGCAGCACTACCCCCATTACCATAGATCATGAGTCTACAAGGGAAGGACAATGTCAAACCTGGTGCCCTGTTAGTCTTCACTGAGCTTGCCTCTGACCAGTGGTCTAATGGGCATCTGTTCTGATCTCTTGACCAGCTCTCAAGCCTCATGGAAACCTTCCCTGAACTCTCGTCTCCCGTGATCCTTACTGACAGGAACACCTATCCATGAAACGGTGTCTAGCCCTGACCCTGGAGTCTGACCAAACCCTTGACTAAATTTCACTCCAGCACTTACTCTATGAAGACTGCAGGCCAACATCACTCTTGGCCTCAGTACCCTCATCTCCACAATGGGGAGAATCAGAGAAGTGATATTGGGAAAATGCTGTGAGAACAGGACAAGGTGGCACATGGCAAGCTCTTCATAAATGTATTTACTGGTTTGCTTTTAGTCCACCATTTTCCATAATAATGGTGTGCGTGCGTGCGTGCGTGTGTGTGTGTGTGTGTGTGTGCATGTGTGTGTGTGTGTGCATGCATGTGTGAATGTGTGTGTGTGTGTGTGCATGAATCTGCACTTGTATACATTGAGCTAGGTGATAAGGCAGGAAACGAGTAGGTAAGTAAAAATGATTCTAGCATCTTGTGATGACCTACAAGCCATAAACACAGCCGAAGCTGTTGTTCTAAGGGCCGCCCCTCACAGAGTCTGCATTGAGGACATAGCTATGGTTCAGCACATCACATTTTGTACTAGGGAAGATCAGATTGAAATTTCTTCCAGGAATGCACTTCAAGAAAAATTATAAATACATTCCAGTCAGTGCCTTCTGATCAAGATGGAATTCAAATTCCCTGCCTCGTGATGGTGATCGAGAGCTTTTTAATCACAGTAAATTATTTTGACGCCCAAGTGGAAAGTCCTCTATAATGCTTTTAGAATCCCATTTTTATTTAACATTAATTAAAGGCTACTAACCGTAAAGTATTAATGAAATCAAATTCCCAAAAGGAGCCCCCCAGGTCACAGGCTTTAGCTCTGTGAGAGATAGCAACCCAGAGAAAAACTCAGGCCATAATGAGATTTTAACCATGAAAATGCAATCAGCGTGACCACGATCAAGGGAGGGCCTTCCTCAGGAAGATAATAGATATTCTCAGTAATAAATTTTATGATCATCGTTAGCCTCTCTAGCAGTTTATGGCTATTATGGCTATTGAGCAAAAGCTTTCCGAATCAAACAACCCCACAGGGTTGCTGCACTGTTGTAGAGGCTCTGTTTGATTATCCGACAGACACTGGGCCAGGGTTTATGGTGAAGGTTAGGGAAAGGAAGTTAATTAACCCTGTTGCTTCCAGGAGAGGACTCCCAGGCTAAGACCACAGGCAATCCCTGGACAGAGGTGAAGGCTGCAGATACCCTCTGAGATCATGTCCTGTACCCCCCTTATCTTTTAAAATATTCATTAGAATGAGTTAATTGTGCATGGTAATGGGTTCCATTATAAGCTCCTCATATAATGTATTCTCATCAGTTTCACCCTCATTACCCTCCCCATCTCCCTCTCATCTCCACTGTTGATCCCCTTCCTCTTCCCAATTAATTCCCCTTCTACTTTCATGTCTTTTTTTTTCTTTTAATTTCTCAGTGAGTGTTGTTGGGGTTCTTGCAGGACCATGGTGGGAAGGGTTATTTCCAGGACCCAGGGCAACTTACCAGGGGCCAAAGAAAATGTCTTCCCTTGGAAGAAACATTAACTCCCCCTAGATGGCCAGGGATGGGTGGAGACTTGTGAGTGCCTCCCCCAGTTATCCTACCCCCCTTCTTTAAGAAAGAGTGGCTGCCAGCTGTTCTGTCTTCAGTTGGATATTGACAACACTTACCCCAGGGCTCAGCTACCAGTGAATGTATAAAAATGTATAAAAGAGAGAGCTGGCCATTTCTGAGGCTATGTATGTCATGAAGCCATCATGGCAAAAATCATAAAAGTGGCAGAGAAGCTCCTGGAGAAGATGTGTGTAGAAGTTCAAGTGCATCTATCTGCTCAGGTCCAGTGACTTCTTCTAAGAAGGGAATGCCTTTGGTTTGTCCCAAGTATTTTCACGTTGGAGGTGGGACCTATAGGAGGTGAGGCCTATAAGAATGAAGAGGTACTCAGGTCTCTGAGGTGGTTGAAGAATAGATAGCTAGAGTCTCATAGTTAAATTTTGAGTTGTTTAGGAATCAAGAGGGTGTTCTGGATCTAAGAAGATATTCTTAAAATTGTGAGGCAAGTTAGTATGAAAGCTGAGTTAGATATAGAACTTTAAACTCATGGAGATGGTTAGATAGTAGAATGTTAAAGTCAGATGCCAAATACATATGGACTGGACACTGGGAATGTATGCTAAGCCATATAACTCTTATAATTGTGGCCTATTTATTTCTGTTATTTTGTATTGTATTTATAGTTATAAGAAAAAGAACCATTTTTTGGACTGAAAGGGAGAGCTGTTGGGGGGGGGAGAAATACCTTAAACTAAAAAAAAAAAAGAAGGGAAGAGGATGGGGGGGTTGAGGGGGAGGAGGGTGGAAGGGTGGGACTGGATGGGGGAGTAGGGAGGGGATTGTGATTGAGATGTAACTTGAAGAAATAAAAAATAAATTATTAAAAAAATTAACATAAAAAAAGAATGAAGAGGTAATTGGGTCACTGGAGTTATGACTCAGGCTTCCCTCAAACTCCCTATGTAATAGAGGTTGCCCCTGAACTCTTGATCCTCTAGCGTTTACCTCCCAAGTGCAGGGATTACTGACATGCACCACCACACCCAGCTACGGAGCAGTTCTGTGGGACCCTCTGTTAGTGCCTCTGAGAACAAGCCCATCCATCCCCCAGCCTGAGCATCTTTCTCTCTAGTCCTGTGGTCTCTCATTCACTCTTGTCATTGTACTGTCAGGCATCACAAGTTCCTGTCACAGACAAAGTGATGGTGGTGTGCCCTGGCATCATCAGAGCTGGAAGTTAAAGAAACTTCTTTTCTTTCTAAAGTTAAGCAGTCTCAGGTATTTCATTTTGGTCTCAGGAAAGAAACTAAAACAGTCTTCAAAGCATTCACTGCAGCGCTATCCCCTTCCTTCCCTTGGATAACTGAATAGAACCCAGATATGTTTAATCTATGCTTCATCAACTAAAAGCTATGGTGATGCATCTAAAAGCATTTTTTTTTTGCTTTAGCTCATTTCTATCTACAATCCTAATGTTTTACTGAAACAGAAGTTGTTATAAAGCTAAGAGCCCAGATTCTAACCTCATCTTTAAAAACTAGGAGTTTGTTATCATTGAGAGTTCTCTTTAGCTGTAGAAAGTCCTCTCTCCTTGTCCTGGTAGCTTAAAGGTCATGTGAGCATCTATTCCAGAAATGTGTGTTTGTTTGTTTGTTTGTTTTTGTTTGCTTGTTGGTTGGTTGGTTTTTTGAGACAGGGTTTCTCTGTGTTTCCCTAGCTGTCCTGGACTCACCTTGTAGACCAGGATGGCCTCAAATTCCCAGAGTTCCCCCTGCCTCTGCCTCCAGAGTGCTAGGATTAATGATGTGGGCCACAACACCTGGCTCCAAAAAAGTTTTTGACCATCCATCCAAAGTAGGGACATTGTCTGAGTTAAAAGTAGTGGTTGTCCAAAGACTAGTTTTCCATTTTAAAAGCTAATGGCCTTCAACTGCAGCCCACAAAAACAGGATATTTATCTTTAGGGCTGGGGGTGGGCAGGATTCAGACACTCCCCAACTGCAGACCTTTATATAACATAAATCCTAAAACAATTAATATCAAGTCAATTTTCAGCTGGAGAAGAAACAGATCTGGTCATTAATCCTGGGAGAAGAAAAGCTAAGAAGGCTATTTAAAATGCAAATGTCATCTGAAAGTTCCTGTACCAGTAACACCACCCCTAAACATTGCAGTCTCTTTTTCATCAAAGTCTCCCAAAGCACCATTTCCCAAATGAGATTACTCAAGAGACCACTGAGACTCTTCATTATACACAGATAGCTCTATTCACGTAGGTGGGCAAGGAGATTCCCCCAGTATTGTGTTGGCATGTTTACCAGCTGAGTAGACAACAACAAAAATGAAGAGCAGATGGGCAACCCCATCAGCTAGCAGAAGTGATGACAGGCCAGACTTGAGGGGGGTGGGCACCAAGTCACTTGAGATGGAATGGGACTAGTCACGTGATTAGTGTTCTCCCAAAGTCATCAGGACTCATCCACCCAAATGAAGGCTGTTCTCAGCAAGATCACCTTTAAAGGAAGGGTACTTGCTTTTTTCTTCATAACCACTTAGAAATCCACTCATTTGAGTCAGTTTCCAAGTCATTTGGTAACAGGGAATCTTGAAGACTAAGTTGAGAGCATGACATGGGATAGGTCTAAAGCATGCTTACCACAGTGCTAAGTGTATGGTAAGTATGTGATTTTTATCATGGTCATCCTCCCAAGCTCTTAAGATGTGGCTAGATTCTCTTTCACAGGCAAATATCAGTCTCATAACCCAAGTTATTTTATCTTTTTCCCATGGGGCACCAGGAGCATATGATAAGCATTAAGGGATAAAATCAAAATCCTGGGTTAAATAATGCTACTGTGGTGTGGAATATTGACCAGGCAAGCTAGGATCAATGTCTTTGAGTAACATAATGGAAATTTCTAATTAAATTTTGAAATTTTCCTGGCTGTACTATGGCTAAATGTGTGGCTCCTGCCTCTTTATTTTCCTGAAGCATGAGAGAGTTACTGTGGTAGGATAAATCATGTGTTCACCAAGCCTGTTCTCTTTTCCCAACCATGTAGGAAGCCTGCATTCCCAACATCCTTTGCAGTTTGATTGACACTGTATTATTCTTGGTGCCATCTTCTGTGTTCCCACTCTTACCCTGCTTCTTCCAGACCATAAGCATAGACTTAGGGGTAAAATGAAAGAAGAGGAAGCCTGGTCACAGCTCAGAGGCAAGCCCTCCCTCCCAGTGATCTACCACATACAACAGCCAAACCTGGAACATTTCTGTGGTACTTTCTGCAAGCAAACCATCCAACTTCATTGTGCTTTACCACTGTTAAACGGGCTGTTGATGATGGTGCTAGAGGAATTATACTGATTAGCTGACTTATCTCCTGACTGAATTTTTAGAAACTTCTTATATTTAAGCAACAGTGGAAAGATAGACCAAAGTAGAAAAGTGGAGAGTTCAGACCTAGGTCATATTACCCAAAATTTATTTTTCCCAGCTCAAAACAATCTGAAGTTCTAAGCTACAATCTAACACATAACTGAAATTAAATAACTATAATTCTACATTATGGGAAGGGTTGAGTATCTATACAGATGGTGAAGAGTAATAAACCTAGAATCATCAAATCCTTAGGTAGTTCACTGAACTGCATATATAAAAACCCCTTTTCCAATAGGGTCACACTTACAGATGCTGTACATATCTTTTATTCACACACACACACACGAGTCATGCAGACCAAGTGGATTTTAGAAGCTAACAGTTTCTAGTCATTGGTTGTATTGGACATAAAAGCTGGTAACCACACAGTTACAGGCAGGCCTGTCCCCAGCTAGTTTGATAAACACTTGAGATAAAGGTATCCATCTTAGAAACTTCACTTTAGACTTTAAAATGAACCTTAGAGACATGGGAAACATCTGATTTTTCAGACCTAGAGGAGTTTAGACCATTGTAAAAATAGGCATAGTGTCATATCTGAGGTCGCTAACCAATTAGTACAGGGACCAGGATCCTCATCTTCCAAATGTAATCAGTTTTGTTCTCTCCCTTTAGAACCTACAGAACTAAAGCCCAGATTCTATTAAAATTACCTTTTATATTTATTATTTATATTTTGAGGGGCATGCTCAGACAATGGTTTGTGAAGACAGGTCAGAGGACAACTTGCAAAGCTCTGGTTCTCTCCTTCTACTACATGAGTCCCAGGGATTAAACTCTAGTCACCAACCTTGGCAGCAAGGGCCTTTGCCCACTGAGC
The DNA here is from genome assembly GCA_907164525.1 of Lophiomys imhausi. Taxonomy (NCBI): domain Eukaryota; kingdom Metazoa; phylum Chordata; class Mammalia; order Rodentia; family Muridae; genus Lophiomys; species Lophiomys imhausi. Next base: position 9,516,853 of record CAJQZJ010004755.1, on the reverse strand, counting down.
CACCTCTCCAGCCCTGAAGTCCAGAGTCATAAGTAAAAGTAGGATTAGGTAACTGCTAATGTCCAGAATAGGGCTGAGGTGGATCAGGGATCTGCATAAAACATTCCTCTGGAAAACCACTTAATGGATGATTTGGAATTGTTGAGACTTAACCCAAAGTAAAACTGATGATGATCATGATGATGATGACCATGACGATGACAGAAAGAAACAAAAGGTGACAGAGGGGCATGCTCTGAACTTCATTGTAAAAGGGGCCTTGGTAATTTTTTTTTACTCTTTTAGCTTTTAAAAATATTATAATATAATTACAACATTTCTCCTTTCTGTTTCCTCCACCTAAACTCTACTATATACCTCTCCTCACTCTCCATCAAATTCAAGTCCTCTTCTTTTTACTAGTAGTTATTGCATGTGTGTATGTATATAAATGTATATTCCTCAATATAAATTGTTTCATCTATACAATATATATGTGTATATATATTTATATAATTCATCTATATAATGCATGTTACTTATATGCATGCTTTTCTGGGCTGACCACTTGGTACTAGACCACTAATTGATGTGCTCTACACTGGGGAAGGACACTTCTCCCACTCTCAGCTTTCCTCACTTTCCCTTAGTTGTGTATGATGGATCCTCATGGGATTTTCTCTATCCACTTTGTCATGTATATTGGTGTCATCTTTGTTCAGATTATGTTTGGGCAGTCATGTTGATAAGAGTTTATGGATGTAGTTTCTGCTTTTTACTAGGAGACACAATCTCACAGAAAACACCCTGATCCTCTGTCTCTTACAATCTTTCTGCCCCTTGCTTCTGCAATGTCCCCTGAACCTTAGGTGTGGGAATGTTTTGTAGCTATATCCACTTGGAATGGGCTCCACAACTCTGCATTTTTGATTAGATGTAGTTTTCTATATGGTCTCTTTCTAGTGCAAAGAGAAGTTTCCTTGATAAAGAATGAAGACTAGACTTATCTGTGGGTATAAGGATAAATGCTTATAGATTGTTGTTAGGAACTGTGCTGGTTTAGTAAATTAGTGGTTACAGATTCTCCTCTAAAAATCATGAGTTCACTAGCACCGAGTATTTGGTTAGGATTCCAGCACCAGGCATAGACTCTGTCTTGTTGAATGGGTCTTAAGTCTAATTAGAGAGTTGTTGGTTACTGCCAAGGTCTATGTGCCAGTACTACACCTATAGGCTAATCATGACATGCTGATCCTTGATATGGTTAAAGGCATTATAGCTGGGTAGGACTGTTGGTTGCCTTCTTCCTTTGGAAGTTTGTGTGCTAACACTAATCCTCAGGGAGAGGGCATTTGGGTCAGTTCTAGCTCAGGAGTCTTTGGGTTCAGTTTCTAAAGTGTGTGATGTCTTCAGCAATAGGAACTTACTTCTTCTAGCTCTTTGGGGCAACCAAGGACAACAGCAATAGGCTATAAGTTTTTTGACTGATTGTTTCTTTACTGTGCTGAAGATTTTTAGTTTTATGGAATTGAAAGGGCCTTGATTTGACATGGAACTAATAAGAACCATCTTAGGAAAAGACAAGGATGCCATTGTTCCATCCATGGTGAGACCAGTTCAAACACTGCGATAAAACAGACATTTTCACACTGTCTTTTCAGAAATAATTAGCCTGTCACTAAACGACAGCTTGTTAAGTAAGAAGGCAATATCTTTCAGTTACAGATTCACAAATAGCAGATAATGCAGGCATCCCACATCCTCAAGGAAGAGCCTCCTCCATGTTAGAACAGGCAACACATACTGCAGGAAAGGGCACAGAAAATGTGGTGCCCATCTACATTTCTTTTTTGATTGAAATAGAATTACATCACTTTCCCCCCTCCCTTTCCTTCCTCCAGTCCCTCCTACATTCTTCCCCTTAAATCTTTCTTATACAGCCCTCTCAAGTTGACAGTCTCTTTTTCTTTGATTATTATTACATACATATATGTACAAATGTATATGTATGTACAAATGCATATAAATACAACCTGCAGAGTTTGGGTTTTTTTTGTTGTTGTTGTTGTTGTCTATGTATATAAATAACAATGTTATATACAATAATATGTATATGTTATATGGTTTCATCACTTTGCATTGGACAAACAATGAGAGATATAATCCCTGGGAGAAGCTAATTTTCCCTTTCCCAGAAGTCATTAGTTGTCTGTAGTTTTTTGCCTAGGGATTGGACCCCAAGGAAAATGTTCCCCTTGTCCATTGGTTGCTATTGTTTCAGTTCTGCTTTGGCAGCCATATCTAGGAAATACTGTTTCATAGCACATTTCCTGGTCCTCTGGCTCTTACAATCTTTCCACACCTCTTCCATGATGTTCTCTGAGTCACAGATGCAGGAACTGTGATACAGGTATATATGTTCTTAAGGAGTGAATAGGAACAGAAAGAGGGGTGTTGAGACCAGCCTACCACTGACTGTGTACTTGGCAGAACTCAGATCCAACCCAGCCAATGCTAGAGAATATTAACCCCTCAAGCCTTATTTGCTCTACATGACTCATTATAGAGGAACTGAACAATGATTCCCCAAAATACATCCAAAGTCTGTAAGTGTGGCCCTATTAGAATCTTTGCAGATGTAACTTACTCAAGTATCTCAAGACACAGTGATCCTGGATTTCATGAATGTCTCCAACTTTAACCTCAAACTTCCTTACAAGAAATACAAGGTGAGACTGAGAGGAAAATGCTATGTGAGGGCAGCAGTCTGGAGTAACGCAGCCACAAGCCAAAGAATCCAAGAAGTCAGAGGAAATGCAGGAGGGGGGTGTCCCTTAGAGCCTTCTGAAGGACAGAGGCCCCACTATTCTTCTTGAATTTGGACTTATGGTCCCTAGTGAGGTTCTTCTGGGAAAGAAGACCCCTGGAGTACCTGTGAACCTCCGCAGACCAGTGCAACATGGCCCTGCTCCCTCCTCTCTTAGAGTCAGTATGGTGGTTGGTCCTCATTATCAACATAACAAGACTTAGAGTCACTATGGAAACACAGCCCTGAGTGTGGCTATATGGTGTTTCCAGAAAGGTTTAACAGTGGAAGGAAAACTTATCCTCAATGTGACTGGCATCATCCCACTGCCGGGAGTCCTGGACTGAATAAAAAGGAGAGAGGAAGCTGAGCCCGAGCCTTCGTTTCTGTTTCCTGACTACATGTGGCAGACTCCCACCCACAAACCAGTGATCCCCGCCCCCCTCTGTGCCTACTCCACGGTGGTGTACCTATCTCTTCTTAAGCTACAAAACAAGGGTACTTATCACTCCTCTTCCTTGTTCTGCCAGGTATTTGGTCACAGCTATGAGGAAAGTAACTCACACACTGAGGTACTTTCCAATGACAGCTTAACACTTAACAGTTGATTGATTCACTCAACAAACAATCATTGACAAAGATAGCCCCCTTCCTTCTGCTGGGGAAGGGAGGGCACCGTTGAGAAAACAAACACAGGCACTCTGTAACACACATATGAGAGACTCCCCTCAGGGTCCCTGTTTCCACAGGTACCTCCCAACAGGACAGTGTGTGTGTTTGTCACCTGGGGCCCAACTGGCATGATTTTTGTAACTCAGGAGCACCAGGTTGTGAGCAGTATTGTTGCTGCATATTCTCCCTTCTCTTCTCTCCTGACTCCACAAAGGAGAGAAGGAAGCGGTAGGGAGGACTTTGAATTGGTCTCAGTGTGAGGAGAGGGACTGCAGTTGCCGCTGATATGCAGGCAGACGCTTTTACCTGCTCCCCTTCACACTGGGGAAGTCTGTTTGGCCCAGTGATGTGGGAACCACGTGCCACCAGAGGAGTAGTCCATATGAACCAAGCCCCTGTCAGCCACAGACTGCCTGGTCCTCTATTGAATACCCAGGCAAACAGCAAAAGAAAGAAAAATCCAGAAAACCCACACACGTCCCGCTTGAGTTTCTCTGAGATTGTAAAATTAAAAGCCTGTTATAATCTGCTAAAAATAGCCTTCTGGGGGAATTTACAGAGTATAAGCATGGAATAGCAAGTGCTGCAGTCAAGAGAATGGGGATCTTAGGTCAAACCCGGAAAACAAGGGTTCACATCGCAGATCGCTCAGAACCCACTGGGTCTGCGCTTTCGTGACAGGAAGCCTCCAAGCTGAATGTTAAAAATGTTCATTCAGGAATCCAAAGTCTTGGTTTTTAATGGCTCAGGTCCTTCAAAAATAACTGTGGGGGCCCAGAGAAGCAGGAGGAGAGAGCGCCAGGCTGAGAGCAAAGAGGATGTGGCCGACGTGGGCAGATTCCCACATGACCTCCAGACTCAAGGTCAAGTAGGGCCCAGAGTCAGCGACCCCAGTGAGACTACAGAAGTGGTCAGCAGCCCCTGACTAAAGCCAGTTCTGGGAAAGAGATCTCTCTGGAATTGCTTATAACACACGCTGGCTCCCTCCTTTCCTGCTTTCCAAAGAGGACTGAATCCATTTTGCTCAACACAGCATTTTTAGACAATGTGGGTTTTATGGTTTTTGTGAAACAGAGGGAGGAATGAATTGCAAAACCAAATATAACTAGAAATGGCTTTGTAATTTCAAAATAAAGTAAATGAAAACATTTCAGACCAAGGATCGCCCTCCAAGAATGGAAACCCAAACACAATCACTTTTTGCTGAAATATAGGAGAGCAGCAGCAGAAATAAATCCAAGGGGATTGAGATCCAAAACTGAAACCCAATAAACTCAATGGTAGAAATTAAAGACAAATTATTAAAAAAAAATTGTACCAAGCCTCCAGGCTAAGAGTACACACACAAAGAAATCTATTGTCCTTCCTCATTTTCCTGAGCAAGCATCAAACTTGGACTTTGAAAGCTTCCTGCTGCTTTGGGAATCCAGATATTTATGTTGTGATGAACATGCCTATTTGAGCACTCCTGTCTCTACTAGCAAATAAAGCAGATGGTTGATAAATGCTTTATAAACTCCCCACCAGTGTCAGCCTTAGCACTGTCTGTAATCCTTCTCTTCTGGGGAAAATATGAGTATAAGAATCAGGGCATTGTCATATTTACTCAACCTGTCTAAATGTCCAGGAGAATAGTTGAATAAATATTGAATAGCCACTTAGGAGAATAATAGACAGCCCTTTAGAAGAGGGCTGTGGAGGCTGCACTGCTCAGTTGTGACTTCTTGGGTAATGCTTTAAGTGAACAGTTAGGTTTTAAATCTATGTGCAGTACTAGTAAAACCATGCTAACATGCGCTGGGAAAAGAGTCAAGACAAAACATGAATGGGAACTGTTTGGGAATACCAAGATCAGTTTTGATATGCTCACTGTTTTTTTTCAAATTTAAAAAAAAATGCAATTTTAACGACAAATGTGATGGGTAGTCAGGTAGATGACAGATACTTTTAAGTGTCTAGGACATATCCTTAAATTGCTCTAGTAGATGGCCCTTTTTAGATAAGAATGTCAGGTGGAAAATGAAAACAAGATAAACACAGGGGCTCATTTCATTGCACTCTCCTCTGTTTGAGTCTCTAGGAGACAAATCTGGAGGAAACTACGTGTCTCAAGCACTTTGGGCCTAAGGCACCTGGGAAGATTCTAGGTAGCAATGGCACTTGAGGGGGGTTGGCTTACAAACCTTTAAGAAAGAAGGTTCCCTTAATGTGTTAAGTTAAATATTAGGATCAGGAGACTATAGAGGGGAAATAGTTTCAATCTGTAGTCGTTGGTCCCTCTGACCACTTTAAAAACATGAAAGAATAATATAGTAGGAGAACTAGGCCAGCCTCTCGGGTCTCCATTCGAGTGCATGGTGAGTCAATCCTTTAGTTTCCATCCATCTGAAACAAAACTAATAACTATAAATAACATGTTGAACCAGGATTATTTAAGCTGGTAACAGAAAACAACAAGAACCAACCTGGTTAAAAAAAAAAAGAAAAAGAAATTATTGGGAAGAGCAGAGCAGATAGCATTGAAAACTACGGTGGCACAGGAAGTGAGACAGTGGAAAAGCCACTGAGGACTGCAAGAATCAGGCAGCAGGAAATAAGACCGTGTTCCTTGGCAGGAAACTGTTACACAGAATCAACGTGGGCAGCTCCATCCTCAGGGTCCACGTACAAGTTTCCAGGAGAGGTCATTCAAACCGGCCCCATGTGGTCGTGAGCCCCTAGCGTGGTCAAAAGGGAGCAGGGCACCTTGATTGACAGTCCCATGGAGACTACACAAAGGTAGCAAAGAGGATCTGTAACCTAAACGGAAGAAATAGATGCCAGAAAGGAAGATGGCTGACAACTCCCTCATCTGCCAAGCCCAGGAATATGTGTTTCAAGCAGGGCGCTCTATATAGGTATCAGGTTGAAGACAAGAATGATACCTATTGCTGAGGCTATAGAAACTTCTCCAGTTTACGGCCAGTGCGTAACCACTGACGTACCACTGATGTTGTCCGACAAGGATGCAGCACACACCACCGTGGTTCAGAGCCTTGGAAGAATAAAACAAGAAATTCTTAATGAAGGCAGTGCCTTTGCTGTTGTAAGTTCAAAGCTAAATGAGGCAAACAGTGGAGGCATCGTGGTTTTTTCAGAGTAAAATGCCTTGAACAGTAAAATTAACAACAGAAACCTCATTGTACCATGGGGTTCTTTTATTGATTTATTTTCTGACTCCAACTTTGAACACAATGAAAGTTGTGTGTTTTTGAAATAAAATATTTTTTTTCTTTTCCCAATACTACGTAGAAACCTCCAGGGCAAAGCAAAATAAAACCTCATTATGTCAGATTCCACTCATTCCAGAATTGTAACAATTTGTCCTGGGCTGCATTGAAGCCTGCCTTTGTACTCTTTCTGAGTAGTGGTTTCTCTAAACAAAGCAATAACACAAACAAGATTGCTAGGAGTCCTGGAGAGGCTGAGCAAGGGAAGTTCAGCCCACAGCTTACCACAAGCAACATCACTCCCTGAAGATGTGTCTTAATCATGGTCCAAGTACAACTGAAGGACCCGGCAGCAGCCAGCTCCCATTTCTATGGCCCCTGTGTTTCTTTTAAAGTCTATGATCCAAATCTTTCACCTGTCACAATGTGTCTCTGTCCCAATGCTAGTCCCTACCCAATGTGGTTTGAGCTAGGTGGGCTGGTACACACAGTCATGTGCTCAGGAGTGTGGCAAGTTTGATGCTGTGTAGAGAGACCCTGTCTAAAAAAAAAAAAAAAAAAAAAAAAAAAAGTCATTTGTCCATGCTGCTAATGGAAAAGATGCATGCAGAACTTTGTCTATTAGCCTTAGAAGGACGCACAGGAAGGAGGAGGGTTGGGGACATACACAGCACAATCGGTAAAGTGTTTGCTGCGCAAACTAGAAGACTAAGCACAGAACCCATAGAAAAAGCTGGCCATGGCAGCTCATAACCCACTTCTGGGGAGGCAAGGATAGCAGACTCCCTGGGGCTTACTAGCCAACTTGCCTGGGGCATTTGGAGATTTCCAGCCAGCTGAGAGACCTGTCTCAAAAAGCAAGGTTAACCATCCACTAGAGTACAGGTGACCCACCAGGGGCTACATCCCCAAAGAAAACTGAATTCCCTCGCCCTGGTGGAGAGTAGGGTGGGGTCTGGCCTGGGAGGAAGTGAGAGACTGAATTGATCACAATATAAATTATATTTTTTTCAAATTATATATAAACATATATGTATATTTCAAACAAATTATAAATGTGTATACACATATATGGGGGTGTGTAATCAATGGGGAAGAAATAAAAGTGGCAAGTAACTGAGAAATGACATCCAAAGTTGACCTCTAGTCTGGATGTATGCATGTACACACCAGGGCAGTCTTGGCAACTGTTTTTACTTCAAATGGAGACAACATTAGATATTGATGAATGAGCTGGGTGTGGTGGTGTACGACTTTAATCCCAGCACTCGGGAGGCAGAGGCAGGCGGATCTCTGTGAGTTCTAGACCAGCCTGGTCTACAAAGTGAGTCCAAGACAGCCAGGGCTATTACACAGAGAAACCCTGTCTCAAAAAAAGAAAGAAAGAAAGAGAAAAAGAAATTGGTGAATGTATATAAACATGGTAACTATAACTAAATACGCACATGTCTTGGGTGGACTACAGAGCAATATGATCCTGTTACATATAGCACAACTCACAGTGTTCTTTAATACATAACCTCATTTGAACATCATAGAACACACAGGATCCATGAAACAAAACCAGGAAGTCATGAGAACAACAGGGCCAAGATAAGTGCCCACTGAGCAATCCATACACTCCCATAGCCTTTCCCAGCACCTCCTGCAGGACATGCAATGTGAGAACCAGTAACAGAAAGTGTACTGCCCCTATCACTACATGTGTTCCTATCATGCTGACTACAAATCCCTGGTAAGATGGCAGTGATAAGCAATAGGGAGCCTAGATCCCAGAGTGACTTTCTGGAAGAGGGACTCTGGAGAACAATACCAGCCTGAAAGACTCAAGAATTAAATAGACAAATTGTGCCCAAAGAGGAAATGAAGTCCGGTGACTAAACTAAGAAGACTTGGAGGCTAACTGACTACTCTGCAGTGTAGCTCAGCCTGTTTGGATACTACTCTACCTATTACTTCTTCTCTGTCTTACAGACTAGAAAACAGAAGCTGAAATAAAACACATGGGAATGCTGAAGATCATGCCGAGAGTTAAGTGGCAGGGTTCACGTTCTCTGAATCCAGTGAACTTTCCCCAAACACTGGGATGTTTCCTCCATGCCTGAGCTCATGGCAAGCTGATTTTCAGCATCAGTTTCTGCAGCAAAGCTAGAAGAGATACTTTTCCCAATCTTTTGCCTTCTGCAAAGAGTCCTATACACTATACACAGTCACTATACACAGCAGCCCAGAACAGGCTGTGGACCTATGTTGAACTGTATCCTTTTTATAATGGCCACTTTATGGGACCAAAAGGGTATTGTGAGAGGCATGAGGAGGGAGAACAGAAAAATGTAAATATAAGCCCAACTTTTCATTCTGCCAAATTCAAACAAACATCATTTTAATGACCTGGCAGCCCCCACAAAGTCAGCAGCTACCGGTTAAAGAAAAGACCATTCATTTATGAAGAGAAGTGTCAACACAGGCATTTAACATAAGTCTGATTTCCACAGCAGAGTGTCCCTATTCCAGCATATGTGGGCTGTAATTAGCCAAACAGCATCATCACCCAAAATAAATTCAAGGCGCCTGTAGAAGGCCCGTTTTTCTCTCCTGAACCCATCTCCTATTAACGAAGTTTCATGGAATTTTCAAAGGTCTCCAGAACTTGGGATTCAGGGAAGCTGTGCTCTATCAGAGCTCGCAGGTAATAAAATGACCAACTAAGACTTTTCTTGGTAAGAAATGTAAACTGGTACTAGCTATACAGAACAATCTAGCATATGTCTCATAAAAATATAGAACTCACGAGAGATCACTTGGGAACACATTTTTATGATCTTGGGGGAGGCAGAGATTAGAGAGGATATAGAAAGCCATGGACATCAAAGAAAAGAGTAATTATTGGGAAAACGCAAATATTTACCTTTTTTTGTTGTTGCTAGATACTGCAGATGAACAAGCTAGCTCCAGAGATAAATACACCATTTGCCACACATAGAACTGGGAAGGCTTGATTCTAGCATGCATAACAATCTCTACAATACCTGCCCCTAGAGGCATTGCAGATGTGACTGCTATGTCACATGTGCATCAGTAGGTGGCAGAGAGGAGAGAGGCTATATCTACATTCAGTGTTCTGACCTATGAACATCTGAATGAATAGTAGCCAAACACTCCTGGGAAAAAAAGCAAGCTGGATGCCAACACCACTTTGGCGCCATGGGGTAGCCTGTGATGACTACCAGACCAGTACCAGGCAAGCACCAGATGGGCTCCCAGGACAGGAAACAAGCCAGAAACTAGAAAAACTCTTCCTGGCCCTGGATGTGGAGGTTGTGGAGACCCAGCCCTGGGGTGAGATCTGGCCCAGATGGGGTCACAAGAACAGGAGAGCTGTCCCTGCCCCTCACATGCTGCAGCACTCAAGAGAACAGGCCCTGAACCTTGCCTGGATAGCACACTACAGCTGGTCCTGGATATGGGAGTTGTGGGTGAGGCAACCCTGAGGGAGTGAGTGTGAGAGAACCAGCCCTGCCTTCTGTCTGCTATGTGGTGGTGTTGGCTAGGGAGAGATTCTCTTCCCTCCCTTTTGCCCTCACCATTGGCGGGCAGGAGATCTGTCCCAGATGGGGTCACAAGAGCAGGAGAGCTGTCCCTGCCTCTCACATGCTGCAGCACTGGAGAGAGCAGGCCCTGCACCTTTCCATAGTAGAACTGGCCCTGCAAGTGGGAGTTTCAGGTTCAGAACCAAGGCTTTGAGTTGATCCACCCTGACATCTCCCCATGGATGAAACGCTAGAGTGTAAGAAGAGGTCAGTTCCACAACCCAGAACTGCAGGATCTCCATGACACAGTACAGTTATGGCATATCTGAGAGGAGTTCCAGTGAGGTTCCAGTATTGACAAAGTAACAGAAACCAGAGGCCACATACCAGACCAAGGAATCATTGAATGAGCATTTGAAAGTAAACTGTGTGTTTAAACTCATGGAGATAGATAGTAGAATGTTAAAGTCAGGGGCCAAATACATATGGACTGGACATTGAGAATGTATGCTAAGCCATATAACTCTCAGAATTGTGGCCTATTTATTTCAGTTGTTTTGTACTGTGTTTATTGTTATAAGAGAAAGAACCATTTGTTGGACTGAAAAAAATAGAATTATACATTCTGGGGGAAGGGTGAGAGGGTAGGAGGGTGGGGTTGGGAGGGGTGGAGGGAGAGGGCTGTGATGGAGATGTAACTTGAAGTAATAAATAAACATTTAAAAAAACACAAAAAAAAAGAAAGTAAACTGTGTGGACAAAAGGGAATATTGTGGGACGCACTGAGACACACTGCAGCTTCCACAGTGAGATTTTATTTTTATGCTGGGACAGATTGCAAGGGTAGTGGGTGGGTCTGAGGGGAGGTGAGAGATGAGAGGGAATAGGGTGCATGATATGAAAATCACATAATAAAATTTTTTCAATAAGAAAAAAAAGAATCCATACAACTCAATGGCACAAAGAAAAGCAGCCTAATAAAAATGAAAGCAAAGGAACCAAACAGACACTTTACCAAAAGAAATGCCCACATGTCCAACAAGCATAGGAAATCATATTTGCCAAACAAAAGAACCAAACAGACACTTTACCAAAAGGAATGCCCACATGTCCAACAAGCATAGGAAATCATATTTGCCATCAGTAGTCTTTGGGGAAACACAAATTAAAATTAAAACAGAATTCAGAGGAGATGGCTCAGTTAGTAAAATGTTTGCCATGCAACCCTGAGGACCTGAACTCAATCCTCTAAAATCCATGTAAGAAAGTTCAGTATAACAAAGAGACCCATATTTATCACCCTGCACAAAACACAAGTCCAAGTGGACCAAAAACCTCAACATAAAACTGAACACACTAAATCTAATAGAAGAGAAGGTGGGGAAAAGCCTCAAACTCATTGCCACAGGACATTGGCAAAACTTCTTGAACAGAACACCAATAGCTCAGGCTCTAAGACCAACAATCAATAAATGGGACTTCATGAAACTGAAAACCTTCTGTAAGGCAAAGGACACTGTCACTAGAACAAAACAGCAGCCTACAGACTGGGGAAAAGATCTTTACCAACCCCACATCTGACAGAGTTAATATCCAAAATATATAAAGAACTCAAGAAATTAAACACCAGGAAACCAAATAAACTAATCAAAAAATGGAGTACAGAGCTAAACCGAGAATTCACAAAAGAAGGCTCTCTAATGCCTGAGAGGCACTTGAAAAAATCCTCAACACCCTTAATCATCAGAGAAATGTAATTCAAGAGGACTCTGAAAGTCCAGCTCACACCTGTCAGAATGGCTAAGACAAAAAAACTCAAGTGACAGCACATGCTGGAGAGGATGTGGAGAAAGGGGAACACTCCTCCATTGTTGGTGGGAATGCAAACTTGTAAATCACTTTGGAAATCAGTCTGGTGATTTCTCAGAAAACTGGGAATAGCTCTATCTCAAGACCCAGTCATATATCCATATATGCTCCTGGGCATATAGCCAAAAGATTCTCCACCAAACCACAAGGACATTGACTCAACTATCTTCATAGCAGCTTTACTCATAATAGCCAGAAACTGGAAACAACCCAGATGCCCTTCAACCAAAGACTGGACCAAAAAACAAAACAAAACAAACAACAACAACAAAAAACAAAACTGTGGTACATTTACACAATGGAATACTACTCAGAATTCAGAAACAAGGAATCACACAATTTGCAACCAAACAGATAGAACTAGAAAAGCTCATCCTTGGTGAGCTGACTCAGACCCAGAAAGATACTTATGGTATGTACTCTCTTATAAGTGGATATTAACTATATAGCACATGGCAACCATCCTACAACCCACAGACCCAAAGAGACAGGAACCTAGCATAACTATCCTACAAGAAACTCCACCCAGCAGCGGGTCATGGACTCTGTTGCCTGTTAGTAGAACAAACACCTTACTGTAGCTGGGCTGCCATATCAGGTCCCAGCGCAAGAGGAAGCTCTTAGCCCTCATGTGACTGATGAACTAAGGGGATTTGATATGTGGGAGCTCCCACTCATCCCAGGGGAAGGAGAGGACAGGAAGGGGAAGAGAGTGGAAGCGTGGGACTGGGAGGGGAGGTTGGAGGGGGTCTGAGATCGAGGTGTAAATTGAAACAGTAATAATTTTTTTTAAATGTTCAGTGTAGGGGTGCCAGCCTATACCGCAGCACAGTGGAGAGGGATACAAGAGGATTTCTGGCACTCCACGGCCAGCCAGCCTAGCTGAATCAGCAGATGTCAGGCTCAGGAGAGACCCTGTCCCAAAAACTAATGTGAAAGGAAGTGAAAGCAGGAACTTGACAACCTCTGTCCCCGCCACACAGGAGCACACATAAAAGCTACCATGGAATACTACCACATGCCCATCAGGATGATTGACGTGAAAAGATTGGTGGTACCAGGCATTGGAGGGATGACACTGTCAACACTGTCCTGCCCTGTTGGAGAGTGGCATTTAGAACCACTTTTATTAGACAGGTTTAATGTCCTTAAACTTAAGTTCAGAAGTTGAGGTTTCAGAGTTTTGGCTTAGATGGCTCAACCAAAGTCTGTTCAAGTAATAAAAAAAACAAAAACAAAAAAAAAACAAAAAAAACAAAAAACCCCACAAAACCTCCAAAGTCTAAAACTCATCTGATTCCAAGCATTTCAGATAAGGGATGTGCTAAATGGACTTCTCTCCTATGACCCAGTGGTCTCCTGGACACTGAGAAACAGGAAGGCATCTCCAGAGAAAGATTTGCTCACAGCAGCTTCATTCAGACAGGCACAAGCTGGACACCACCCAATTGTCAGTCAGGGGTAAAAAGGAAGTAAACTGGGGTAGAGCCATACACTAGAATATTGCACAGCAGCAAAAAGGTTCAAATTTCAGGGACACAAGATAACGTGGATTGCCGAGGCACAATGTTGAGTGCTGAAGGAAAATACCATACTGACTATAACCAGACACAAAATAGTATATACCAAGTAATTCCATTTATACAATTCAATTTGTGTATTTATACATAGTTTCAACATTAGGAAATTAATATACAGTGATAGAAATCAAACTTGCATCCATATAAACACACACACACACACACACATGAGCTGGGGGAGTAAATTGGTGAGTGCTTGGGGTAGGGGTGGAGAAGTAACTGGGAAGGACTGGAAAGGGGCAGGGCACTTTTGGGGGTAGTTAACCTGCTTTATACCTTGCTGGAATGTGGGTTCTGCAATTATATGCATTTGTCAATGTGAATGAAATAAAATCCTTGAAGATCTGTTATTTTACTGTGTGTAAAAGTATGTCAATTTTTAGAAAGTGCTGAGGAAGTATCTTTAATATTAGGCCAATATTAGAAACAGAATCATAGAAATTTACCAGAAACAGAGTACAGACTCCCATCAGAAAACAAAGATCTCTTCCAGACCAAGGGAGGTGGCAGAGTGTTTATAGTCAACTAGTTTGAAGTCTTGGGGAAGGCAGGCTGTGATGGTGACATTAAGTACCTCTGATGGCATTCATTAGACAGAGTCTAGTGTCAGACACCCCTGTACATGTGAAACTTCAGATCTTTTCTCTCAAGCTCCTACTCCGGACTCCACTTTGACAAGCCTGCTTGGTCTGGCCTCACTCAAGGGCAGGCTGACCTAACCCCAACCTCTCACCTTCTGCTCGGCAGCTCCTCTGGTACCCTGGTGTAGAGTGCAATTGATCCACAGATACCCAAGATGGACATGTGAGTTAAGATCCCTTGGTCAGTGCAGGAGGGAGCTGGTGGGTCCACGCAGACTTCTGTGTCATTTGGCAGACGCACTTCTGATGTCCCTTCCTAAAGCTCCTCAGGAGCTCCCTGGAGATGGAGCACCAGTCATCTGCCTGGTGATCAGCTCAGTGACGAATCCCTCTACTCGCCTGTCCTTCTCTGTTTTGTTCCTTTCATCTCTTGCTGCTATTTTCTGGGACCACTTTTCAAATAAACCATTGGCATGCAGGCTTGTGTCTTAAGCTCTGCTTTCAGAAGAGATGAAGTTGAAAAGAAAAAAAGTGTTGTGGATCTATACATACCCAGAAGTGCACATCTGCATACAGATGTTTCCCTGGATGCTGAAACTTTATATAATACAGATCCCTACTCGACTGGCTGTTGGCCTGGATGCTGTCCCTTGTATAAATGTGAAAGAGACTGATGGCCTCCTGCTAACAGTCAGCTCTGGCTAAGGTAAACTCCTTGATGGGAAACATAACTACATAATCTCATGGCCCCTCAAGATCCACTGACTTTCTTTGTAAATAAGGGACCTTTCTCTAAGCTGAGTTCAGTCCCAGGAGCATCAGGTCACTGTGGTTGTAGGCTACACTACTGACACTGTTGTCCCTAACTAATAATTAAGGGATAGGTGAGAGAGTGTCACCATGGAGGAAGTGTGCCTGCCTTGTAGGACACAAACCCCAAAATGTGTAATATCAATTTTGAATGATTGCTCTTTTACATTTGATGAATGATGATGAAATGCCAAAACAGTATGGAAAGAGCTCCAGCCAGTGCGTCGGCATGGCTGCTTCCCTTGCGATTCTTCCTGGGCTCTGTGATCTGGTTGATCCTCAACCACTTGAGTGCTGTTGGCAAACAGGGGAGTCTGCGTTTCCAGGTTCACATTTCTCTCATCCACTACTATATATATATATATGTATATATATATATGGTTCAGAGTTCACAACTTCCGGCAAGGATTTCTGCCCTTTGTATTTGTGTATTCTCCTAAGTAGTAAGTCATCTCTCTCTCTCTCTCTCTCTCTCTCTCTCTCTCTCTCTCTCTCTCTCTCTCTCTCTCTTCCTTCTTTCTTTTCCTCTTACTTTCCTCCCTTCCTCTTCTCCCTCCCTTTTTCCTTCCTATATCTCTTCTTTCCTTTCGGCCTGCTTCCCTCCTTCTTCCTTTTCTTCCTTCTTTCCTGTCTCCTTCCTTCTTGTGTCTTTTTTCCTTCTTTTTGCCAACTTTCTTCCTTTATTCCTGGTTTCCTGCCTTCTTGCCTTCTTCCTTCCTGTCTGCTTCCTTCCTCTTTTGTTTTTTTTTTCTTGGCGGGGGGGGGGACTGGACTTTAAAAAGAAAGTAGCTAGTGCAAGGCATATTATAAATATGACAAAACCCTTATTCAGAGAAAAAAGTTCATTAAAATTAAATGGCTTGTTACAATAGGTTCTCAGTTGACTTGCTGAATATATGTTTTATAATTATTTAAAAGGCATCTGCCAACATTTAGGCAGAGCAGAGGGTTCATGTATTGGTTTTCCTCTACAGGGAAGGTTAAAACAAAAATAGGGCTAGAACGTGAAGACAATTGCTTAGAAGCATATTGATGAATATGGTGGAAAAATTAATGAGGAGCTATTTAATCTACCACAATGGAGCCAGGCTCCAGCTAGGAGCTGTGGAGGGAGCTAGGATTAGACTCCACAGAGGCCCTTGAGATTGAGATCATGTGGAGTTCACTTATGTATGTCCCCCTTCAGCCACTTCTCTCAGCTCCACATGCTTCAAACCCCTGCTGCAGGCAGAAGGCAGCCAGCACACAGAAATGCATTCTGTATTTAGAGTTCTGGTATGTGTGGTGCAGGGGGGTTGCGGAGCACCCCAGCATTGGTGATGCTCTTTCTAGCTTATAGATTAGTCTAAAAAAGAGCCTTTTCAGTTTCATTTCACACAGGGCACGTGTCTGTCAGTAAGTGTGCAAACTGCCCAAAACACGAGCAGCTCAGACTACAACAGTAAGAAATGTCATCCTCAGTCTCCCGTCCCTATCTGCAGTCACCTTCACTGAGACACAAGACCCCATCCTCCAACTGTCCTTACACACTCCAGGTGGTTTACAGCACCGGTATTCAGTCATCTTTCACAGAACTCTGTTCTTTTGTCTTTTTGTCTTTCCTCCAGTCTTCCTGCTGTACCCCACATATTCTCTAATCTCAACCCCCAGGATACTAGAAAGCAAATTCCTTGGGGACAGAAGTTTGGTTAGTAGCCAGGGATGGTGGGATACACCTGGAACCCAGGCACTCAGATGATGGAGGCAAAAGGAGCAAACGTTCAAGGCCAGCTTCAGGTAGGTAGCAAGCTCAGGGCAGCTTAGGGTACATGAGAATTTTGTCTAAAACAGAAAAGCTCAATTCAGCTAACAAATGAGTGAGATGAAGGAAAAACATGTGGACAGCAAACAGCCAAGGGTTTTCAAGTCAGGACTTTTCAAAGTCCACTTGTGCAAATATTCCTTCTGGAAGAATTTTTGAGTTCTGTGCTTTGGTTCTATGTGTGCCTTCTTTGGACTCTGAAGGGTGGCATTGGCAACTTCACAGTTCCTAATGACTCCCATATCCACAGATCTACACACACACACACACACACACACACACACACACACACACACACACACAGAGTTTCTTCCTATCTTCCTTCTGTTTGAACAATACTAACTCAGAGACAAACCATTTACTTCCACCAGTTTAGAAACACTTGCTCTCATTCTCCAACATTACTAACAGTGGTCCTTGTGGTCCACAACAGGGGTGACCCTGAGGAGCTAGACCTCTCTGTCACTGCATCAGCCTGACAAACTCCTAAATGCAAGGGGAGCTGTTTCCCAGCAGGCCCCAGGATGGGATCTGGCTGTGCACTCCACAGGAAGAGAAGCTAAATCACCCAGAAAAAGATGGAGCCCAACAGTTCGGGAAGGGTGTGTGCAGGCAAGTGTAGCTAATTTTAACTTAAGATACAGCTGGACTGACCACTAAACTGTCACCTCAAATCGAGCTTGTAACTGAGAAACCACAATTATCCTTTTGAGCATGTTTATGAGGAAGCACAAGGAACTTGTGGCATTCTGGGTGAGACTCTCTAAGACAGGTGGATGGGACCACAACTGATGATAGCCACACGTGGATCCCTACAGAGATAGAAAAGGGGAGCCAGAATGTGGCAGCTGTGACTGTAAGGGGACAGCAGAAAGGAAGCAGGAACAACGGGGAAGTTCAAAGATGGATTACAGAAAAGAAATTCTTACTGAAGCAAAGAGGTGAATACAAGGATGAGAAAGTTTGTTGCTGACCTCCTCTCTCTGTGTATCTCTGTCTCTGTCTCTCTCTCTCCCTCCCTCCCTCTCTCCGTTCCTCCACCCCTCCTTTTGCTCTCCACAATGTTTCCTCTGTAGAATGTGCTGGCTAGTTTTTTGTCAACTTATCACAAGTTACACTCATCTGGAAAGAGGGAACCTTGATTGAGAAAATGCTTCCATTAGACTGGTCTGTAAGCATGTCTGTGGGGCCTTTTCTTGATGGATGACCTATGCTGGAGGAGCCAGCCCTCTGTGAGCGGTGCCACCCCTAGGCAGGCAGGCTGAGCAAGGCATGAAAAGCAAGCCAGTGGGCCACGTCCCTCCATGGATCCTTTCAGTGCCTGCCTCTAGGTTCCTACTTTAAATTCCTGCCCTGAATTCCCTCCGTGATGAACTGTGACCTAAGAGTTGCAAAATTAAATAAACTGTTTCCTCCTCCAGTCAATGTTTTATCACAGCAACAGAGAAGCAAAGTAGGACATGCAGAAACAGCTTCCCTAGAGCTAATCTGATTCTCCTCTCCCTTTCCAACTTCTAAACCTCAGGCAGCAACACCTGCATTTTTATCTTTAGCTTGATCCAGTATTTAACTGCAACTTCAGAATACGATGTTTTCCTAACACTTGCTGACGTACTTTGGATTATTAAAGATATTGAATAATTTACGTTCTGTAAATTCCTTTACCCTTTCAGAAAAAAATAATTCATGGGTGGAGACCGCAGTTTGGGAAGCACTGAACACCTTCATGTCTGACTGTCCCCAGTCCAGGTTTAGAAACATGACCACCAGGCAGTGACAGGCAACTCTGCGGCTTTCGCCATGGTGCATGGCCTCACTTCTTCCCATTTGGAAACCCTGGTAAGGGGAAATGGCCACAGACTTCGTCTTGATCATAAATACATTCCTGAAGCTGTTTTGAATCGCAGAGGATTGATAATCCAAGACGCTGGTTTGTTTGACCCAACCTGAACAGACTTGCATTTAGAGTGTCTGAGGCATGGCATTCAGGTGCCAGTTTCTACAAAAGAAGCCAGATATTAAATCTGTATACTGACAGACGTTAAAATAAATGTAATGTAAAATAAACACCAGCAAGAGGACAGGGAAATTGTAAGCATGAACTGTAAGAATGTATCCTAGGGAACCAGCCGATCTACAGAACAGAAGAAATTTCTTTCCAGGAGAGAGGCGCCAAGTATCGAAGCAGTCATGAAGGCACGAAGAGGCTGGGAGGTGAAATCACAGACTCGAGAAGATGAAGCAGACAGCTCAGTGGTAGCTTGCCGCTCATGCAAGAGGCCTTGAGTTCAATCCCCAGCACTGCCCAACCCCTACCCCATAAAAAAGAGATATGGAAAATGAGGCAGCACCAACGCAGGGACCTACATCAAGGTGCCACCAGTGTGACAGTAGCCTCTTCCTACCTAGGAGTCAATTAGCTCTCCCAGAGGATCCCACGCTAAGGAATAAAACTCCTCTGGCACCGCAAGGTCTAACAAGCCAAGAGAATTATTCTATAAGTCCTGGGATGTCCGTGTTCACATTTAAAACAATAAAGTTAAGCTAATCCAATGTTAGCCATGTGGAATACAGCCTAATGTATACAGTAAAAGGCTGAAACCACACATAGTGCCAAACCCTACATATATTGTTTTTTCCTATGTATCCTTTAATTTACTAATTATGTACTCTAAAGGATTAATACCAATAGCTAATAACAAATAAATCAATATTATATAATAGTAAAAGTTATATGTATATGCCTCTTTCTCATTGTACTATAGATCTTAGCAACTTGTACATACGAGAATGGCTTGAACACACAGCACTATGATACCATGACAGTTGATATGATATCTTAGACAGCTTTTAAGTGACCAATGGGGAGGTAGTGTATCAGGCATGAACACACCACACAATGGGATGAAGCATGTCCTGGGCAAATAGAGGGATGCTATGAGATTTCATTATGCAACTCAGAATGACATGCAATTTTAAAGCCTATGAAGTGTTGTTTATTTCTAGAACCTTGCAACTCATATTTTCCAATTATGAGCTACCTCGCTCAGGTAACAAAAACCAGGAAAAAAAATGAAACTGTGGGTAAACGGTAGGGGATAACTACTGAACCTTTCATAAGATGTTTTCTCTCTTGAATGGGACAGGACAAACAAAGCAGGACATTTTGGCCCTCTTCTCTTTGACCTCAGTTGACAAAGCCCTTGTGTCTCTCGTCTTTTGTCACTGGTGCCCAGAATGTGCTCCCAGGGACCTGCAAGCATTAGAATCACCCAGGAATCTGTTGAATATACATTCTCAGGACTCCCTCTACCCGTGCTCAGCCTGATCAGAAATTCTGGAGATAGTACTGCAGTGAACTTTTTCATTAACCGTCTCAATCCTTCTGACACTTGAAACGAATGACCGGGCCACTGATCCTGACTGACTCCGCATGTGGGCTCTTCTGTCTACTGTCTCTAGACAAAGGCAGAGAGTGCACCGGGCTCGCCTCTTAATACCTATTTCCCGTTGTTCAGGCCACAGGGCTGATTTGTTCTTCCTATGATTTTTGATGAGTATGTGTTTAACTTATAAGAATATTTTTCTCCAAACAGCATGAACATCTTGTGGTTGTTTTTATTTTATTTTAGCTATTTCAGGTAAAATTCCCCACATGGCCCATAACCTCCAGAACTCCCGTGAATGTTCGAATGGTTTTGCAGACAGGAAGTGACTGCAACATTAACACTATCCAGAAATGAGTGGTGATAAAGTCTGGTATTGCTACAGAAAGGAAAAACCAGGCCCAGAGATGCAGAAACTCGGAGAATGTACGCGGCAATAGAGAGGAAAAAGCCACAAAAACTCAAAACAAAGTAAGTTCAAATAAACCTCATCCTTGCTGTCTATAAACACAGGGAGTTCAAGAGAGAATCTTTTGGCCCCAACATGAAGCATGGAATGAGATAAGATGTGTTCTCTTTTATTTCTGTGTGAGGGCTGCAGGGAAGCCCCATTATAAAGGCATTTCAAATATCTGTTAATGATTTAATTGACTGAATCTCATTCTCCCCATATTGGGCTTATCTGGGCAGAGTTTCCTGCTATTATCTGAGTCTGTGAGGGCTTAATGAAGGCTGTGTGTCAGCAAACACTGTTTAAAAAAAAGAGGGGGGCCCACAAGGATAAACTTACAAGGAGCTGACATTCTATTAGATATGGCTAGGTCACTCATGCCCCAACTTGATTTGAATGTCCAACACAGCTGCATCGAGGAATCCGCGTGGCTAGAGGCAGTGGAGCTGTTAAGCCATGTTTGGGGCAGCCATCCTTCCGGCCTGAAACACAATCTGTCTACTGAATTTACTGTGTTCACATCCCAGGTACCGGTCAGCATAACCCAACCCAAAAGCTTCATGCCCTAATATTTTCAAACCCGTATCTTATCAAATTCCTGCAGGAAGTCAGCGCTATGTTTTGTTTCTCTTTGAAGGGGCTTGATCCGCTCTAGTGTATTGTGTTAGAGCTGGGCCGAGCTGTGAGACCTGGCTGTCTTTTCCAGAACAATCATTGGAATTCACTCTAAACCAACCAAACCCCTTTTAACGAGTTCAGGAGAATCAGTGTGTTTGTGTTGGCCTGCCTGGCTTTCAAGGCTCACCGAGCTAGCTGGCCATCTCAGGCCCCGACCGGCAGCCGGGGAAGGCATTAGTCTCCCCTCCATTGCTACCCTTGCAAGCCTCATGGCCAAGAGGGATGCCAGAGAGTTCAAGTGATTACTTGCTTTAGGGAAACAAAAGCCAGCAGTCCGAGAATCAACGTCCCCAGCAAAAGGTCAATAATCCTCTGTGCTGCAATGGATGTAACAAATATTTAAACAAGGATAATGTGAAAATGTGTTCAGTCATTTTGATTTATTTCCAATCACTTGGCTTTCACTCCACTGAGCAGTTCACAAATTCAGGCTTGATTTCTGCTGACTTGTTCAGCCACACCACTTATATTTTCCTTCCTTCTACTTGCCTTTCAATCACAGCTCACAGTCTCTTCCAAAATGGACCACAAAACCTAGCAGCAGAGATAGTCTCCGTCAGTCCGTCAAGTGGCTACACACTATGTGGTTTCTACAGCAGGGAAGCTGAGCCAAGCTTCTGTATAATGCAGGGAGAAAGCCAAGCCCCGGACAGACAGATCCAAAGCCATAGAGAAAGGCCAGGCCTGGTTAACTTCCCACCTCAGAGCAGTTGCTTCCATTTCAGGGGCATGAGCCCCACCAGAGAGCCCCTACTTCAGATCCAGGAAGCCGAGGCTGGACCAAAAGAAGTGGGCGACCCAAATCAATATGGGGAGACAAGACACAGAAGGGAGAGGCCTGGCCCAGGATGTTCTGTCCCTCACCCACTATAGACTTGACCTTGTTTCTCTTATTGACAGTTCTATTCCCAGTGCCTATAACAAATGGCACGCTGTACACTCAGCCTACTTCATAAACACCTGCCCAATGAACAAAAAGCTTCATGCTATAGATGAAGGACCTTGATCTTCAGTAAATGAATTAATCTACTCAAGGCCATTCAACTGATTAGAAGAGAAGTTGTCTTTCAAACACAGACATATATTTTATAAATATAAAGAGATTGGAAACTGTCAAGATTCCCTAAGGTGGTGGTTCTCAACCTTTATAATGCTGTGACCCTCGGGTTATGGTGACCCCCCAACCATAAAATTATTTTTGTTGCTACTTCATAACTGCAGTTTGCTACTGTTCTGAATTGTAATGTAAGTGTTTGTTTTCCAATGGTCTTAGGTAGCCCCTGTGAAAGGGCCGTTCAACCCCCAAAGGGGTCACAATCCACTTGGTTGAGACCCACTGCCTTAAGGAGTCTACCAGAGTTTCTTAGAGTGTACAGGTGTGCTCCACAACACCCTGTGACCTCTCTGGCCCTTGAAAATGTTATAGTGAGAACTCACAAAACTTAAAGCTCTTCATAGATGGAGTATTTTTTTTTTTACCTTAATGATCTATTTTAACTATTTTGGGAGACTGGTAACTTATTGAGCAACAGCATCTACTACACACTTGCATGGCAGGGGCTGAAGCGACTCCAAACCCACAGAATGAACACTGGGTTCTACAGAGACACTGCTCACTGACAACATGTCCCATGGGCACCCACAACAGTGAGGTGAGTTACTGGGAGATCGGGTCAAGACCTAGAATTACAACCTTCCACAGTAGTGTTAGACATGTTGATATAACAGAAATTGATGAGGGAGAGAAGTAAAGACTTCTTGGGGAACAGTTAATAGGCTTTGAGTTCATGAACATTTATGGAACAAAGGATGCTTTCCAGGTGCTGAGTCTTCACAGAACCCAGCTATAACTGGAGCTGAGTTCTGCAGCACAGAAAACATAGGGTGGCAGTAAAGTAAAAACTCCTCCTCAAGGGACCACATAGTGGGGTGGGGGTAGCATTACATCCCAGAGTTACAGGGAAGGAAAACAAATCCATCAAGAAGCTGTCCCTACTCTTAAGGCAGAAGTTAAATGACCTAGCTCTTCAGAGGCACAAGCAATATGCTTTTCTTTTTCTTTTTTTTTTTAACTTTACCTTTCTGAAGAGAACATCTCTAACATTCATATTCTTTGTACCGTGCTAAAAAATAAAATAAAATCTAATTTAAGGGATCTAACAGACTCTTAATGAAAAAGAATAAATCTTCAGAAGTTATTATCTGAGAACCCTGGACATTGTCTTCGGACCTGGTTACCTGTGACAGCCTATATTTGCCGGCTGGGATTTCCAGGGGGTCAGATATCAGCCCATAAAGTTGCTACCATAATTGACCAGCCCGATGGGAAGCAAAGCATCAATCAGAGTTAGAAGTCTGCACAGGCAGAGCAGAGGTGGGGGTGGGGATGCTTGCTCAGAAGCCCTGATTCTGAAAACAGACAGTATTCCTTGAATTTTCCTGTAGGCTACAACGGGAGGGCCAAACAAAACCAGGTGTTAGGAGCAGGCGATGAGTGCACTAGCCTGGGCTCCTTTGTATGAAGGATACAGACAGCTTGCTTCCTCCAAACTGCAGCAACCGGAAGTGTAATGCTTTATTTCAACAAGAATTTCAAAGTTTAGAAACCTCTCGGTGTAAGGTGTCCATGTTTGTTGGCAAACACTAAAATGAAGCAAATGTATATGGACAGAACTGTGGAAGCATGCTGTCCTTCTACCTCTCTTTGAGAATTCCAAAGGCAGGTGGGTGGGTTCATCATATTCCTGGGCTCCTGGCTTGAGTATCATCAAGCAGGGAAGGCTGCCTTCTCATTTCACTTCATTTATGCCTTCCTTTGTTCTCTTTCACTTCCTTTGCCCTCTCAATACACCTAACAGTTCTAACTCACTATAGAGTCTGAAATGTGTAGGCATCTCCATATGATATATCATCTTGTACATATGTTTATATTTCAATTTATATCAAGGGCATTGGACTAAGAACTATATTTTTTCTCTAGTTTCTTCATTTTGTTGTTTCTCTGTGTGTATTATATATACATAAATGTAGGCATATGTGTGCCAGAATCCATATCTGGAGGTCAAAGAACAACCTTGGATGTCAGTCCTCATCTTCCATTTTATTTGAGTCAAGGTGTCTTGTTCACTGTTGCGTATGTCATGCTAACTGGCCCATGAGCTTCTGGAGACTTTCTGGTTCCCACCTCCCATCTTGCCAAAGGCACACTGATTACAGCCACATGTTCTCACAGTAGGACCATCTTTAAATAGAACCTGGGAGTCCAAATTCGGGTCCTTATGTTCATGCAACAAGTGTCTCACCCATTGGTTCCCATCCGCCCCCTTTTTAAATTCATCTTCATGAGTCATTTTCCTCCTTCAAATGGATCCCAAGTATCGAGCTCAGATAGTCAGACTTGGTGGCAAACCCCCCTTACCTGCTGAGTCATCTCCTGGGCCCCTGATATGTTTTATTTAACTGTTTCTTCTCTAATGGAAACACATTGACTTCATTTCTTCACGGCACAGGTAGTAGGCAGCAAGCATTTGCATCTGTGCCTTCCTTTGGACCCATGCAAAGACTTTTCTTCTGATACTGCCCACAAGTAGGATTCTTACATAACCCTGTCCCAGTTACCCTCCTTGATGCTAAGTCAATTCCTTCCCACCACAAACAAAGGGCTCCGGTTATCCACCACACCGGCAGCCCCATGATAGAAATTAGATATAATTTTGTCAGTTGAAATATGTAGAGAATTTTATCTTGCTCCTACTTAATTTTAGTATCTCTGAGCATTACTGAGTTTGGGAACCTCTTCATTGAGTTCTTAGCCATTCACATTTCTCTCCTGTGAACTGTCCTTAGTATTTGTCTGTAGAGCAGTGGTCCTCAACCTGTGGGTCATGATGGGAGTCAAACTGACCTGTAATGGGAGTTAGATTTATTTAGTGAATATGTGGGGGCTTTGAAGGACAGTCTCTTAAAAGCAGACATATGACTTTGTGGGAAACACCTGGCAGAGCACAGATAGTCCTGGGCAACCAATGAGAAGGTACTCTCTAAAGCCTGGGAAACAGAAAAGGGCTTTTAGCTTGGCATTGCTTTCAGTTACTGAACACTGGTCAACTGCTGGCCACGACCATCCACGACCATTGTTCTCCAAGCTTCTCAGAGCCAGGGCTCCAAAATGAGGCTTTTCATTTGGGCTCCGCCCCACTTTGGCTCCGCCCCACATTGAGCACCATTTATAAACATAAATTATTAAACTATATTTATTAGCAATTCTAAACACCTATAAACACCTACCACCCAACCAACCCTAACCCTTTTGAAGGGATACCCAGATCCTCTAGCGCAGGTCTGTTGAGGCCAACATGGTCAGCAGTCTGTCTGCAGGAACACTGCAACAGCAGTCATTCAGTGGTCACTTGGCTGTGGTGCCAGCTGCCTCCTCACTTCAGCTTGGGCTCAAGGCCTCCTCAGTCAGCCTTGGCATCAAAGCCTTGCTGGGGCCTCCTCAAGGGATGGGGCCACCTCCTGCCTGCCTTCACAGTCTCCTCAGCCTCCTAAGGCTTAGGCCCAATACCACCACTGTCCACTGGCTCACACATCCAACCTGCCTCAGCCACTTAGCTTGGGATCGACTTCCAGAGCCATCAGATCATTGCCACCTCAGGGCTGGTGCAACCTAAGGGCTGGTTAGCACATCTTTGCTTGAAGTCCTGACTTTTCTGTCAGCCAATTTTCACCTCTGCACCTTAATCTCTCTCACGCTCTCTCTCTCTCTGGGGCTCTCTCTGGCTTTGCCACCATGCCCTTAAGTAGATCACAGGTCTCACAATTTCTCACACTCTCTCATGGCCTCTAGAGGTCCCTGACCGCACCCCTCCAAGGGTGCTGTTCTCCTTATCTTCAAAACGAGGCTTCACCTTGCCTCAGTCCAATCTGTGCTCCACCCACCTAGGCCACTATATTTCTAGCATTTAAGCAATACCAAGCAAAAAGCCCTTTTCAGTTTCCTGGGCTTTACAGGGTACCTTCTCCTTGGTTTCCCAGGACTAAGTGCATTCTGCCAGGTGTTTCCCACAAGGGACTTTCAAAAGCCTCCACATATTCACTAAACAAATCTAACTGCCATTTTACTGACCTTTTCACAGGGGTCACCTAAGACCATCAGAAAACACAGATATTTTACATTACATTTTGTAACAGTAGCAAAATTACATTTATGAAGTAATAAGGAAAATAATTTTATGATAGGAATTACTACAACATGAGGAACTGTACTAAAGGGTCACAGCATTAGAAAGGTTGACAACCACTGGGCTAGAGACTCCTTCTTTTTCTTGTCTATTGGCAGAATTCTTAGCATGCTAGTTTTTTGGTTTTTCATGGTTTTGGTCTGGTGGGATGGGCTGTTTTTATAAGATTGTTCATTGGTTGACTGGTTGATTTTTTTAGTAAAATGGGTCTCACTATGTAGCCCAGATTTGTTTCTAACTCATGATCCTCCTGCCTCAGCTTCCTAAGCACTGGGGTGACAGGTTTGCTCCACTCCCAGATCATGCACAGGCCTAGAACATTGCCAAGTGCTTTCCCAGCCTCTCAGTTATGGATGATTTTGTCTTTATTGCCACATGTATGCTAGTGTGTGTTTGTGCAGGTGCATGAGAGCAATCTTACTAAGTAGGCTGTCCAGCAAACCCTGGGGATCTGCCTGTTTCTGCCTCCACAGTCCCAGTATTGCAAGTTTGCCCCACACCTGGTTTTTTTTTTTTTTTTAAGATTTATTTATTATGTATACAGTGTTCTATCTGCAGGCCAGAAGAGGGCACCAGATTTCATTATGGATGGTTGTGAGCCACTATGTGGTTTCTGGGAATTGAACTCATGACCTCTGGAAGAGCAGCCAGTGCTCTTAACCGCTGAGCCATCTCTCCAGCCCCACACCTGGTTTTTTAATGTGGGTTCTGGGAACGGAATTCAAATCCTCATATTTGCAAAGCAAACACTTTACAAACTGAGCTAACTCCCCAGACCTATGATGTCTTTTTATGAATAACTCCTTATATTATGTATATCCCAACAATCAGTCATTGTTTGTTTGTACTTGGAGGAAAAAAACATCAATATTGGGAGATGGCTTCCAACTGTCATCACCTTATTTTTTGAGAGAGGGTCTCTCACTAAACCCAGAGCTCACTGGCTTGTCTAGGCACCAGGCCAGCAGGTTCAGGTCACTTGGCACTCTGCTAAGGAGGCCAATCTTCACTCTAGGTCCACTCTTTCCTCTTAGCATTCTAGACTCTCTATCCATCCAGAGTCACTTTGTATGTGGTTTGAGGCATGGCTCAGGTTTCTTTTTCTCTGTTTAGTGAGTGAATATTCTCAACACTATTGGTTAAGTCATTTTTTCCGTTGTCTTTAGACCTTTGATCAACGTATCTAAAGGACCAAGTCTATTAGTTGTTTCTGTTCCATGTGCTTATTTCTGATTTTGTAACAAGATACTCTTCTTCCTATAGTTCTGTGCTGTTTCAGTAAAGAATCTGGAATCCAACTGTGGAATGTTGATTTTCCCCATTTTTTTCCCAAGGTAATTTAGCTACTCATGAACCTATACTTCTGTATATGAACTAACTTTTCCATACTCTTCAAAAGGTATCCACTGCCTTATTTTTTTTTAAGCATTCTGAAATTGTAGATTTGTTTGGAGAGAACCAACATTCTTAAAATGTTAAATTCTCCCTTTCACAAGCATGGAGTAGCTCTCAACTTACTGCCATTTTCTTAAATTATCTCCTCAAGGGGGCGTAATCACTATAGACCCTCTGTTAAGCCTCGACAGCCTTATAAGTTTTCTTGCCGTTACGAAAGCACCATGTTTTATTCTGTGGTCTCTGGTTTCTGTGGCGGTGTTGGGAGATGCAATTGGGTTTCCCAGAGTTGAGCTGTCACCTACAAATTCCCTGAGCCCCTTATTCCAATCCTGTGTTGATTAGGCCAGGTCTATGTTCATGTCACAGCATCAGCAAATGCCTCCCTCTCAATCACTGAACTGTCATTGTTTACTTTGCTTTCATCCTATGGAGCTGACCAGGCCCTTCCGTAACATGTTCAGCAGCACCAGCAATAGCAGCAGCAGCATATGTTCTCTAAAGGAAATGAGTCCAAAGCCAAATGTCTGTTGTCTGCTGTAAGCCTGAGGCATAAACCTTCATCTTCACCCCATTAAGGGGACATGGATTTCTGTGAGATTTTTATTGTAAGTTGGGCATCAGACTTCACAAAATGCTTCTTAAACATCTTCTTTGTGTGTAGTATATGTATGCTTTCTAAGTGTGAATATGTACCTATGGGTGCACATGCATGTGCACATGCATATGTGTGCACATGTGTGCGCATAAGCACGTGGAGGAAGGAGGGCAACATTGGGAAATGTTTTCAATCTGTCTCCACCTTATGGTTTGAGAGAAAGTCTCCCACAACACCCGGAGCTCATTGATTTGGTGAGGCTGCCTGGCTAGCAGGTTCAGGGATCCTTCAGTCTTTGTCACTCTAGCCTGCTAGCATTAAAGAGGTGAGCCCTCATGCTTAGGGTGCTGGGGATACAAATATAGGTCTTCATTTTTGTTTGCTGAGCACCTTACTGAGCAGTCACCCCCAACTCCCTTTTCAAATTTTTCCTAAAATGATCATCTGTTGACTTTTCCCCTTTGAATTAATAGCAATAGGGTTTTTTTGGAGTTCAACCATCTTTTCTTTTCTAGGCTGGCCACTCCATAATCATCTATTCCTTTTATTCTCTTTCTCTCTCTCTCTCTCTCTCTCTCTCTCTCTCTCTCTCTCCTTCTCTCTCTCTCTCTCCCCTCTCTCTCCCCTCCTTCTCTGCTAATATTTGTATTTTGCTAATTTATATATATATTACTAATATTTCATTTTACAGTTTTACAGCTATGTTCTCAAGCCAAAGAGGCCTAAGTTCTAATGGAACTTAGAATCAAGAACAGACTGGTCTTACAGAATGACTTCTAAATTATCCACCATTTTGATGTCTCAGGGTTGTCTAATTTTTTCAATGTATTTTTTATCTTTATATATATATGAGTGTTTTGTTTGCGTGTATGTATGTGCACCACATCTGTGCCTGGTGCCTGCAGATGTTGTAAGAAGGCATTGGGTCTCTTGGAACTGGAGTTACAGATGGTTGTAACTCACCATATGGATGTTGGGAATTGAACCAGGGTCCTCTGCAAGAGCACCCAGTACTTTTGACCACTGAACCATCTCTGTAGTAAGGCGGCCTTTATTATTATACACTCTACTTATTTTACTATACTCAATACCTTTACTTCCCTTCCACCCCTGGTTCCTCCCAATACCCCAACACTATGCAGGAGAAAAAGAAGGTTAAAAGTGAAAGGGGGGCCGGGTGGTGGTGGCGCACGCCTTTAATCCCAGCACTTGGGAGGCAGAGGCAGGCGGATCACTGTGAGTTCGAGGCCAGCCTGGTCTACAAAGTGAGTCCAGGACAGCCAAGGATACACAGAGAAACCCTGTCTTGAAAAAACCAAAAAAAAAAAAAGAGAACACTTTAAAAAAAAAAAAGTGAAAGGGGGAGTAGTTCTCTTTAAGCTACTTCCTGCTGATTAGGGTCATTGGGTTCTTTGGGGGAAATACCTGTCTAAGTAGAAGTTCAGCAAACCAGAAGACAGCAGCAGGAAGAGCAAGCAGCAGTTTGGGAGAGCACCAGCAGCTGAGAGAGCAGCAACTGCTTTCTTCTTTGTAGCCCTTTCTCTTCTTTGTAGCGCCTTTTCTCCTATTTCTTTGTAGGTCCCCTTTCTTCTTTGTTTGTAGTCCCCCTTTTCTCCTACTTCTTTGTCATCGAGCCCCTTTTTTCTCTTCTTTGTAGTGCTTTTTTCCTACTTCTTTGTAGAACCCCCTTCTCCTCTGGGCTCTAGCTTTTTGTCCCTTTCTCAAGTCCTCAAAGTAAAACTTGCTCATCTGGTTAAGCCATGCCCCTGCTAGCTCATGAGACACTTAATACTTTACACCTGTGTCTTAAGCAGCCTTATACCTAGGATTAAACAAAAACACTCTCATAATTGGTTATTTTAATAAACTCATACCATACATCTCTACATCCCCATGTTGTATATTTTCTAAAACTTGAGTCAAACTCACCTATAAAACCACTAGGTCTGTGGCTTTGGGATAGAAAAGCCATTGGTTGCTGTTTTCACTTTATGATTGCCCATCGGCCTATTCAATGTGTTGCCGTTTCCTCTTTCATGACTTCTGGAACTTCATGGTTTTCTAGAAAGTGCAATTCTCATGGAAAACTCCATGTCCTATAGTTTTGGAGGAAAAAAAATCTATGGATGGGTACTTTTTTTTTGGTTGTGAGCCTAGCCTTTAACGGCTGAGCCATCTCTCCAGCCCGGATGGGTACTTTTTATAATAATCTTTTATGGTACTTTTTTTTGTTACTTTATTTCCTTCTCTTTCATTCTGTGTTTGTAGTATTTACTTTTTGTCTCTTTGTCAGTGTTGTGGGGAGGATGACTCTTATACACATTTTCTAAATACCAGACTTAGCTTTGCTACCTCTCATCTCTTCTAGCTTACTCTAAGTTTTCTGTCATGAGTTGACTGTCTCTTTCCTTGTCTCTCTTCCCTTTCAACCTCTTCATTTAAATCTTCTCTTGTCTTCCAGCTTCATCATTTTCAAACAAATGCTTCTAATGGTAATCCTCATCCTCTGTGTGGTACTGTCTCAGAGGTATTACTTTTTTTCTTAACTTTCCTGCTTTCTGTTCCATAATTTCTCTTCGGTTGGTTTGGTTCCAGATATTTGGGCTATTTTTTTTTATTCCTTTGACATAGATTGTTCATTTGATTACATTGTTGTTGAAGAACATATTCTGCATTGAATAGGGTTTCTGTGTTGTGTAAGACTCTTTGGAGGGCTAACAACTGGAGATTTGGGGTGAACTATCCAGTCTTAAAACAAAAGGCACACAGTTTGTGTGGTACAAAATCTAATACTTAGAGCTGGGTGGTGGTGGCACATGCCTTTAATCCCAGTACTCAGGAGGCAGAAGCAGGGGAATCTCTGAGTTCAATGCCAGCCTGATCTACAGAGCAAGTTCCAGAATGGCCAGGGCTACACAGAGAGAATTGTTTTGTCTCAAACGAAAACAAAAACAACAACAACAAACTGATATTTATTCATCAGTTTCTAGGCTGATGATATTATCCAGGGATGCTATACCATCACCTCACCTTTAATCTTCTTAACCCATCAGTTTCAGAGCACGGCTCTAAGATTCTGTCTATAATTGTGGGCTTGTCTAATTCTTTTCAGAATTTTATCACTTCAGTATTTTAAAGCAACATTGGCAAGTGCCTTTGTGTTCATTATTGTTAGACATTACTCTACAATTACATTCATATGTGTCACACATCTCTTTGACCCTCTGTGATTTTTGTCTTTGATTTCATCAGATAGGAATATTTCTAGTCAAACTCCCTTTGGTTCAAGTTTGCCTATTATGTATTTTTCATCCTTTTGTTATTATCCCAATAGAATTATTTTTCTATCACTTCTTTCTTTCTAATAAAATGTTGTGAGTTCTTATGTTCTGTATCTATCTGGGTTCTCCTGTTTTGATGTGATGTATATGTATTATAATTATAGTTACTTTAGGATTTATTTCTGCTTTTCAACTTACTTTTTCTCTTTCTCTGTCCTCCATTTGACTGACCAGACTCATTGGCTGCTTGACACTTACATATTCTATTTTTGTTTTCTGGTGGTTGGTCCTAACTTATCAAGACCCTTAATTATGCCCCATCTTCCTCACTAAGTTACGATTACTTACACCTCACTCTGAACGAACACCTCGACATGCCCTCACTCGCCTCTCCTCTCACCCTTGTCCCCCATCATCTCCTCGCTAGGGTCACTGTGCCCCACAGCTCTCACTGTCACACACGTCGGCGATGGGGAATGGGCATCCGTTTCCCTTCTGGAGGTGGACGGCTTCTCTAGGCTTCTCTAGGCTGCCTCCTTCTTGAAACAAATAAACTTGAAAGTGTGGATGCCAGAGAATAAACTGCTTTCTCCTTGTTGAGCCCAGTTGTTGACTCACAGGCAATTAACAGCTGTAAAGTTACCACATGAATGGCCATCAAATCATCACAAACAGCATTAGCCTTGGAAGCCTTGGTGGGTGAGAAGGGAGCAGTTCACCATTCCCAGGAGATAAGCATTCCACAGCTCTGCTTCAGCCAAACTAATGTTCCCAAGTCCCAAATCACAACCTTCTGAATCACCTGGCACCTATGTTCAGAGAGGATCCCCAGGGAAGGTGCCCATAAAGCAAATGTACGTAAATCCAAATGCACCCATCACCATAGACATCAAACTGTGAGAAGGGGCGTCTTGAAAGTGTGATTCAGACACAGCCCAACCCAGAGTCCTGGTTTAGACTTGGTTGGAGCAGTCTATACAGGTGACTGCTTTTGCTCTTCTCTTTCTCTGAAAACTTACAGACATTCCTTTTTCTTTTTTTCTTAAGATTTGCTTTTATTGGTGTATATGGGTGTATGTCAGTGTGTGAGAGTGTATGTCATGTGAGTGTAGCTGCAGAGGCCAGAAGAGGGCATCAGATCCTCCAGAGCTGTACTTACAGGCAATTCTGAGTTCCCCAGTGTGGGTGCTGGGAACTGATTTCCAGTCCTGTGGAAGAGCAGTGCACCCTTTTACCACGGAGCCATCTCTCCAGCCACAAATTATGGGTATTCTGAGGGATAGATTTTAGTCATCAAATATTTATGAAGCTCTGTCATCAGGTAGGAAGGCATCCCATGAAATAGATGCATCTTCATTCTTTAATAACAGTTTAACTTTAATAGCACCTTTGTTTCTCAGAGTTGTGGTACTCATTAGAGCTGTCCACAGGTACTCTGATTTGCCTCCTCTTAGGTAATCATGGGATTGTCCCTTCCCATACTCATGTGTTTTACTTTGGCCAGTGAAAGGTATGAGAAAATGATGAATGTTACCTTAGGAAACTTTTATGCTCCCGTAGGACATGTATCTGTCACTTCTCTCTGCCATGAAAATTTCAACATGCCACAATGGAGCTCCCAGTAACCAGAGAGAACAGTATCATCTCTTACCCCCACAGAACATGTAACATAAATGGGAAATAAGTTAGTGATATATTTATCTATTGGGATATGGGGGGGTTATTTGTTACCATGTCCATCCTGACTGATACAAAGGGAGTGATGCCCTAGGAATTCTTTTAACTGCTGCTTATAGAACTCCAGGTAGAAACCATTCATGTTACATTTTTACTCTATGGGAATTGCATGCACAGAGCACAGCCAGTCACTCTGTGGTTTGTTTATATTCCAGAATTTGGGCATCTCTTTGATTTAAAGTTAACAGAAGAATTTTTAAAATTCTATGTCAAGTTTAACTTATGAATAGGGACATTCTTTCTGTGGTATGATTATTTTGTGCTTAAAATAAAAAATATTTTAACTTACTCTAGATGTGTTGTTTGTTTTGGGTTTTTTTTTTTTTTTTTTTTTGGAAAGACCATCAAAGTACTATGATTTCCAGTAAGGCAGTGGTTCTCAACAAGCATTGGGGTAGAAGGAATCTTGCCCTCCCCCAAAGGACAGAAAATGTCTAGAGACACTTTGAGCCCTAGGGGACACTTGGAGAAGTCTGGAGAGGCTTTGAGCTGCCATCCTCTACAGAGGCTGCAGGCTCATGGTACATGGCGGTCAGGGATCCAGGATGCTGAGCAAAGCACACGTAGCCCTGTGACAGTGAACCATCCTATTCAAAGGCCTCAGCGGTGTCATTATGGAGAAAACTTACCTGAAGGAAAAAGAACAGTTTTCCTCAAGTAGCTCATCTTTGTCTACATGGACCATTGGGAGTGGAAGGGAAGACTGATGGTTAATATTGATTGACAACTTGACAGGATCTGGAATTGCCAGAGTTGAGCTGCTGGGAGTGTGTGAGAGGAGTGGTACCATGCCGCCGTGGGCTGGGGTCCCAGTTCGCATAAGAAAGAAAAAGCTGGCTGAGCACCAGCTTGTCTACTTCCTGTCTGTGGATACAGTACCAGCTGCCACCATACCTGTCCTGCTATGGTGGACCATGTCCTCTTTGAACTACAAACTGAAATAAATTCCTTTCCCCTGTGATTATCAGTGCACATTCTCAGCTTGACAGATTCTAGAATCACTGGGGAAATGAGCCTATGGGCGTGCTTTAGAAGGATTGTCTTACATATCAGCGCCTGACAGCACCCCCTATTCTACTCCAAGTAGAAGATAAGCATCGAAGAACCTTCACTGTAAGATGGTTGAATTAATGGCAAGCCTTTCTCTTGGCATGAAAAAACCCCTTGCACCAACTGCAGACAGACTGCTGTCCAAAAAGGACCAAACTTGGTAGCAGGGAAGTCGACAGCCTAACTCTGCCAAGACAGGGTAGGTAAGTCCTTCATAATCCCTGCTCTACAACAAATGTCTGTCAGAGAAACAGGACCCAAAGGCTGAAGATTGATGCTGGAATGTATGGAGAGAAAATGGGAACTGTCCAGGCAGTCACTGGTATGTTCTTTCTTAGTTTTGGAAGCTGCAGGCTCTGCACTTCCTATATAAGCAAATATATTTATCCCTCTCAGGTCTCTGAGGTGGTTGAAGAATAGACAGATAGAATCTTATAGTTAAATTTTGAACTGTTTAGGAATCAAGAGGGTGTTTTAGATCTAAGAAGATACTCTTAAAAGTGTGTTGCAAGATAGTATGAATGTTGAGTCACATATAGACCTTTAAACTCATGGAGTTGGTTAGATAGTAGAATGTTAAAGTCAGGGGCCAAATAGGTATAAACTGAACATTGGGAAGGTTTACTGGGCCAATTTAATCTCATAAATGTGGCATATTTATATCTATTGTTTTGTATAATACTTACTGTTATAAGAGAAGGAACCAGCTGTTGGACTGAAAGGGGAAACCTCTGGAGGGAAGAGGGTGGAAGGGCGGGTTAGGAAGGGGGAATAGGGAGGGGTTTGTTACTGAGATGTAACTTGAAGAAAAAAAAATAAAGTATTTATAAAAAAAAAAAAAAAAAGAAGAAGGATTGTCTTAACTATATTAAGTGATGTGGGAAAACTAATCTTATTTGTAACACCATTCCCTGGGCAAAAGTGTCCTGGACTGTAGAGAGTGGAGACAGCAAGCTAGCACTACCTTGTCTGCAGCCTTCCCTGTCTTGATTGGGGTGTGATGTGACTGGCTGCTTGGTGTCCACGCTGCTTTCACTGGTTTGAACCTTGAACTGCCATCTGAAACGAACTCTTTCTCCCTTAAGTTGTCTTTGCCAGAGTGTTCTACCATAGCAACAGGGAAAGAAACCAAGACACTGCCCTAGGTTGCTTCTTATCAGGCATTCAGGTGCAGCAATGAGAAAAATAACCAATAAAGGAGAAGAAAGGCTAATGAAGCAGTTCTCAACCTGTGGGTCGTGACCCCTGTGATGTTGAAGGACCCTTTCACGCGGGCTGCCTAAGACCATTGAGAAAACACAGAGATCCATTACAATTCATAACAGTGGCAAAACTACAGTTAAGAAGTAGCAATGAAGATAATTTTATGTTGAGGGTCACCACACCATGAGGAGCTGTTTCCAAGGCTCGCAGCATCGGGAAGGTTGAGTGAGATGCACAGCTCCGGTAGCAGAAAGCTGAAGCAGTCAGAGAACACTCAGCAACGTGGGCTGGGCTTCCTGACTGCCTTTCTCAGAGCACAAGGTGAAAGGGGGGAAAGCCAAGATTCGCTGTGGCAAAGGCTGCCACATGCCTGGAGCCGAGGGCACAAAGCTAACGCCAGCAGCGACATGTGTCCTTCCTATGGCATGATGAGAAAGGCACTTCACCTCTTCCTCAAGCTCCCAACCCCAAGCTGATCATGAAAGCAAAATCCAAAACAGACAAACAAGAAAACATCAGTGACAAACGGCCGACAGAGAGAGAAGCTACAAGAAGCCCTGATTCCAGCCCTTCATGCTGCCAAATCATCAAAAACAAGGGAAGTCCGTCTCAGCGAAGGTCAAACTGGTGCCCTGGATGTGACCTGGAGAGGAAGTAAGAGAATGGCAGGTGGGAATTAAAGAACTGTTGGAGAAAGATAAATTTTTCTCAATAATGACATCGACACAGACTGCTCCACTGTGGCAGAGGTACCTCACTAATGCGAGATATAAAATAACAGGAAGAAATGAGTGTGGGGATATAAAAACACTCTTAATTTTTGCCACATTTTGTACATTTGAAAATACCATGAAATAAGGTTCTGTTTGTTTTTGTTTGTTTTTGAGACAGGGTCTCTAGCTCAGGCTGACCTGGAACTCTTTACATAGTTGAGGCTGACCTTGAATTTCTGACCCTTCTGCTTCCGTGTCCCCAGTGCTAAGATTACTGGCATGTGGGGGGAGAGGTGGTCTTCCCCAGGGAAGAGTACACCAGTTGGTTGCCCAGTGCCAAACAATCATCCCTGAAAAAGTATATACAAGCAATATTATATGAACTCAACAGGTTATATTTTAGAATAAATATGTATATACATAAATGCATCAATAACAAATAATGAAAAAAGAGACCATGAATTTTAAGGAGAATGGGGTGGGGTATATGAGAGAACTTGGAGGCAGGAAAGGAAAGCGAGAAATGTGATTAAAATACAATTCTCAAAACAAAACAAACAAAAAGGCTACAAGTATGAGCTGCTACACCCCATTTATGCAGTGCTGGGGTCAGACATGGGGCTTTGCGCATGCTAGTCAGGCACACCCTGCCAACTGTGGTACATTCTCAGCCTCACAGTGAGATGCTCATTTCAAGAAAGATGGTATGAATAATGTAGGTGAACTATGATGAATTTTCTAAAAGTTCCAAAGGTCTAAACTTAACTGCTCATGATGAGACATTACAGAATCTGGACAGGTTATTGATCATTCATCAAGTTCAATTTGCAGCCATTCTTTCTGAAGATAAGGCAATAACCCTGTCTTATTAATCCAGCTTCCATTGCTGTGATAAAATACCAGAACAAAACAGCATATAGGAGGAAAGATTTCTTTGGGCCCAGAGTTTTGAGGCTTCAGTTCATCATGGATGGAAAGGCAAGTATGGTGAGACAAAGCATCTCTCCTTATAGAGGCCAGCAAACAGAAAGGGGATGTTTTTCCTTTGTTCCCTTCTACTAGATCAGGGTTCCAAGCCTAGGAAATGATGCCACTCACACTCAGAGAGGATCTAACTCTATTCATAGACAACCTCAAAGACACACCCAGAAGTGGATTTTACAGATCTTCTATGTGTTTCTCAATCCAATCAAGTTTACAAAATTTGCCACTACACTTGTCATTGACCTAACACAGTATAACATGAAAAAGGAGTCAAAAGAAATGTGGGCTGTAATAAGACAGCCATCTACTTAAACATCCGTGCAATGGGTTTGAACAAAGATAAACAGTATATGACAAAATAGTATGAATGATGGTTTTCAAGTTGTCATCTGTTGAATTAATGGCCTACAAAAGTCTAGACTATATCAGTTTACATTTATCTCAGCTGGCTTTTAAATTATAATTAAAGAGTAACACAGTTGCATACGTCTGCTTAAAAATCTAGCACACAAGAGGCCGAGGAGATGGTTTAGTGGTTGAAGCATAAGGACAAGAATTTGGATCTCCACAACACACATGAACCCTGGGTGGACATGGCAGCCTGGTTACCTGTAATTTCAGCCACAGAAGGTCCACAATACCAAACTAGCTATTGAGATTATCGAGATTGGTGAGCTCTGGGTTTGATTGAGAGACCTGGCTCTGTAAATAAGGAACAATTGAAGATGATCCCCATCCCTAATCTCAGGCCTCTACATATACATGCACATATACAAATATGTACCCACACACATGTACACATATGCCCACATACATGCAAACATTCAGATACATGCACACCAATGGAGTACAGGTGAAAATGGTAAAAGAAAAAAACAATGTTTTGAATCCAACACAAAGGATATCAATAACACATATGTGCATACAATGTTTAAGAACAGTGTCTCCCATCATCTGTGAGTGCATATGTAAGTGGTCCAGAGAGCAGCATTCACTGGGAGGGATGGAGCTTGCCTTTTGCAAATGCTCACTGCTGTGTCTGCCCTGCAAATGAGTAGATGCACAAACATCTTTTTTTCTCACAATTTCTTCACAGATAAAATTGGGTGGCGGTGGGTGCACGGGTAGTGCCGGAGGGGACACAGGTAGTGATGGGGTATGAGGGGTTGGGGGGCACAGGTAGGGAGCACTGGTTGGAGCATTTGGGAAGGTTAAGATATTGCCTGGTACTTGGCAAATTCTAGTAAATGTGTGTTTGATGTGTTTTGTTTCACCGAGTCTTTTTTTTTTTTTTTTATTATACTAGTTCCCGCTTGTCCTTCTCCCCAACCTTACAGGATGACTCATCCCAGAAACAACTCAGGCTGCCAGTTCTTCTATGCGCTCATCCCTGTCCACCTGGAGGCCACACCCTCCTCTTCAGGAACTTTCTACACACCTGTACCCTCCAGCACACCAGACAGGGCACTGAATATTCATATCCCCAAGGCCTACCTATAGCCACGTGTTTCTCACAATGTTTATTAAGCCATGAGTAATTGTTTATTTATTTTCACTAAAGTGTTTTTATTAGGACAAAATTGACATTAAAAATGAGTCATTTCCAATGTATCAACGACATTGAGTGCACTCACAAGGCTGTTCCTCCATTGCCATGAACTCTAGATTTTTCATCTCTCCTAAAGGATACCCTGCTGCCTCTAAGCAGCCCCTTCCCCTTCCTACATGCCCTCATTCCTAGAAAATTTCCACCTATAGATTTGCCCATCCATAATATCTCGTGTAAATAAGGCCTTCCCATATGTGGTTGGTTGGGTCTGGCTTCTTTCAACACACTGTAGTGTAAAAAGTGACTCTTTTGTCAAGTAACATTCCAGTGTATGGATGTGCCACAATTTGTTGCGTTCATCTCTTGATGGGTGTTTGGCTATTGTAGACAGTGTTGCTGTTGGAGAGAGAGAGAGAGAGAGAGAGAGAGAGAGAGAACATTTTCAGTTCTTCAGGATATATCCAGAAGTAGAATTGATAGGTTACATGCCAGTTCTAGATTTTGCTTTTGAAGGATCTCTGATTTTTCCTCCCTGGTGGCTGCACAATTTTACATCCCCATGAGTAGTACGTGAGTTTTAATTTCTCCATATCCTTGTCAGCATATGTTATTTTCTACTTGCATTATTGCTGTTATTATTGTTATTGTAGTCTCCAAGTGGGT
Source organism: Lophiomys imhausi (assembly GCA_907164525.1). Taxonomy (NCBI): domain Eukaryota; kingdom Metazoa; phylum Chordata; class Mammalia; order Rodentia; family Muridae; genus Lophiomys; species Lophiomys imhausi. The sequence continues at coordinate 9,477,085 of CAJQZJ010004755.1, read as the reverse complement.
ATGAAGTGGTTTCTTATGTGGTTTACGTTAGCATTTTTTTAATGATTAAATATGTTGAACATGTCCACATGTGTGCATATCAGCCACTTGTGTACCTTCTTCAGGGAAAAGATGTTGGCATTGAGTGTTCTGGGAATCTTACCCTTCAGATGTCAGCTCAAGATACTATAGGATGCTCCTCCTATTTAGGTCTTCAGTGCAAACATCAGCCGCAAGTACACAGCTGGCCCTCGAAGGGGAAGAAATGTTCCACTTACTTTTGAAATGGGCCTGATAGTAGTAAGCTTTCCCTAGGACCTGTTTCAATCTGTGTGGGAGAGGGGGCAAAAAGAGGACAGGAGACATAGGTGGTAGATGATTTAAAAGAAACAGCCTTTTCCAGATACAAGAGGACAGATGTACATACAAACTTAGAGAGACCATGGTAGCATGAACAAGACCTTCCCAAGCTAAAGCCAGACAAAAATCACACTATAGAGGGGAAGTGGGCACAAATTCCCACCCCTACCCAAGGAGCTATTGGCATTTAATTGATACTGGGTGAGAAAAAGTCAGTTTTCTTCAATAAAGTGATTGTGGGCATATAAGCCACACTCCAGGGCAGGCCGCACATCTGGGTATAGTTGGTCAGGCTCCACAGTTTCTGTTTGTCTGTCTGTTCAAGAGAGAGAGAAATTGAAGTTGGATAGGTACAGAGGTGGGGGAGGATTTGGGAGGAGCTCAGAAAAAGGAATGAATATAACCAAAATATATGGTATAAAATTCTTAAAGAATAAATAAAAGCATTATTTTTAATGTACTTAAGAAGTACCTCAAGGTGTGCCCTCAAGATTTGAGTAAAGAAAAAACCAGAAGGACCTGCTAAGGGCAAAAGCTGTAGGAATCAAGGTAGGAAAGACCTCTAGGATAGGAAGGAGCATAACTGACAGAGGTCTTCATTTGAAACTTAAGAGTTAACAGAAGATGAATAAGAACAAAGGAAGATATATATATATATATATTTGTTTGTAAAGTTTATATATATATATAATTTTCTTCCTTTTTCACACACACACATATATATATATATGAATGCCATGATGAAACCAATTACTTTGCTTGGTAACTTAAAAATTAATTTTAAGACTTTTTTAAAAGGTAAAAGAAACTTTCAGAGCCTGGAATAAAAAATAGTGAGCAGAATTTGCTCCTGAGTACACATCTCCCTGTTGCACCTCAGTCAGATTATTTGCTCTTGGGTACAGTGATCAGATCCCGAGTTCACTCACTGGGATGCCATGCTAGATGCCTAGAAAGACTGCTGTGCCCTGGGGGTGAGAATGCCAGCCTCAAAGACCTCACACTTGACTCAGGTCCCACCTGGGTCACCTCTGGGTGCCCCACCTGTATCTGCACTGATTCCAGTGGTGTCTCTTCTTCCTTCCTTCTCTCCTCTCCTTTCATCCTACTCTTCTTCCTTCACTTTCTCTTCCTCCTTCTTCTCTGCTCCCCCTTTGTGTGTGAGGCTCATGGGACAATAATATGTGGAAATGAAAACAATATAGAAGTCTCAGAGGATTCTCCTATATGATTCAAAACATCAGATGTGAGCCTGCGGAGGAGGGCTCCTCTCTTTTTCCTTGCCTTTGGTTACATTTGGCCTCAGACCATCTTCCATATCCAGTCCCCAAGAGTTGGAGCTGAAACACTGGCTCCATCTTTTTCCTTTGATTGTTGAATTAAACAGCCATGGGGATTTTTTTTTTTAAGAAGCATCCTGGAATTCTCTATAATGACAGTGAGCCTCAGATCATGGCTATCAATAAAAGTACCCAAGTATATTTGTATGTGTGCGTCATATTACAAGGTCATTCACACACATGATATCCTTTATTCTACTCGAAAGCCCATGAGGTGTGTAAAACCAACTCTAGAATATAAACAGGAAATGAAAGGACACAGAGTGAGATGAGTGAGTAGGAAAGGGTTCAGAGGCTGTGAAGTGCCGCCTCACATGAGGACTGGAGTGCAGACTCCACAGAGCTTACACAAATGATGTGGGTAAGGCAGCCTGCCTGTAATTTCCAGCAGGTAGATGGAACAGCAAGCTCGCTATCTAGGCTGTTGAAACAGCAAGCCAAGCTGAGTATGAGATCAGCAAGGGAGCCTGACTGAGAGTGATGGAGGGGGCTAGAGAGATGGCTCAGCCGTGAAAGGCTAGGCTCACAACCAAAAATATAAGAGAGTGATGGAGGAAGACATCTGCTTTGTTTAACCTCAAGCCTCCTTAGCATGTACAAACATGCGTGCATGTACACACACACTCACTCACACACACACACACACACACACACACACAAACATACAAACAAGCATGCAAGAAGACCACCCAGAGATACATACATACATACATACATACATACATACATACATACATACATACATACGCAAAAAAATGAGGAAAGAGATGAATTGCCCAACTTCACACAATTTCAAAGTAACAAAGCCAAGCCTGCATGTTAGCTCTTTCACTTTTAAAACTGCAAGAACACTAACTCACAAGAAATTGTGACATAAGAATAAGTCTTGTATTATTAACAAGATGAAGTCGCTCAGCTTCGCTATTCTTGAACAGGTTAGAAATAGTTAAATCTTGATGAATGAAACTCCCTGCCTTAGTTTCCAATGCTCTCGACATTTGTGTGTGTGTGTGTGTGTGTGTGTGTGTGTGTGTGTGTGTGTGTGTGTTTAATTTTAGACCCCAATTTCTTGGCAACTAGTCCAAACAAAATTTCAAACCCTAGCTGGACCCTTGATGAAATAACTCTTCCCTCCCCACCCCCCAACCCCGCAAAAATAGTCCACAGGCAAATTGTTCCACATTGTGCTCAATGACCAGGGACACAGCTGGCAGAAAGCACCATAGAAAGTTTTTCTATTTGTCAAGATGGTTTCGTGCTTGATCCTCGTGGATTGCTCCTAATAACGCAGTCACGCACGGCTCAGCAGTGTATTGCTTCCACAATGCTAATTTAAACCACGTCAGTGTGCTTGCAACAGGACTGACAATGGCCAGTCAGCAACAACAACAAAAGTTCATTCTTCAAGTTTAACGTGTGCTATTCATCTGCAAGCTCCTGCTTGACTTGCTAGTTAAAATTTTTCCTTTTATTTGTCTCTTTCCTCACTATCCACCTTCCCCTCTCAATTCCTCTTCTCTTTCTCTCTTTGTGTCTCTGTCTGTCTTGTGTCTCTCTGTGTATCTCTCTCTCTCTCTCTCTCTCTCTCTCTCTCTCTCTCTCTCTCTCTCTCTCTGCACATGTTGGATAATTTCCAAGCATCTAACATACACTTTACTGAAACAGGCTGCGTAGACCACACACACACACACGCAAATGGCCTGAATAGTTGGGCGCATAAGCAACAGCCACTCGAGTGCAGAGAATGTTTAAACTTGAGAGAAAAAACAATAAATTCAAGCAGAGCCTTTCTTCTCAAGTGATTCCTTATTGAGGCTTCTGCTGTGAATTAGAAGGAGGCTGTGTCAGGGTGGTGGGGGACATATCTGGGGCCCACCCTGAACTCTCTCTTTCTGCAGAGCAAGTGGCTCCATGGGAAGGGACCGCCTGGGAACAGCCTGCTGGGGTTGTGCAACAACCCAGGAAGGATCAGAGTTTAGAATAGATCATCTTCCAATTTTCCAGGGCAGACTTCGAATCAAGAAAGGCAAACCTCTGGGGCTTAAAGTTTAAAGATTTGAAGTCTGCATGTTCCAGGATTTCAAAGTTGATCTCATCTCTCCTTCTGGCCTTACCTGCCAGCACAAGGTCCCAGCTGTGGCAATTCTCTGCCATTCCTCTCCCTTCAAAACTCAAATTTGGCACTAGGTCCTACAAGGTCCACATGGCCAGGAGCCTGGATCCCTGAGTCTCCTCCCCTACCCCAGACCTCCAGCTACCTTTGCTTTCTGCTTCATCTACCAGCCCCCTTCTGCTCCGATCGTGGCCCCTCAGTCCAGCTGAGTGCTGCCAGCATTTCCTCAGAACATCCTAGCAGCAGACCCTTCTCTTTGTTCAGGCCACAGCTTAAGTGTCACCTCCTCTTCTTAGCATTTCTCCTGCTCTCTAGGTAGCCTAGATTGCACGGTTCAGTTCTTGTTCCCTAGCAACAGGATTACATGTCCACGCCCTAGCCTGGTGTCTTTGCAGTGCCTCTTACAGTGAGCAGACACTTCCTTCTGTTGACACTGCTCATGTGATTTGCCTTGGCCAGAGACACATGGGTGCCAGTGGCAGGAGACCAGGTCTAACTGAAGCTCGAAGAGTAACAGCCTGTTTACACTCAGCCCCTTGCTCTGTTGAGGTCCAACAGAAGCGCATGCTGAGATCATCACCCATCGCCATTGGTCCAAAGTAAATAGCAAAGCCACAAACAAAGAGGAGCCCTCACATAAGTCTGTTTTTGTGAGCCCCTGGTATTTCAGCGTGGCTTGTTGCACAACAAAAAGCTAATATGCTTTGCAATTAATAATACCCCTCAAGATCAGTTATGTCGCTTTGTTTTCATTATAACCCTTCCCTTCCTAAGTCATCATTTCTGATTTCTTTGTTCATTGCTCATTTCTTTCCACCACAATGTGAGTTCCACTTGGCACTATGTCCTCAACCCCTAAAGCAGCTTCATAGTAGGTACTTAAAAAATGATTGCAAAAAATGAGTAAGATCCCAGTTCTTATCCTCAGAAGGATCCATATATTTTCCCACCTGCAAAATCAAATAAACCCTCTGGGTCCTGAATAAAAACACTGTTTTTCTAAAATTAAAAAATAAAATAGGGATTGCAAGGTGGCTCAGCAGATCAAGGTGCTGGCAGTACAGGCCTGGTAACCTAAGTTCAAGCCACAGGACACACATAAAAATAGAAAAAGAACTGACTTCACCAAGTTGTCCTCCAACCTCCACACATGCTGGTGGCACACAAGCTCCCCTCATTACACACTACACACATGCACATACATCATACACTTCACATAAACACATATCATACACTTACACATGCACAATAATAAAGACATAAAGTTAATAAATCTGGATGTGGTAGCTCATTACCTGTAATCTTAACACATTGTGACTGAGGATGGAAGATGGTTGCCAGTTCAAAGCCAGCCTGGGCTACAAGTGAGACTCTATCTTAAACAAAATAACAAAATAAATAATTTCATATTAATATCTGAAGCAAATTTCATTAAAAATTCTGATGTCTTCAAGAACTAGTAATAGCTAATTGTGTCTCAGTTCCCACAATGCAAAGCAAAACAAAACAACACTTTAAATTGTCTCGCTGTGACACCATTGTTGCTGTAACCAAGATGACAATGATAATAGAGGTGGTGAAGTTGGTGACGGAGGTAAGGATGGCATGTTACATAGAAGTTTCCCCTGGGATTAAAACTTTCAATCTTGGAAAGAAGCTCATTAAGACACAGGCAGTTAGAAAGGAGGTGAAGGTAGAGAATGTTCTAAGGGAGATGGAACATTCCATCCTACAGGAGAATTTATTAAGCACAGGAAGTAAACAACTCAAAGGCTTCAGGAAGTCCCTGAAACTGACCAGATTCATTAGGACCCTCCCTTCCCAGGCATATATGAGATGTTCGGACTCCTGAGAGACACTCAAGAGACAAGTTTGGCTGCTTGGGAGAGACTCAGACCATTTAAACTACCTGGAAAAGACACTTCCCAACCTAGTCAGTTGCTTGCAGGATGTGCAGTGTGCTTAGGTTTCATGAGCTATTGCCCATGCAGGGGTGAGCTTTAGTGATGCGGCAGTCTTTGAGTCATTTCTATTCCTATAAGTTACCCCAATCCCATCCATTCTGGTGGTTTGAACGAGAATGCCCACCATAGGCTCATGTATTTGAATGTTTGGTCCCCAGCTGGTGAACTGTTTGAGAAAGATTAGGAAGTGTAGCCTTGTTGGTGGGCTTTGAGGTTTTAAAAGTCCACACCAATTTCTATTAACTATCTCTCTCTCTCTCTCTCTCTCTCTCTCTCTCTCTCTCTCTCTTCCCCTTCACCCTCTTTCTCCCCCTCCCCCCCGCCCCCATCTCCAGCTTATAGATTAGATGTAAGCTGTTAGCAACTGTTCCAGTGTCATACCTGCCTGCTGCCATTCTCCCCGCCATGATGGTCATGGACTCTGACCCTCATATAACCATGAGCCCTAAATTAAATGCTTTCTTTCTAAGTTACTTTGGTCATGGTATTTTGTCATGAGGATAGAAAAGTAACTAAGATACACATATTGCTTTAAGAAAACCCAATAAAATTCATTGGTTTACCAAGTTGTACTTTGGTAGTAACCTTACTTTGATCTGTTGTTGTTTCCTTGTCTGGAGTGAGTAAATGTTTATTCATGTCTTCCAGGAATAGTGTCCCACTATATGGTAGGGTGGTAAGGAGGCTGATGGAGGTGATAGAAGCAACTGTGGTGCTAATTGTGGTAACAGTGGTGATAATAACACTGGTGGTGATGAGGATGGTGAGGACGGCAATGATGATGAAATTGATAATGATGATTCTGAGGCTGAAGTGGTGATAGTGCTAAGGATAATGGGTGTGGTGTTGATGGTGAAGGTGGTGGTGATGATGATGATGATGATGATGATGAAGATGATGAATTAGTGATGTTCTGACACCAAAGTGGTGATAAAAGTGCTGCTGATCCTGATGGTGATGGTGGTGGTGAAAATAGATATGATGGTGATGGCGGTGGTGGCGATAATGGAGGCTACAGTATTGGTAATGACAGTTGGGACCAGTATGTCCAACCAGGTTTCTAGTTCTGACAGTATCATGCCCTCTAAAGCATGCAGGGGAAATTGGTATCGACTGCCTGCTCTGGTGGAGCCCCTGTGCTCAATCTACAATGCCAATTCCTTTGCTGACTGTGAGAAAGGAGCAGGAAGCCGCCGTGTGCACACAGAGGCTGTGGGCCATGGGCTACCAAAGGAGGGAGAGTAATAATATATGAGTGGCCATTTCAGACTGTAGCTAAGAGGACTCCTGTGTGGCAGCATCGTGTTATGAGTCTGGAGGGAGGGATTCAGCATGGACAGAAAAGGCCTGAGCAGCACTGAGAAATGGAACCAACTTACTACAGGGGCCTGACTCAGTCATCTAGCCAAAATCACAGAGGTTGCAGGTGGAAGGAGTAGGCACTGGGAGGTCTGTGAGGAGCAGAAAAAAGGAGAAACCTGGGCTGAGTGGTGAGAGCATGGGCAGGGATGGTAACTGCCATGATGCAACCACAGAGAGGAGGAGGGGACAGCTTGTCAGAGACCTACATAGAGGGAAAAACTAGGACAGTAACTTCAGTAAGTTATGAGTGAGACCATCAGTTTAAGTCCAAGCTCAGTCTCTAGGCCAGGGAGCAACAGAACAAAGTCACTGCCCACTGCCAGAGGTGCTCGCTGATCAAATTAAGTGCCTGATGGCAGAACGCTAGTGCTGAATGGGCTCTCACCCCATGGTTGGAAACATACACAATGAAAACGATGTATTAGGTTGAGCCACTAAAATATGTCCTCCTAGAGTCTCGATTTGGGAGAATGGCAATGGGAAAGAGGAAGTGGAAAAAGCCATGTGTGTCATCAGCACATCTCAAGTAGTCCCTTGAGGGCTCTTCTACATCCCCACAAAAGGTAATTGCCACTTTCCCAGGGCTCTGGTATGAGTACAACATGGAGGGCTGAAGGACACCTGCCATTGGGGGTTGTCATGAGTGAGACACATCAGGTTCTAACTCCAGACTTCTCAAAGCTGTTCACCAGGAACTGACCCCTCACCCCAGGTCACCTTGGCAACTTCATAAGTTCTGCATCCTAACGTTCACAGAGAGCACAATATAAGCAAGTGCCAGGCTGCTGCAGAATCCATTCTCTACCCTCTGGTATAAGTCATCCAAACAAGAGAAGCCATTTATTATTCTTCTCTGATAGGAGAGGATAAAGCCAACAACTAAATGTGTTCCAAAAGAGAGGGACTGTGGAACCAGGAAGACAAGTGTTGGCTGCTAGCTCCACCTCCTTTGTGCCTTGAGTGACACTTCAGTGACCTTTAGTAGAATGACAACAACTAACTAAGCCAAATGGATCCGTCTAGGTGACTCTGTTGCTGTGTCCTTCTGTAGCGTCCATCTCTCCCTGCAGATATCCAGCTTGCACTGCTTATGGCCAATTGGCTGTCTCTCCCAAATAGATCACCATAAGCTCCATGAAGACAGGGCAAGTCTTGTTTGTCTTCTTCCTTACAGGTAGGTTTTTCAGGCAGGGATGCAATAGTATTTAGGTTAAAATAACAAAGAAACAACTAGGAAGCTTTGAACCTGTTTCACAACTGCAATCCGAGGCTGGGAGAAATGAATGGCTTCTTCAAGGTCATGCTGGGAAGGACACAGAGAAGAGATTCAAACCAAGCCCACAACTTTTCTGGGACACTGTTCACAGGCCAAGAGGAAAAGCTGGAGCCTAAGTGTCTGACAGGTACAGGCTGTCTTGGAATAAAGAAATCCACACTCCAATAAGGCCTAGAAGGTCCTGTTTTTGTTACCTCTCTCTCCCTCTCCCACTTTGAGGCCGGCCCTGTTCTTCACCCTAAATCCAACCAGTGAAACTTAGCCTTTGTCCCTCATGCACAGGGCTCAGTGGGACTCAGGGCCTTTGCACTTGCTTTTTCCTGGGCCCTCAGCACTCTCCAGGGCCTTCCTGAAGGTACTACTAGCTTATCATTGGGATCTCAGAGCAAAGAGCAGGTGGAGAGCTGGGCAGGACAAAAGCTGTAGCCTGAGAGGCCAGCCTCTGAGCTTCTTATCTCCACCTGCCCCCTTGAGTCATTCACTGGTTCACCCACCTGCTCTAACTTCTTCACAGCGTTTATCAAGACCTGAACTTATCTTATTTGTCCCCATATGTTATTGTCTGCGACCGCTGCCCCAACTAGAGTCCAGACCTCACAAGAGACCTGTGTGTGTCAGCTACGGTGAGCTTCTGCTGTCAGACTTATGGTGTACTCACTGTGTGCACAACACACAGCGTGGCCCCCTCCGTAACTGTTCAGACCAACTCCTGCAGCAGTGTGAAGGAAACAGTGCAAGGCTCCCCCTCCATCTCTCTCTCCCCCTCTCCCTCCCCCTCTCCTTCCCCCTCTGCCTCTTCCTCTCCCAAAGTTTCAAGGTCTCTCTGTTTATCTCTAGCTGACCTGGAACTCACTATGTCAGTGTTTCTGAACTTGTGGGGCACAACCCATCGAAGGGGTCAAGCGACCCTTTCACAGAGATCGCCTAAGACCATCAGAAACCACAGATGTTTACATTACAGTTCATAACAGTAGCAAAATAACAGTTATGAAGTAGCAACAGAAATAATTTTATGGTTGGGGGTCACCACAACATGAGGATCTGTATTAAAGGGTTCAAGCATTGGGAAGGCTGAGAACCACTGCTCTAAGTAAATTGACTGGCCTTGAATTCATAGAGACCTGCCTGCCCTGAGTGCTGAGGTTAAAGGAATGTGCACTATGCCTGGGGGCTCTTTTTCTTTTCAGAAGAAATTACTCCACTTAATAAGAATTCAAATAAAACAGCATTACATCTTATGCCTATCCAAAATCCAGAGGAGAGGACATCAGTCTGTGGTTTTATTTTTAATTATTATTAATTTATTGTACACTTCCTATTACGTGAACTTCATATTTTCACAGTGAAGTGACAATTCCTGACCTCATAGAACATGGAGCCAATTCAGACCGCCATGTTTAAGTTTCATTGCAAGCATGAGATGACAAGCCAGCATGGCAAATGCATGCTTGGCCAGCACAGAGGACCAGCTAATCTGAGGCAGGAGTTGGGGAAGGACCGGAGGAAGGTAAAGGACACTTAAGCTGAGAACAACATAAAGTGGCAGGAAAGTTTCCTTCCACCAAGGGACACCAGTATGAGGTGGCAAATACAAATGGATTTAGGAGTCTAGCAAACAGGGGCCACCAAAGCCAAACCCAGGAAAGACAGCACACTCTGTGCTTTGTTGAGCCATCTTGGGAATCAATCTCTAGTTCCACTTTTGATAAAGACATAAGTACAGAGACATTTTTCTCTCCTCTGTGAAGAGCAAGTGTTGTAAGACATTGGACAGCCTCAGAGGTAGGAAGCCAGCAGGTAATGGTGAGGACTGTGGACAAGTACAGGCCCTGGGGAGACCTAGTGTTGAGAGTGTTTCTGCTTTTTCAAGAGAAGATAGAAATTCAGAGGTTTTTCTTGTTTTTGTTTTGTTTTTGGTTTTTAAAACAAAGTGTCTTTATCATGAAAGATCATTATTTAAACAGTATATAAGCCAAGCAAAGTACCCAAGGAGGGTCAGGCCTGTGGCTCCACGAAATGCAATGACACAAACAGCAATGAAGATTTCTACATCTGTGCATTTTGAGTTTAGCAGAATTGATGACATGTAAAATTGTCATTCATCTTAAAAGTGCCCACCAGGCAGTTGTAACAGTAACTTTCTGAGTAGGTTAACAGGGAGGGGGGGGAGGGGGGATTTCACTAGAAGCTTTAAATAGAAACATCATGCTGCTCATCTGGATCCTTACGAACTTCTTGCAGTGCCGTATCAGAGGCTGAAGCTGGCAAGGAGGAGACCTCAAGAGCAGAATCATGTAAATGTTTTCAAGTTCCTTGCTGTGGACATGGGCATTTAGAGGAAAATGCCTCATGCAGCAAGCACCGAGGGCATCGCGAGAGCATCATACAGTTAAATATGATCTGGAGCACCTTCAATAATGAAGCCCCACCCTTCTTTCTTGTTATAAGGGTGCTCTTTTCCTTTTCTCCCTTGCCCCTTCTGTTTTGCAAGATGGACTCCACAATGCAAGTGGTTTCTGTTTGGCTGCCCAAACCTAGTCCCCTTGCTGTCCCTCAACAAGAGTTTTATTCAGAAGTTCCCAGAGTGGGAGAGAAGGAGAGTGGGGAACTTGAGTTCATAAAAGCAGGAATATAAAGAGCTCCATTAATACAGCTGCTGGGCCAGGAAAGTCAACAAAGCTTGATAATGTGTTTTATTTGGACCTGTCCTGCTCAGCGCACAATGATAAGAAGGTGCTTGGAGCTCACGCACTCGCTGTGCAGCACTCACTCAGCCCCTTATTGATTCTGAAACAATGTATGCTTTCAGATCACACCCACGTAAGTGAGTAAGAACAAGGCAAGACAGGGGAGCAGAGGGAACCTAATAGAGCATTCAGAGGTGGCACCTAAGGGCCGAGTTTCAAGGACTGCGCACAACTTTGTGCAGTGGTTGTGGCAGATTTTATTGAACCTCATTGTGTATGACCCTGGCTCTGTTTACAAAACGGTGGAGCCAGGCCTGATAGGACAGGGCCAGGCATGGTGGCAAAAGCCTTTAATGCCAGCACTCAGGAGGCAGAGGCAGGCAGATCTCTGTGAGTTCAAGGGCAGCTTGGTCTACATAATGAGTTTTGGGCCAGCCAGGGCTACAAAGTATGACCCTGTCTCAAAAGATAAAAACAAGCAACAACAAAAATAGGGCAGGGCATCTTCTGGCAGTCATGTGACTTAAAAACAAATGCCACTTCAGTGAGTACAACTGCCATCAAAAGCTCTGCATATAAAATGTATAAAACCTAATACGCTCATGGATAAGAATATACCGTGGTCAGATGTCATGTTGCACACCTATAATACCAACACTATGGAGGAACATCACAAGTTAAAGCCATCCTAAACTATATAGACACCCTTAAAAATGCCTATAACATTAAAGAATGTACCATGAAGTCACTACTAACCATCAAGCCTGGAAATATGTCCATCACCTCCTGAAGCGTCTCCCAGTTCTTAATTGGCGCTGCCATTCTCCCTATCCATCATCTAAAGAATTCCCTACAAGAGGCAAGATCCCATTGGATGGAAATCTTGGTGGACATTATTAACGCAGCCTTTGTGGACACCACCATAGTCTCCAAACAGATTTGGAAGGGACCCCATCTGTCACTAAACCAATCTTGGGTCCCACCTCCACAGCTCCAGCCAATAGAGTCCATTGGTCTGCTGTTCCAGTCTCTGCACTCCTTCTGCTGTGGCCATAGAAGTCTTCTTCAATCTTGCAACCTTGTATCTTTGCTATTCCAAGGAGGGTTGCTTTCTTGGCTGCCACAGGGTTTAGCTCCATTTCCCTCTCAGTGACCTCCCCTTGCTGTGCTGTGCAATGCCCTTCCCATCCCATTTATCACCTTATCTCTTACAGCTTTTTAGAAATCATATATTTCTGAGAAATTACTTTGGAAAGTATCTGTAAAGATGTTTGACTTCAGAGTCTATCCAAGCAAGAAAGCTTCATGAGGTCAAAGTGTTAGCCTGTACTGTTGTCTACCATGACACATCCCCACTGCTTGGAGGTGTGCACTGCAGGATCTCTAATGACATCAGAAGCCAGGCAGATGGCAGTCACAGTGAGAAGGACTGGGTGTAGGACCACGGGGAGGAATATGATGTTCTTTGAGTTCACATTCAATGGGAAATATTCAAGCTGCTGATTGTACAAGACTGACTCAGCTGAAACCCTGAGGGATCAAAGGCCCCTCTGTCCTCAGCTCCAGTCCAGCAAAGCTCATCCCCAAACACAGTTTCTGCTAAGCCAGTGGGAGACTGGTGAGCCACAGCAGGATCCAGAGCCCTCCTAGGTTTGGATGTTTTGTTCTGTTCTCAGTCTCTCCATGAGCAAATATATTCAACCAACAGAGCAATGGGGTTGTTTTCAAACTTGCCCTGAACACAGCTACCTTCTTTCAGAAATGCCAGCAGAATTATAAATCAAATTTTAATCAAGAGAACAAAAGAGTTGGAACAGAAAGAACTCAAGAATAGAAGTCTATTAAAAATAAATCAGTGGAGAGAGGAACAGAATATATTGCCTAGTTTGCCCTTCAACATGATTTATCCTCGAAGTCCCATTTGGGTTAGGCTATCAGTATCGAAAAATTTCCTTCCTAAGTCTGGGAGCACGCACTGACAAATATGTGCTTCTCAGGAGCACAAAATCTGTGTCAATTGGGATTAGGACATTTTGCTCTAAGTCACCCCAATCAGGGCAATCACCATGGAGATCCCGAAACAAACTTGTATATTCCAACACAGTAATCAGGGAAGGAAGGGGTGAGTGAAGGTGACATTTAAGCTAAGAACAAAAAAGCAACAACAACAACAACAAAAAGAGGTAAGAAAGGTTTCTGTGGGCACAGGAGACAAACGTAAATGTGCCAAGTTCAGCACTGGGAAGGGACATCCACAGAGCAAAACACTATATATATATATATATATATATATATATATATATATATATATATATATATATATATATATATATATATATATATATATATATATATATAGTTAAGCATATGGCCATCTGAGAAATTCCCTGTATTTTCACTTTTTAAAAATCTTTGTGTCAGCCGGGCGGTGGTGGCGCACGCCTTTAATCCCAGCACTTGGGAGGCAGAGGCAGGCGAATCTTTGTGAGTTCGAGGCCAGCCTGGTCTACAAAGTGAGTCCAGGACAGCCAGAGCTGTTAACAGAGAAACCCTGTCTCGAAAAACCAAAAAAAATAAAAAAATAAAAAAATCTTTGTGTCTATGTGTGTGTATGCATGTTCATATGTTTGAGTACAGGCCTACCACAGCCATGTGCAGAGGTCAGAGGGCAGCCTTGGGTGTTGGTCCTCACCTTCCACCTTCCTTGAAACAAGGTCTCATGATTGTTTGCTGCTTTGTACAGGACAGCTGGCTTACAAGATTCTGGGGTTCCTTCTGTCTCTGCCTCCCATCTCGTCATAAGTGTGCTGGGAATATAGACACATATTACCACTCTCAGCTTCATATAGGGTCTGGGGATTTGAACTCAGGTCCCCACACTTGTATAGGAAGAACTTTACCCACTGAGATATCTTCCCAGCCATCTATTTCCACTTTTCATAAAGACAGGTAGAAGGAGTTTAAAGATAAGAAACTTGTAGCCATCAGGCAGAGCTCTCAAATTTTGAGCAGATCTGAATGGAAATATCCTTTTGAGGTTGGAAAATGTGGGCACTTCCCAGGTCGGAAAAAAAAAAAAAAAAAAAAAAACGAGAAGTGGAAGCATATGTCATCAGGAAAACTGTTTGCTCCAAAGTTTTCTGTTCAACCTAAACCAAAAAGCTATGGAAACACATCAGAAACAGGGCTATATGGCTCCTTCCAATTTCCACTGTGGTCCAGCCCTTCTGTGCAGACACAAACCTTCAAAGTCTTGAGGTCTGTGTGTTAACCCTCCAAGGCTCTTCCACCCACTAACCAGTAACTCACAAGTGAAATTCATCTTGCACTTTAGTTCCCTGCATTTCTCAGATCAGAAATGAATGTGAAGAGAGCATAGCTAACTCACCACAAATGGAAACACCAACAACCTACCAGGATGCCCCACCCTCTCAAACACTTTATCTGGTGAAGAGAGGGGTTGGTATCAGCTCTTCCAACAGAATGAGCGATGGCTGAGAGTAGTTTAGATTTGCTTCAAAGTGAAGCCTTTCAGAGCCTGCTGTGGCCAGTAGGCACAGGCAGGGACTTCAAAGGTCAGAAGGAATTAGAAGCCCCTGGGATCAGAACCACCACTTTCTGGCAAAGCCAACAACCCACTTCATGAGGCCTAACATGGTGGATTGCTCTACAAGAAGCCTGACTGCTCGCTGCAACAACTTCCTTCCATCTGGAAACAAGGCTTTCCGAAGAAATGCAAACTCCTTTGAAGAACTGCTTAAATTTTGGCTCTCTTAGAATTCCATTGTTTGGCCCAATTTGGAGAGGTCAAAGGAGGAGAGTATAGAGGGGCAAAGGGGCACAGGGCTCAGAATTACAAAGCCCTGGGCCCCATTGTTTCTAGGGCTGGCTCCCTCCCTTCCCTCTTCTGAAGTGGCCAATCAGCCGGTCCCCCTTGAGGCCTCTTGGTCTCTGAAAGGCCTGGCATCCACTCCACATAATGCAGAAGGAGGAATATTTAGGTTCCCTGACACAATGGTCCAAACAGCTTCTCTCCAGGACTGGACATCAGACAAGAAAAGAGAGCAGCATGCCCCAAAGCCCTCTTCCCAGCAGCAGACTTTTAAATAAAGTCCTCTAGTGTCCCTAGGCCTTTGCACTTGTTTGGTGGAATGGGTTAAGCGTTGGAGGTGTCTTTATTATGGCTTCTGACTACCCTGGACAACCTCCTGTGGGGGGGGGGGGGTCAGTAGAGAAACAAACACAACATGACACACTTTACCTCCTGGTGGCAGAAAAAGGGAGGAGGGAGGAGAGGGCAGCATTGTCCCCATTGTCACTCAGAGATTTATAAAAGAGTGGGGAAAGAGGACTTTTGAATGGCATGAACCAGTCAATGGGCGGCAACCCAGTGCAAAGGTACAAGCTGTTCTACAGGGCACAGGGCACAAGGAGAGGGCACAGCTAGGGGTCTCCGTAGGAGGAGTTTTCTTAGAGATTCATGGAGGGTTTGAGGCAAATTTTTTTTACACTTTTTTTTTCCATCCCAACCACAAGACAGGCCTCGCCTCAGGAGCAGCCGTGGAAACATGGAAGGGGCCAAGAGTCTGAGAGGGCTGCACTGGGTCGGGGGGGACCGGGGCACTCCCGATGGAGGGTCACTCTATGGGCCCACCGCCCCCCCCCCCGAAAGGTTTAAGACACATTTTAAGATTGGAAATAGTTGATAGTTTTTCAAAGCTCGCCAGCCTTCATTGCAAACCAGGAAGGAATGCTAAGGGACTTTTTCTCTACAAAGGAAAGGTTTTGCAGAAAGAAGCATGTACATGCACACACACACACACACACACACACACACACACACACACACACACACGAGTCTCCAACTTAGGATGGCTCAACTTAACAACTTTGCAACTTTATGATGGTGCCTATCAGTGGCCATCACCATGGCAAGGGGACAGAAAGGCTCCTTTGGAGAACACTGCCCAGTGTTGTCATGGTGTGTAATACTCTAGGTGTGTTCAACACATCTTCTGTTTATGACATCATGCACCATCAGAATGTCATCCCAGTAAACCCATCACAGGTTATATAGAAAACTAAGGGACCAGGTAAGTTGGTACCGTCTTGGTCCCATCAAGGAAGCTTACTCCTTCCTGAGATAGCTTCTGAGTGTTGCCAACTGTCTCCTTATTTGAGGTAAACCTTAAGAGACAGATCTTAAAGACTGCCCTGAGGTACATTCTACAGGGGAGGTGCGGGGGGGCTAGGGTGTGCAGGTGGGGAAAATGAACGACCCAAGGCAGTGAAAGTGCTCAGGGACCTTTACTAGGCCTTCCCTGAAGGAGATCACTTATGTGAATTACCCCTGGTGCCCAGGTTACGATACCAACTATATGGTAAAAGAAAGAACCAGGTCAAAAAGAGCCTGTGTCGTCACCTCAGCAGCCAGTATGCCACTGAAACTGAGCTGGGAGCCCTGTGAATTGGTTACAGAGACACAGTTCAACAGGAGAAAGTCAGTCCAAGTGATCAAAGGCGGGAGGCTTTGTGCCAGAGGACACCTCAGTAAAAGAGTTGGAAAATCTGACCATAACGAGGAGCCCTGGGGTACCTAAGAGTCAACGTGTGTGCACTCAGCTGGAATTGGAGAGGCAGGCTGCAAAGATGGAGTGCCCCTAAACAACAATCCATTTGTTTAAAAAAAAAAATCTGCATTGATCATGACTTTTAATTTGGAAAGCATCAAGAAAATGTAACTTCCTCAAGTCTCTCCAGGATTTCTACATTTGCCCTACATTTTTAAATACCGCAACGTTTCAGTGAGGCAGGTATTTGAATTATGGAAGCTGAACCCATGAAGCAAACATTTATTTTATTTTGAATTATCTGATTATCTGGTGTTCTCTAGAACAGGCAAGGTAGGGGAGGGGTCATGTGTGGGAAAACCAGGGCCCTCAGTCCCTCATGACAGTTAAGGCTGACCCTGTTTAGAGCCCAGGCAGCCACTTCCGGGGCAACAAGCCCACTGAACCATGTGAGATGAATTAACTGTTCACGGCAAAGGAACATGATACTGTTAGTTTCTTCTCACACCAGAGTGGGCTGTCAAATTGGAGTTAAGGGCAAGGCAATGATCCATATAATTTAGAGATGAGGGGGCAGATGGTTTGGATATATATTCATGCCTAAATACCAAATGAAGGCTACTGACCAAGGCAGCCTGAAGCGGTTCTACTCTGAGAGATAATGATGTCTTTAAGTAAAATCTAATCTGTTGACTGTAGACATCAGCACTTGAGAATGTTGACTCAGCCTGCTAATTTTAAGACCATAATCCATTTCTGGGAAGACAAACAGGTCTTCCCTTCCTTGGGAACACTGTTGTCCTTAAAAAGAAACCCGAGAAAAAGTCAGTCATTTCTCAATGTTCTAGAGACAGCACCCTGGAAACAGAGCGTGAAGCCTGAAGAGACAGGCATCTGGATCCTCATGTTAGGTGTACTGGCTCATGTGCCATATTTGCTAACCTACATATTTGGCTGACTTTTCCAATTGTTGCAGTGCAGCTCACCAGTGTATCTTTGCTAGAAAGGGGAGCTGTAGCAAGCTGCTTCTCTATGGAATGAGGCCCACATGATTTTCCCTGCAAGCCTTGGGGCCACTGTCCTTTGAACATTTTTCTGTAATACTTCTATATCTCTTCCCGCACATAATAAGCAATCCTCTCCTCAGAGTAGCTCTTTCAGTTAACAAAGAAGGTCATGTTACCTCCCTTTGCCTCAGTTTCTTCGCTTGTAAAATGGAGATTATGCTTCATAAGAAGGTATAAGAAAAATGTCCACATGGCAAATAAAAATTAGTGCCCAGTGGTTACATGATAAACACAGTTTCTTCTTCCCTTCCTATCTATCTCATCTTTTATAAAGTTTATAAGGTTGGCTTGGTATGTATATGCATGTATAAGCATGTGTAAGTGTGTTGGGGGAGGAGAGACAGAAAGAGATTAACAGAGACAGAGAGACAGGGACAGAGACTCACTAGGAAGCCCAGTATGGTCTTGAACTGACAATCCTGCCTCTCCTCCCTGGAGTGCTGAGATTTCAAGCATACACCACCATATTTATCTTACAGTGTATATTCTGCTGTGTTGTTTAACCTGTTCCTCAATATCAGTTAATGTCTCAGAGAAATGCCATATTCACTTTTGTAGCCACAGAACCTAGCAGAAAGCCTAGAACAGAGGAGTAAACATAGTGCTCAGTGAGGTACTCACAAAATCATACTTAAAAGATTGATGAATATTTATATGACACTATGCTTCAGACCATTTTCAAGGTATTAGATACAGAGTGAATGCAAACCATTAGGAATGCTTCAGTCTAGAGGACATATAGGATTGTGGGTAAGAGAAAGAAACAAGCCAGTATCCCATGATGCTTTCATTTGGAGAGGCCATGATTATGTATACAATGCTTTGAGATGGAGGTCCCTACAGCAGTCCTGAGGGAACAACAAGAGCACCCAGTGCTGACAGCTGTCTGCTTCTCTGATCATCCTGCTTCCACCTATGGAACCAATTATCCTACCTGCCTAGGCATGTCCCAAGGTTTGGACAGCTGAAGAAGTCCTAAGCAGATTTGTGTCTTGATGCGAGCACAGCCTTGTCAATGCCTCAGACACATGGAAATGACAAAGCTTTCCCCTGGCCCAAGTACAAATGTTGACAAACTGTTGACCTTTAGCTAAAAACAGTATATGCAGAAAGTATGGACCACAGCTTGCTCCACTGGATAGGCTGCCATCTAAAACTGTCCCCTTATAAATAGCTCAAACTGAGATTAACAGAGTCTTCTTCCTCATTCAGCTGTATACAATAAACCCACTTACTCACTCAGCAGTACGGAACAAATGTGTGGAGTTTCCCAGCTGCGGATGTGTCTCCATCAGATCACTCGGCCTGCCCAATCCTAGCTTTTTTCTATGTGTGTCTGCCATATCTTCATCCCCATCACCTCAGATAGGTCAACACTTAAACTGTGTAGGTAGTGGCCACTGGTTATTCCTTCCTACTATTTATCCCTTTTGCTCTTTGTCCAGGACCCTTGCTAGGAGCCCATGTGCATCATCCCACCTGGCCAGTTTGAATGATATGGTTAATACTCTACTCCCCACAAAAGAAGAGGTTTAAGAAGCCTCTGGGTACCAACCCGGCTCTCTCCCTTGTTTGGTGTTAAGTCATCAGACACTGGAGACTGCATTGCCAGGGAATCGTTTGTTTCTCTCAAGTCACCACAGAATCACAGCCCCAAATAAAATGAGAAGTGCTTTGTTTTATTTTTAAATAAATGAAGTGCCTTTTAAGTCCAACATTTCAAAGTACTCTCAGAATGTGTCATATTTATCCCTCCGTGTAAGGTATTTTGTTAGAAACGAAGGACAGGCAAGAAAAGCTAAGTGTCTTGACCAGGAGGACATCTATTGTCCTCAACAGACCCAGGGAAAAAGGGAGACTCAGAGTCCCCCACCTAGTGAAGTCTCACACAGAAACGCCCAGGTTTCCATTTCTGCCCCCCAGATCCTCCATGCCCTCCTGCTTTGCTGCTCCACATAGCTCTACCACTGTGGTTTCCTGACCCACTCTACTCTTGGATACTCCCCTGAAATCAAATAGGAGTTGCCAGCATGCCTCCAGAAGACCCCAATCTCTGTTCATACTCACTGTTTCTTGAATACTTCAATATTTTCCCTGAATGGGGCAGGATGGACACGCCCTCATCTCTGCCTAATCTGGAGCCATCTTTCTTCCAAGGGTCAAGCCCACAATCATTTTCTCATTGAAGCCTTCTCAAACCTGTCTGGCTCTCAAACATATTTGCTGTGTAGGTAGCATTTGTTGCTAATTATAGTGCATGTCCTATTTGCTCTGTGGCCACACCACTGACCCATGTTCCCTGGGTCCTCAGTAACAACTCTTGGTCATAAAGTCTCATCCAGCTTTTGTGGGGACAGAATACAGAAGTGAGGCCTTGCACAGTAATAGTTACTAAATGAATGAATGAATGAATGAATGAGCAAGCAAATGAATGACTCATTGCTTGGCAAGGGTTGTTCTTCAACATAAATTCTCTTCCATCACAAATGCAATAACTGTAATGGTGAGGGAGTTAATTTTTTTCATCTTTGTGGTTTAATTTTTAGTCTCTCAAACTAGATTTTACTATTAAAATGCCTTTCAAAGGTCCCCTAGGTTTTGTTAATAATACTAATGGAAACTTCATTTCCACTATCACTGCCTCCTAATGGAATTTTCTAGAGGTGATTTTCTTTCCTTCATCACTCTTTTAGGCAAAACAGTCTTTTTTCTTTTATGTCAATAACTTTGAACATGCAGAAACACTGATTCTAATGCATAACCCAAGCCAAAACTGTCATTTAAGGAATCTTAAATCTTAGAGATAGTAAGAGAAAAGGGATTAATACCACATCCCTATAATTAGGATATTTCCAATGAGTAAGCTACTTGGCAGCCTGTACAGAGATGTGTGAATAGGCTTTGCTCCTGAAAATTGAGGCCAGGTGAGCTGTGCATTAATTCACATTTGGCTTTTAAGGCTCAGAAACTCTCTCAAGCCAACTCTATAGTCAATAACTCATGCCTTCATAAGATGGGAAATTAAAGAACCAGAGAAAGTTTTGGTTATTTTTTAATAAATAAATAAAGATGAACCTCTGACAATAAGAAACAAACCACAGCATGGACCTGAAAACAGTCAATTTGTTAAACAACACTTTTCTGCCATATTGCAGCAATGGCACATCTGGCTTTTTTATTTTGTTTTGTTTAACATACCTGGAAAAGCCTTGATCTTGTTATGTTAAGGAGCCTCTTTATAGGGAAGTGAAGTTCCAGAAGTGTGTCACCTCCAAATTTACCTGGATGAGTAACTGTAATCTAGACATGTGATAAGTGGCTGCTATCTGCTGCAGTCAATAGTTTCTCGTTTCCAAAAGGAACATGTTCTTCTCTGATGGTCTTGACCATGCTGACACAGATGAAAAGGACCCCGGGAGCCCCATAACACTCCTCTCTGGTTCCCTCAGCCGTCATGGAAAAGAGCATCATCACGCCCTATTTTTGTTCTTTCTTGTCTTTGCATTTTTTGGTTTGTTTGTTTTGTCTTTGTGCTTTCTTTCTTTCTTTTGTAAAATATTTTTAAAAAGTCATATTTACCATTTTAACCAATTTAAATCATAGAATTTAGTGGGATTTTGTACAACCCCACTGTTCTGTAGTCCACTGATCTATTTTCTAGTTCTATAGTTAACTCTTCGATATTCCAAGTGAATGGGAAAATACAATATATAAGTCATTTGGCCTGATTTGTTTCAATTAGCACAGTCCTCTCAAGTTCACCTGCCCTTTTGTGGATGAATAGAATTCTATTGTATAGGGAAATCATATTTGTATTTGTAGGATCTAGTAGCCCATGTTTTGGGACATTACTGGTTTAGGAAATTATGACAGCAACATAGAAATAGTGTTCTTGTGGGAAGTCAAGTTCACAGATAAAAAAATCACCTGGGAAGTAGGAAGTGAATCGTAGACTCTAGCAATTCAGGCTGAGTAACTGCTCACGTAGGAACACATGCATATGAAACGATAGATAGATGCAAACCTTACACTCCAGCCTGCTTAACTCATGTGATTCACATTAGCAAAGTGTGCAAATACCTTGAAAGTAAGAGTGGCTAAAGAAATCATGGTGGCATGCCCTCTTCACTGAGCACTCTGTGGTGTCTGAAAGAATATTCTTAGTAAAGAAGAAATGCACATAAATACTCCAGCATAAAGCATCACAAATATACAGGTACTGCTTCATTTTATTTATTTATTTATTTATTTATTTATTTATTTATTTATTTATTTATTTATTTTTATGTATGGGTGTTTGCCTACGTGTGTGTCTGTGCACCATGGGTGTGCCTGGTGCCTGTGGAGGACAGAGAAGGGCATTAGATCGCACCTGGAATTGTTGTGAACTGCCACGTGAATGTAAGGAATCAATTCTGAATCCTCTGGAAGAGCAGCAGCTAGTGCTCTTAACTGTTGAACCATTTCTCCAGCCCAAATTTGAATACTCTTAGCCTATTTTCGTCTTTAGAAGTGTGTGTAAATGCTATGCTAACAAAGAACATTTCGGAACAGCATAATTATTGAATAATCTCTTTTCAAAAACAATTTTCTGAATTTTTTTCATCTATGTCTTTTAGGATTAACCAAAAGTCAATAGGTTGGATAAAACCAACTAAACAATAGTTACTAAGCTGTTCCTCCCTCCACCACCCCAAGCCTGCTCACTGACACTGGGAGATTCTCACCCACAGAAACCTGTTCACTATCTCTGCAGTAGTCAATCCTTTTTCTCAGTAAAAGAAAAATCCACCACCCTCGTGGAAGAAAGGGGGCCCTCCTCCCAAGCATCACCTCCTCTGTGCTCCTCTTCCACAGCACCTTCTTTCCTCACATCTGCCTGTGAACTCTCACCTGACTTTGCTGACTGACCCCTCCTTTTCTCCCATAGACCATCTGAACCCAGGCTGCCTTTTCCTACTGAACACAAATGTGATGTTTCCCTAATACTACCTTGGGAACAAAGAACTTGCCCCTTATGTTTTCATTTGACACAACCTCTAAAAAGTATGGGATGGAATCTATTCTTGAGGACCAAAAGGTACCTTTGAAAACATCATCCAGGATACGGAAAAAAAGCAAACATTCATGACATTTGTTGAATGAGAAAAGGGGAAGAAATCCTTGACATATAATGTGTGTTTCTCTCCCCCTAGCCTTGGTTTTTTGAGATAGGGTTTCTCTTTGTACCCCTGGTTGTCCTGGAACTCACTCTGTAGACCAGGCTGGACTTGAATTCACAGAGATCTGCCTGCCTCTGTCTCTCAAGTACTGAGATTAAAGGCATGCCCCACCATGCCCAGCCATTACAGACAGTTTGGAACTGCCATGTGGGTGCTGGGATTTGAACCCCAGGTCCTTTGGAAGAACAGCCAGTACTCTTAACCACTGAGCCATTTCTCCAGCCCCCATGTTGTGTGTTTTTAAAAGTCATTTCGGTAGGGAGTTTGAAAGAGTAAAGATTTCTTTTATTCCATCTCATAGCAGAGAACCCGCAGAACCAAAATCAAGTTTCTGCTTTCATTTTCACTTCTTGGTGACTTCTCCTCCCGTGTTTATCTAGCCAAGACCTGGTCAAAATGACGGCACTGAAGCACATGGATCCAGATATAACCCTTTGTTTCTCATTTAGATCCTTTGATAAGGGGCCCAATAAGGAATTCTGCCTACAGGTCTCAAGAAAAGTATTTCGCTCTAGAGTCTGAGTGAGAAGATGCACTCGAATCCTTGTGACTGAAGGGCTATTCACTGAGCTGAGTTAACATGGCAGACATCTTACTGACGTGAGGATGTACTGACGTGAGGACGTACGGCTAGATCAAAGTGAAACAGGCCTGCTGTCAATCTTCCCAGAAAACCAACTCCAACATGTCTTGTTCTTCTGGACCCACTCCAGAACAATCATTGGTGGACACAGAATTAGTGTGACAGTGAGACAGAACCCCCACCAACGCACTCTACAAAGTGATTTATATCAGCAGTAGGCGTCGAACTCCTGTCTGGGCTCTTTATTAAATTGCCTTAAGGATATTTGATTTTCCAAAGTGGAATCAAAACCTTCACCAAAATTGAAAGGAGTCCCTACTCTTTCTCATGAAGGGTTGGAAATGTCTGTCCTTGTGAGACACAGTCTTGGTGATCACAGCCAGCCTTTTCTCTCCTGGCTCAGTCCCACCCTGCCTTGCCCGTCTTCTCTCTTTCCACCCCTGGCTCTGGCTGTGGCTCAAGTCAAGACGTTCAGCAGGTCAGGCTCATTTCTAGACCATGGGCTATGTACACATCCTTCCCTCTCTTTACTTTGATCCACTTTGTCTTTGAGAATCAACTTAAATATCACTTCCAGGGGCAAGGGCAAGGGTTACCTCTAGATTCTCCTACCTGATCTAAGTATGGTTCCTTGTTTCTGTTTCCACAGAGCATCTTAGGCTTAATTTTCAGAGCAGTTTCCACAGTCTGAACTGAAATGGTGTGATTATTTATCCCCTCAATTAGGATGTGACGCTTGCAAAATCTGGAAACATGGCTATTTTGCTCATCCCAGGAAGTAGCTTAGTAAATATTTGTAGACTGGACAATTAGGGACAACTTTCCAATCCTGGACTAAAACCCTGCTCTGGGCTCACTTTCTGACCGTTTCCATTTCCTAACCTGCACACTTAAAAGGAAGACAAAACTTAGCCCATCTTAGCACTCTTGGGACTCTCACATGTTTACTGGGAAGCTCTGAGACACGCAGAAAGCTAAGCCACTATTACCATGCTTTCCAAACTCCCCCCCAAAAAGTATGATCACAGGAAGTGCTGTCCAGTGCATGTGTCTTTTGGAGCAAAAAATACTCCCCCTGGTGTCTGTTTATCTCCTGAATTTTATGGTTCTTTTGGAAATTCAAATGAGAATGGAAATGAATGTGGAAACGGCTGCCCCATTGGCTCCCACCAAAGGAAACACAACTGAACCACATAGAAACAAATCGAAGCCCTGATTGTCACTAAAAACCCAACATGGCTGCCACAAGAAAGGTCAAACTAAAACTGAAGCTATTGGAACCCAGGTATAAAATGAGATTTTTTTTAAAGATGTTTGGTTTTTTAGCCTCCTGTAATTCCCTCCATCTCAGTAAATAGCTCCTTCCCATCTACTGCTGATAGTCCAATGTTCCCTCTGATCATGTTCTCAGGCGTCAACAGATAAAGCATGGTTACTTTGATCTCAAAGCACTGATTGTCGTCAGTTGCCCATGCTTTGGACACGTTCCCCTTGGAAGGCCACCAACAAATTGGAACAGTTACGAGGCTAGTGTTTCAAATGTGGCCAGACTCTAAGGCCCCTGCCTAAAAATGGACCTGAATGGCTTCCACCAAATCATGCCAGATTCCTTACCAAAAATAATAATAACGAGAACCCACCCCCACCTGTTTGCCCCATTCCCTCTCTAATCTGTACTCCTACCCCTTCAAAAAAAAAAAATACTCGAAGCACTGCCAAGGTCTTTCAAGAACATTCCAAGGAGTCTCGGACAGCCCGGCTCTCTAAAAGGACACCATTGTAATGTCAAGTGCTCATATTACAGCGACATACATACATGTCTCACAGAAACCAAGGTTTATGTGTTTCAGGATTTCTCCTTAGTTAAACCACAATTGCAAGGAAATGGTGCCACATTCGTTGAGTTAAATATGGTAGCAATTACTTTGCTGGCAGAGGAGAAGGGGGGGCTTGACGGCCTGAGTTCTATGAGTCAGGATTAAATAACCGTGTCTTTCAGAGTTACACTGATAACTTGGAACACCCCCCTCCCACCCCATGCTTGCAACTTCTGAGAAGCCAGTATTTCTCACAGACAAGTCCATTTGAGTCTAGCCAGGAGGCATGTCAGACAACTTTAGGGGGAGAAAATCAAAGAAAAAAATTAATACATATGTGCACATATGCACAAGTACATGCACACACAGACACGGACACAGAAACACACACACACACAAAGCTACTCTTGAGTCTGTAGATTATTAAATGCTTTTAAATACCAGGAAATAACTTGAAAATTGCTTTCCTGTATCATATTTACTAAAACAATTCTGTGGCATGCTTTAAAGAAAAAAAGATAGTGGTCGAGTAACCTGAGCATTATTTAATGGTCACTGATTTTACTAATGGCCAGCCAGTCTTTTGGATTTCATTAGAGCACAAGAATGCGATAAGATTCCTGGGAGCTCACTAAACCTACGGGCTCTTTTCAAATGTAATAGAGTTTATGTTTAGGGTCCCAGTTTCACTTGGAACAGAAAATGATTCACTTTCTGTATCCTTCCCCATTGGCTAGAATGCCACAAACAAATGGCTCAGAACTAGAGTCCCACAACAGAAATATAGATGGACTCAGTGTGTCAGCTGCCGAAATGAGACTCAGAAACTCAACAGGACACACCAGAGCAGCAGGTCAGGGACAAAGAGGTTTCCTAGGATGAGAAACGATAGGGTCAGGTGTTTTCTTCTGTATTGGACATTGTGCTGCAGTCGAGTTCAGAAATCCAATAATCCACAGGCTCACCAGGGTGTCTGACTGCTTGGGCTAGTCAACTCACAGTTACTAAGAAAAACACCCAAAGGAATTGGAACTGGCTATGGTGCCCCTAAGGGTAGAAGAGTATTTATACAGCAGAGCAAATTTCTCTGAAGAAAAGAAATTTCCTAAGAGCAAGGTAGATTTGGAGGGAGGCAGGGGGAGATAATAGATGGATAGATCAAGTACTAAGAATATAGGTAAATGGGTAGGGGTGGCTGATAGAGAGAGGGTAACGTGTCTATTGAGTTAGGTGGACAGAGAGAAAGATCTAAAAACAAAAGCATAAACTTGATTCGTTTCCAATTTATGGTAAACATGGTTAGAAATGTGTTTCTTCCCTGCAGAAATACTAGCTCTTTTTTCAAAAAAGTCATTTCTTCAAATCCCTTTAAAGATCAAATAGTGACTACCAACTCTAATATTTATTGAATAAGAGAACATGGGAGACAATATACAGCAAGTCTTAGGGGAAAAAAAAAACATTTTTTGAGGCAGTCTTTTATATCAGAAGTGACTCCAAAGTCAGTATCTAGCCAGGGATGACCCTAAAATTCTTCTCCTGTCTCCACCCCCAAAGTACTGAGATTATAGGTTTGTACCAGCAAACCCATTTCACAGGGTGTTAGGGTTGAACCCAGGGCTTCCTGCAAGCTAGCCAAGCAATTAACCAACTGAATTGCAATCTTAAGTCTAAATATGTAAAAGTC
>CAJQZJ010004755.1:9408701-9450048 GCA_907164525.1 Lophiomys imhausi | reverse complement strand
GAACTACTTTCCTCCTCACCCCTGTCACTCTCTGTGCCATGATGGTCCCTGTGAACACATCATCGATCCTCAGCTGAGACATTTCACATCTACTCAAGTCACAGCACCATATGTCACCATCAGGAGACTGAGCCTAGGGTTAATGCCACCAGGTCCAGATCCTGGAAGCAGTTTGGGGACCAATGAACAGAGATCCCATGGAGGTAAGTAAATGTGGGAGAGACGTCAGGCAACCCAGACTGTATAGTCCTTAGTCCAGGAGAGAGAGGCCACAGCAAGCACACAAAAGATAGCACAGGGCATCTCTGCCTGAGTCTAAGGCCGATGCTTCCAGCCACTGTATTCCTGATTAGCCATTATAATCATTAAAGAAAAGGTCAAGAGAGTGCTGAAAACATAAGTAAGTTATCATATGAGATATCAAAGTATCCCAAATCTTGGCAGGTTAAAACAGTAAACATTATTTTAATATTATATTAGATTTCCCTAGACCAGGAATCTGGGAGCAGCTTAGCAGGGTGACCTGGGGCAAGACCTCTCCTGGTCTTTCTGTCAAGCTGTTTGCCTAGGCAATGATCTCATCTAAAGGCCATGGGAACAACTGAAGGAAAAGGCTACCTCAAGACCCACCTATGTGGCTACTGAAAGGCCTGAATCCCACACAAGATCTTAGCGGGAAGCCCATTTCCCATGACATAAACCTCCTCACAGAATGAAGGACTAGGATTACATTTATCTGTCCTTTTACTCTTTGATGGAGATGAAGTATGCTTAAACTTAGAATTCTTCCCACTTCTCTAAACATTCTTGTGACATAAGTGGAGTTTTTTTTCACATACACCCCCAATTTCCTACTCTGGACTCAGAAAGCAACCCTCAGGGAGTCAGAGTATACCTAAGTCCTTTCATAACCAAATCTTGATTGCAACATAGCATCACTCTTGCCACAATAGCTGACAGGCCACACTCACCTTGGTACAGAGGTAGCAGAAACTATACACAGGTGTGAAACAGAAGAGGCACTGGGTTCCCCCCCACCATGGGTTCTCTTCTCTGTAGGGAAACTAGGGCTATTTTCAAGGGACCTTCCTACACATCTCTTTGGAGACCAAGTGGCCATGACTAACTTTGAATAGAGGTGAATATGCTGTAAGTCTAAATATTTTGCAGTGCTGGGTCATACACAGTTCTTCACACATGCTGAAGTTCTACATTAAATTACAGCCCTCAACCCCATGAATCTAAATATTTAAAAGCTATCAACCACAATAACAAAGTGTGTCTTTCACTCACATGAAGTAAGCATGTGACTCAACCAGCTTTGGTCCAGCGACACCCTCAATAAGCAGCTTTGGAAGAAATCAGGGGATGGGGGGGACTAAGAATAAAGCTATCCAACAAGTGATGAAGTTCTTTTGTGTGCTTTTTCCCAAACCAAAAGTTCCTGGAGGACCAAATGACTCTCTGCTCTGCCTCACTGAAAGAAACCTGGGTCTAGAACTTAGAGATGGAATGCCTTTTCTCAACTCTTCATTGGCATCCTTCAAACTGCCATATACCCCTCAACTCCAGCTCAAACATCTCAGTCCCATCCATAAGTAATATCCAGATAGCCAAACTCCAGCTGGTTACTGTCTTCCTGGCTCCCATGACTCTCTGTGGCCCTTTCATCTTCTACTGTAATTATTTCATTTGCTGTTGTTGTTTTTATTTGTCATTTCATGTCTAGCGTTAAGACTCAGCTCTAGAGAAGAGGTAGAGCCCTTCTGAGCAGGATGGTGTTATCATGAGCTCCATCCTCACCCTGAGCATGTTCTACACAGGAAACCATCCACACAACATTCCCTGGTGGCCTCTGCCTCCAGTTTCCTGTTTTGTACAAGGCCAGCCCCCCAGAACACTTCCTTATCTGCCTATTCCTGAGCCAGGAGTCCCCATCCTAGGGTACCCAAGTAACTGGAGTGACTCCTGCTAAAATAAACCCGCCCTATCCCAGTACCATAGATATATCAGTCTAGGGAGAAAAGTGGGAATTGTCTGCCAGTTCTCTCCTCTGAGGTGCCACGTCCCTCTTCCTAAGTCATACTTGAACACTGCCTGGAATTTGGTGGCAGTTACACGGGAGGTATGCTTGTCTGGGTCACAAGCCACCCACTAACTCTATAGTGCACTAATGTCACAAAAACTGGCACTAACACAAAGAAGTCAGTTTAAGACATATTTCTTTTTTGCTGTGGCCTTTAAAATTATGATCACTTAAAAGCCCTTCTCACTCTCCTAAAAGGATAATTCTCCTCCCCACAGGAAGAGACCAGACCATGAGAGCACAAGGGATCTCCTATACTGTGTAGAATGAATGCCTGAGACGTTTATTGATTCTCCACTTAGTCCCTATTTCATTATGTCCATAAAATCTGTTGTAATTTTTAGTATGATAAATTTCAGAGAGCTTATAGCACCAACTGATGACTTAGCAGTTGGTAAATCATTTCTTATTTCTAAGGAACACTAAAGATATCATTAAGTAAGAGTGGAACTGTGTGTGTTGAAGCTGAGGCAAACTAGAGCTGTGGCTGCCTTTAGGTCCCCACCAATCAACTGTGGAATGCAGACTTCTAAGAGCCTTGTCACATCTGGTTCAGGTTGCTGATGGTCCACAGTGGCCCATGTTCATTACCATCTAATAACCGCCTGGCCTCTATCAAGGCCGTCCAGAGTCTAGACTGCAGCCTGACACCCACATCTGCTGCTCTCTGCATCCCCGAATTCCTGTCCTTGTGACTTCTTTGCTGGCTGTCACAGTATCAAGGGCATCTTAAGTCAAGCTGCCAATGTGTGACTTAGAGCCACAGATGTCAGTTCTGAAAGATCACAGGACAAGCCTGTCTGTCATAGTGTTCACATAGTCACAACATGGGTACAGGAGAAGCCATGGGTTGGAATAGTTGTAAAGAATCCATGAGGTTTTACCTGCGACACCCTCATAATAAATACTGGCACCTTCAAAGTGCTACAGCTCTTTGTTGAGTGAATAAGCAAAAGGTTCTTTTAAGTACAACAGTGATTCTGAATAGTTTTTTCTTTGCTAAAGTTGAGAAATTCACTCTTTTGTTGTTTGTTTGTGATTCTTTTAGTTTTTGAGACAGAGTTATACACTGCAGCCCAAACTGGCCTGAAACTTACTATGTAGCTCAGGTAGGCCTTAAATTCACAGCTACCAATCTTCATGGTTCCACCTGGAAATAAAATCTTGCGCGCGCACACACACACCACGTGCACACAGGTGCCCAATTTTCTGTTCTTAAAGATATTCAATGGCAGTCTTCTCAATCATTAGACACATTACATATTATTTGCTTCTCCTTGCAGATGAAGGTTTAACACCTCCAGTTACAATGGTCTTTCTGAGCAGGTAGGACAGCTTTTCTAGGCAGCCTCTGCACCAGGGCTCATGGCCACAACCCTGGACTGCTTTCAGTCAAGTGTGTAAATGCTGAGGACACAGACTGAGCCCAGCGGCAGGAGGTAATAAATACACAGGCTGTCACCTAGCCAACTTGGGAGAAAGTTCTGAAGCAAATAGTTATTTTAACCTGAAACATGGTTGTCTCTGCAGTCCTATGGCATCACTGAAAGGACGTGACTTTGCTTTGGATGCCTATCCACGAATAAGAGTGAGGAGAGCCTCCATTCCTTAAAGTCCCTCAAGGCAGGTATATGCGTGTAAGAAGGAAGTCTAGAGTCAGCCTGTCAGTCCAGTACAAAGTGGTCTCTGGGTCACACAGTAGTCATATTGTCTGAAGAATTTCTTGGTAAGCTTAGAAAAGTTTTGGGGGTTGGGTCAGAAGTACTTTGCTCTCAGAGCTGGAACACAGAACCTGAAGAAAACTGTGTATTGTCTTCCGCGAATGCCTGGGTAGATTTGGGACAAACAGAGAAAAAGACAAGTTAAAATTTAGAGGATAATTTTTTTTTAATAAGAGAAAATCTCACTGTGAATCCTCAGCTGCTCTGGAGACCAGCTATGTAGACAGGCTAGCCTTGAACTCACAAAGATCTGCCTATCTCTGAGATCAAAAGTATTTGCCACTATACTTGACTTGTTAAAACTATTTCAAAGAGACCATGGAGGAGGGGTTACTTGCTCCTTTTTAACCTTGTCTTTTCCTTCCTTGGCACCCCTAGAGTGCCTTCCTTTCACCTGCTTGTCTTTTGCAACAGAATACGATGTCGTTGTCGCTTTGGACCTAAGCAAGGCAAATTCTGATAACAACTGTGCACTCAGTAGGTTTTTTATTTCCCAGGAAAGGAGGGAACAAATGCTGAAGTGACTTGTAGGTTCCTAACTCACACTATTGTGGGGACTCTCGTTGACTTTACTGGTGGGGCTTTATGGATTGTGGAGATCCCCGTGCTACAGACCACCCAATATGAAAATAAACTTACTGCTAATTCTTCTAGCATACAGCCAAATGCAACAAAACCAAAGGGAACAGGCAGGCAGTCCACTCCTTGCAAGAAGCCACGTGTGTGTGCAGGTCACACAGGGGGTATTGTGAAGCCACGTGTGTGTACAGGTCACACAGGGGGTATTGTGCTTCGGCAGGCTGTTGGGGGAGGGAGGTCTAATGGAAGTTTTCACCACCACAGGAGAGATGTGTATAGGTCACAGTGGGAACTTTGCACTGCACAGGGCAACAGGGAGGGCGCTGTGGGATGTGTGAGGTTCTTACAGTGAGATTTACACTTCAAGGGGATATTATGGTGGGGCAACACAGTGGGGTTTCCCTGCATGAAAGGTGTGTGGAGGGCTAACACAGTGGGGGAGAGTTTCACTTCAAGAGAGATACAGACAATCACACAGTGGGGAGTCACCCAGTGGGTGTGTCCCACAGTTAGGGGTTTGCTGCCAACAAGGGCAGTTCCTAGGAGGCAACAGAAGGACCCAGTCCAGTGAGGCCTCTATCTTTGACCTGGGAAGATCACCCTCCATCTTTAGAGATAACTTCCATCTATTCAACATTTGTTTCGAAAGTCTTTTCATATGGCAAACATTTTCCTAGCATCGAGGAAGTCCAAAGCAAAGACGAAAA
Source organism: Lophiomys imhausi (assembly GCA_907164525.1). Classification (NCBI taxonomy): domain Eukaryota; kingdom Metazoa; phylum Chordata; class Mammalia; order Rodentia; family Muridae; genus Lophiomys; species Lophiomys imhausi. Next base: position 9,444,955 of record CAJQZJ010004755.1, on the reverse strand, counting down.
AATGAAGATGAAAAACGAAGAATCTCTTGTTTTATAAAGGCCCCAGTCTGAGTGAACAGTGGTGAGTGAAACCACAAAGACATCCATCAGTGCGAGGATCTGAGGGACCACTGTCCTCAGAGATACAGTCAGGCAAGGAACATGTGGCACTTTCTCCAAGAATCTAAATGGGAATACCCAGCCACAATGACAAGGAAAAATTCATTCAAAGGAAAAGTTAAGGGAGAACATTCCAGAAAGAGGAGCAGACTTAAGCATGCCTCCCTCACAGCTCACAATGGTTGCTTAAAACACCTGTGAGTTAGTATCAGTCAGAACATGCTCCACTTTTCTCCCAAGAAGAGGCCAAGGTTCCAGGGCTTAAAAAAAAAAAAAAACCTGAAACATGATCCAGCAATCTGGCTCTGTGGGTAAAAGATCTTGCTGCCAAGACTGATGGTTTGAGATCAATTCCTAGAACCCACTAGGCAGAAGGAGAGACTCAACACCTGCAAGTTATCATCTGACCCCAACTTGTGTGTCATGGCACATACTCCTGTATCCTGGTGCACACACACACACACACACACACACACACACACACACACACACAAAATAAGTAAATGTAGTTTTTTATTTTTGTTTTTTAAAGAACAAGACCTGGAACATTCGGTGAAGATAACATGTCATCTGAGGGTAGACCAAGTATGCAGACTCCGGTGGACACTTTCGTGACTATCAGACACACTCAGCCCAGACCCAGGTTAAAGTCCAGTTCCTAACATGGCCAGCATGTTGCTCTCAAATAATCTTCATTAGGACAATTAGTAGATATGATTTTTAATGTGTATTTTTAATGTATATTTGTGTGTTTGTGTGTGTATTTATGTATGAATATGTATGTTGGTGTGTTTGTGTGTATGTTTGTGTGTTGTTTGTATGTATGTCTGTTTGTGTGTTTGTGTGTGTGTGTGTGTGTGTGTGTGTGTGTGTGTGTGTGTGTGTGTTTGTCCCAGCAGCAATGTAAAAGTCAGAGGACAACTTACGGAGAAGCCTTTACCTTCTGAGCCATCTCACTGGTCCTCTGGAAAATAGAGTTAAAAAAATTTTTTTAAATAAAAGTAGGTGGCTGAGATAGAATTGTTGCAAGTTCAAGGATAACCTGGATTATATAGTGAATTACAATGTGCAACTTTGCCTTAAAAATGAAATATCTATTGTTTTGTATAATACTTACTGTTATAAGAGAAGGAACCAGCTGTTGGACTGAAAGGGGAAACCTCTGGAGGGAAGAGGGTGGAAGGGCGGGTTAGGAAGGGGGAATAGGGAGGGGTTTGTTACTGAGATGTAACTTGAAGAAAAAAAAAATAAAGTATTTATAAAAAAAAAAAATGAAATGTTTTAAAGTAACTAAGGCAAAGCCAGCATAGTAGGAGTAATAGAACACATTAAGTAAAAATCAAAGAAAAAGGCAGATTTTTGCTTCACTCCAAAAAAAAACCAAATAGTGTATTCCATTCAGCTATTTTTTATTAAAAAATAAACAAACAAACAACTCACAGGACTGCAGACTTACCTACTGAGACAAGCAGCACCTGCCCTTCAATCAGCTCTTGCTAGCCACCAAGTTCTCTAGAAAGGGAAGTATGCAAAGAAGAGTCAGTCACTGCTGAGACCAGAATTATAGCTGTGTTCAAGCAGGTCTCACTGGAAGCCCTAAGAGGGGTGGGAAACAGGGAGCTACAGCTGTTCTGGGAGATTGTATTGAGCGTTGAGAGCCAGGTGTTTGACGAAGGAGAAAGAAATGAAGGTGCTGGAGTGAGCCCCGTGGGCCTGACACTGGCAGGATCATGGGCTTCCAGCACACAGCATGAGGAGTGTGGTCTTCCCTTCCTAACAAGGAGCAACCATCCCACTGCTATGATCAAACTTTGAAGTGAATCAGAGCAACTGAGAATGAGAACATGTCGCTTAGCTCTTCCTCAGTGACGCTTGATCTCTGCCTTAACCTTGTTTCCCTGGTCTGGGCAAATCCTGCCAGGACACACCACGGAGGCCTGTTCTCACCAGAGCTCCTGAAAGCTTCCTGTGAAATCAAGGCCTCACTTGAACCCCCAGTGACTTAGATAAATGTACTCAAGGGTTAGGTGACCCTGGAAACCCAGGTCTACTTCCTGGAAACTGATCTGAGGTGCTCCCTGAGGGTTAGCCTCAGTTCCCTCCTTCCCCTAGCAGTGTCTAGGCTATACTCAGCCTCAGTCGACTCCCATCATCTTGACTGAGTAGAATCCACAATCCAGCTAATGATGCGCAAACATCCTTGCCTGTGTACTGCTTTGCTTTGAAAGGGTGACTGGGACTGGAATGCTGACAGGATAGTGAAAAGATTCCGGAGAGATAAAAGCAATTGGTTGAACCTTAATTGAGCACTTTGTGCCTGTCCATTTTTACGAGGCACCTGACTTAATTTTCACACACCATCATGTGAGCCTGGTACAGTCATTATTCCAGTCTGTAAATGAAGAGACTGGAGCTAAAGGGAGTTACAAGTAAGTCATCAAAGACACACACTTTGCAAATGGGAGGGCCATGGCTCAGCAGGTTTCTCCAGACATTGCAGGCTAAGCTTCACACTGGAGTAAACACAGGTTTAGTTCAAAAAGCTACCTCCTGTTCAGTTCAGTCCACAGCCTGAGGACTAGAATCCATGATCCAGCCTACAGCAGGAAATGGAGTCTATGAGGTCATTCAAAGAACACAGATGTCTTATAGAGCATCATCATCATTGTTCTGTGCTGTCAGGAAAGAGATGTGACAGTTATTTACTTTCATTGTTTTCATTTTCCCAGTCAGGGTCTCAAGCATGATGCATCCAACGATGGCCTTCTCATCTTCCTCTATCTTTAGAGGGCTGGGATTATAAACACACGCCATCCTGCCAGATGCATGTGGAGCTGTTTGACCCCAGACCATCACACACATGAGGTGAGAACTCTACCAACTGAGCTTCCTTCCCAGCCCAGGATGTGACAATTATAAAATAACTTTCCAACAAGAACTGAAACTCTGAAGCCAGGCTTTCTTTGGTGGTGCATGCCAAGGGCCTCAGTACTGAGGAGGCCAAAGCAAAGGGTTCCACATTTGAAGCCAGGCTAGGCTATAAATTAAGACAATGCTTTAGCACAAAGCCAAACCAAAAATATTGTAAATATAAATAAATATTAAAGGTTTAAAAGCCTTCTATGCAACCCTCAAACAAGATGGCCAGCCTTCTCAAAACCTTCACAGCAGTCATTTCGGTACACTGGACATATTGTATAAATAACCTTCACATATCAACCAACACAGTATGTTTTCTGTCTCCAAACAAGGGCTTTGCCCTCTCCAGGAATACTCCAGATGATGCCTGGGAAATGTGTCCCACAGTTTGACCACAGATGTCCTGGACATGGTGAGGTGTAAGACCCGGGGTCCTCGGGCTTCAGTGAAGCCTCCTGTCATTCTAAGAACTCTGTTAAAGCGTCAGGGAACTTCATCCCAGGCAGGAGTACGGTTCTCTTCAGTGGAATCTTGAAATAGCCTGGAGGCTGGGAGACAGCAAGCACTTAGCTCATAGGCTGGTATGCAGGAAGAGATTTGAGAGGGGTAACGCCCTGCCCAGCCCTACCCGGCCCTACCAATCTTAGTTTGTAACTAATAGGTGATATGGAGAGGGGATCATAAGTTTTCGGTGCTCAGACACAAGAGAGTGTTGTCAGGCCAGTCAGCCTTTCAGCTTCTGTCTTTCTCAGCTTTTTTTTTTTTTTTTTTTTTTTTTGGTGCTATTTTTGTGGCTGGAGGGATTGTGGAGGACTCTTCCCCTATAAGAATTTGGAATATCTGGGAGCCTTCATTATGTAGAGATTGCTGGAACTTCTATCCCAATTGCTCTCAGAGAGACTCCTCAAATCCTAAAGCTCTTAAAGTCCTTTTAAAAAGGCTCAGTAGGTAACAGAGTTTGATGCCAAGCCTAAAGTCCTGAGTTTGATCACCCATGGAAGACACATAGTATGAGAGAATCGACTCCCACAAACTGTCCTCAGATCTCCACACTGGGCCAGACATAGTACATGTGCCCACACACAGACACGCACACAGATCTACTCTAAATAGATATTAATTTGGAGAATTTGGGGCTTTTTGTTTTTGTTTTGTTTTGTTTTGGTATGATTTGGTTTTTCAAGACAGGGTTTCTCTGTGTAACCCTAGCTGTCCTGGACCTCAATCTACAGATCATGCTGGCTTTGAACTTATAGAGATCTTCCTGCCTCTGCCTCCCTGAGTGCTGTGCATCACCACTTAGATATTGTTTTACTGCAGGTGACTTCTCCCACCAGAGGCTACCTGCTGGAGAAATCTCACCCATTACTGGGAAGAAACTGTCTTCACTTGCCCTGGTTTGTCCTGTGGCACTACAGAGAATGAAGACTTCTGGTCTCTCTCCCGGGGGAGTGGCTCTGTTGTTTTAAAGCAGATGTAAAGAACAATTTTACAAATAAACTATTTTGGCAGGAAAAGTGTTTATTTATCTGCCACAGAGGAATCACCCTAGTGCCTGCTAGAAACCAGAACACTAAAAGACTGGAGAAGCCTTATCTTCTCCCACTAGATTAAGCCCTGCAGGAGTTACCAATGCATTCCTCGGGAGGTGAGAATGTCAGAGTCCAGTTTACAGGAAAGAGAGACTGAGGCCTAGATGCCAAATGTCTTTCCTGCTCATCTGGGCCACATGAGTGACAAGGTGAATGAGCTTGGGGAGGGGATGAGGGTCATTTGACTCTGGAGTTCTTCTCTTGTAAACAAACAGAATAAGTGTGGCTTTGCACTGCAAGGACAAAGATCATGAACTCTGCCTCCCTGCATACCCCAGAGAACTGAGGTCAGTGCAGGAGTTGATAAGCAGAACCCACTGTGAAATAAACTACAAACCAAGAGTCACGTCCTGAGCCTGCTTCCCGCTTGCTTTTCTCACTGTGTGCTTGCCCATTGAATGCCCTCCTCTCCTCCACCCATGGCACACGAAGCCTGTGGGATTTAGATCAAATGCCACCAAAGAAGCTTTGGGGTCAATCAATATGGGCTCATTCACATCTTGGCTTTGGCCTTTAGAAGTCATGTGAGCAAGAACAAATGGTTTTCTGGTTTCTAAACTGGGAAGGGTAATTGTTAAGAATTAGACGACTAGGAGTAAAGAGATGGCTCAGTTGGTTAAGTGCTCACCACAAAGCATAAGGACACAAGTTCAATTCCTCGCAAGCATTTAAGACCCAGGCATGGTGGCAAACACCTGTAATCCAAGCTCTGTGGAGGCAGAGACAAGAAAAGCCTCGAGGCTTGCTGCCCAGCCAGGCTAATCAAATCATCAAGTTCCAGGCTCAGTTAGAGACCCTGTGTCAAGAGAGACAGATACATAGATAGCAGATAGATAAATAGATAGTAGATGGATGATAGACAGACAGACAGACAGACAGATGGATGAGGTGAGTGGATAGAGGAAGAAACCCAATGTCAACCTCTGGCCTTCACACATACATGCACAAATATACACATACACACACATGAATATTCACACACACATAAAATTAAATTAGCTCCCTGGAATGTTGACACACACCTGTAATCCCAGCACTCAGAGACTGAAGCGGAAGGCTCGCTACCATTTAGAGTGCAGTCTTGGTTATATAAATTCAGACCTGGCTGGACTATGGACTTAATCTCAAAAACAAAACCAAACAATTTAAAAAGAAGTCAGCCATTAAATCCAATATTCACTTAGAATACATCATAATTTCTTTCCACTAATATTTTCCTCATGGGGCTGGAGAGATGGCTCAGTGGTTAAGAGCACTGGCTGCTCTTCCAAAGGACCCAGGTTGAAGTCTCAGCACCCACATGGCTGTTTGAAACTGTCTGTAATGGCTGGGCATGGTAATACATGCCCTTAATCCCAGCATTTGGGAGGCAGAGGCAGGTAGATCTCTGTGAGTTTGAGGACAGCCTGGTCTACAGAGTGAGTTCCAACATAGCCAAGGCTAAACAGAGAAGCCCTGTCTCAAAAGACAAAACAAAACAAACAAACAAAAAAAACCAACCAAACAAAAAGATATTCCTCATTAGTTAACAGTATACATATACCATACCAGATGTTGGTGACTAATTTATTTTTCTAGCTATTTATTTGCAATTTGGGTTTAGACTTTCTCCCTTCCAGACTGATACCTTAGGAAAGACAATGGACAGGAAGATGAGCCTTAGGAAGAGAAAGCAGGACAATCAAGAATTCAAGGTCAACTTCAGCTACATAAGTTCAGGACCACCTAGGCTACAGAAGACCATGTTTTGATTTTTTTTTTTAAGTTGGGGAAGGAAAGTAACAAATCAAGGAAATGAATACATAAAATAACTCTATGTCCCTTGTGCCTGGCACAAAAGAAGTGCTAAATAAATGAGAATGTATTGCTCAAAATATCATCAGCATCATCAGCATCGTCATCATCATAAATACATTAGTGGACTAGGAACTGAATATGAAATGTGTGTGCAGAAGAAAACACAGGGTCAGAGGCAGATAGAACCAGAGAAGAGAAGAGGCTCCCTGGGTCTGAAACTAGGAAACTGACCACAACAGACTGGGCAACGAGGATGAGATGGACAGTGGGTCCTAGTCGCATTTTCACACACAAATAAGAGTAAAGGATGAAAACACATTCAGGACAGGCTTCATGAATGCATGCTTCACCAGTTATCCAAGGCCTGAGCTCAGAAAGCACCAGCTTGGCTGGAGTCTCTGCTTTCACCATCTTAAAGTTCTTACTATTTTTGAACACGAGACTTCTACCTCCGCCCTCCCCCATTTTCCTCTTACACTGGGTCCTGCAAATGATGCAAACAGTTCTGAATCCACAACACTGCTTTTTCCACCCTCCAAAACATCTATGAATTCAGATGTGTCGTGTTTTCATACAACCTTGCCGTCCTCCGGATGGAGCAAATTGATTGAAGTCATGTTTAGAAATGAAACAGTCGCTAGGAAGCTGGGAGAGCTGATGGACAAGAGGAGTTTCAAAGCAGCTGGATTCTGATTTTTCCTGGAAAGGAGCCTTTCTGCAGGAAACCAGCTTGTTCCAGGTGACAACTGGGCTATTTATTATAAGCCAGGATGAGGCAAAAATCCCTGTCACAGAATTCGAGCCACAGGGTTCATTATTTGCTAATATTCTAAGAAACCATAGAAGGGAGATCACTCCAATGAGCAGCATGCAAGGGGTTAACTTCTTTCCATGCCAAAGAGTAGGGGCTCAGAGAGACTTTTACACTGAACAAATATCTATATACAACCTGACAGCCGGGGGGCAGGGTAGCTTTCAAGTCCGTGTAAACACAGCGGCTGACTTCAGAGTTGGGGAACTCAAACTCCTGAAAACAGTTCTTATTTCCAAAAGGCATCCCCCACCAAGAAGCCATTTCTTTAAATAAGCAGCGAGGCTAATGGCATGATGAACAAATGTCACCTCTTCTGTTCAGTTTTTTCCATCCCCAACACGGCCTCCGTGAGGCCAGATGGCATTGGAGCCATCGCTCGTAAGTCAATACATCTGGCGACATTCCTGAAATGACAAATCTGACAGAGCAGCATCCAGCTCCTACACAAAGCCCCTTTTCAGAGCCCTTGCACTGTTACTTGTCTGCCATAAGCAGAACCTAATGTGTGAAAACAAAGTAAAATTGAGCTCTTTCACCGGCCCTTGCCAGTGAAAGTTTCATTTTCGCTGTTCTTACTAATACAGTTGGAACTCCTTTTCCCAACACTGCACCTCAACCTGAGCTCTGCCTGACACTGAGACAGGCCACGGCCCCTGAGCCCTGACTGTTGGAGCTGCTGAAGGTGCAAAGGTGGTTGCCATCAACCCAGCCAGTCAGTCTTGACATCCAGGTTGCAGGGCCACTTGGGACATGCTGTACCCACAAAGGAGAAAGGGTGAATCTAGGAGGCATGGGGACCAGCCCCAATACCAACCTTTCACTGGGGGAGTTTATGAATCAGGTCCTGTCGGTAACCTCTGACCTTCCACCAGACAATAGTCCTTTAGAGAGCTGCTTGGCACAGCCATAAAAAAATGAGGAGATACAGCAGGGGCAGGGGGCGGGAGGGAGGGACTGAAATTTAGATGATTAGAGCCTAAGGTCACTTCCCAAAAATGACCGGGGGTGGGTGTGTCCTGACTCTACCAGCTGACTATTCTAAGCACGGTGTTTCAGAGAAGTCTCTGCCCACTGGGGATACTATCACCTCATATTCTTGAGCTAATATTTTTTGTCTTAATTCCATTCAACTAAAATGTACTGCCTATCAAGGTATTCTACATCGTGATATATAAGAGGTAACACAGAAGTGATTTCTATTTCTTATAGACTTACTTCCCCGCAGTACCTTACTAACATCAACTTTCTCTAGTAGGAGATAGATAGACAGTGAGCTACGCTAGTTCCTTCCAGTGGGGTTACACACAGTGAAGTAAATAAATAAGTGGGTGCAACAGGGTGAGTAGAGGTGGCTTTCAATGGGAAAGTGTTGGCAGGAACCTATGGATAAGATGGAGACAGCCATGCAAAGTCAGAGCCAACAAGCCTCCATGCTAAGCTCTTTGGCTTCAGCAAATCCCTAAGGAGGGGATGTACTTGGCTCAAAGAAGAGGAATGGGATAAACTAGGGGAGACAGCTGAAGGAAAAGGTGAAGAGGAAACAAGGGGCTTCCTCTTGTCCCAGGAAGGATTCTAGATATTGATGGAGCCAGTGGCTCTTAATGGCAGCACCTTTGACGGCAATGACCAGAGTGAAGGCAGTGCTCTGGCAACTACTTGAACGGAGACCAAAGATGCAGCTAACATTCTACATGACACATCAAAAGTGGCCCACACTGTCAACAGTGCAGGCATTCCAAAACTGCTCTAAGTGCTGTGGGGGAAACAACGAGAGACCAGGATTGAGAAGCAATGGCCTAGAATATCCTAGACAAGAAGTATGATATGGGCTCTGTGCTCATGGTGCGTGAACTTCATCAGAGGTGAGGGGAGTGAACAAACACTTGCTTACCTGAGACAGGACACCAAGGACTCATCAAAGGACCAGTTCCTCCCAAGTCCAGCCTGGTGAGCTAGTGAGTTCACTAGGTTCATTTGCAATAGCATGGATGAGGAGGGTTGCTTACAGTAGGGCTGGTGACCCCAAAACAGCCTCATAAGCAAGAAGCCTCACCCTAACACAGCTGCATAGGCAGTGTTCCTACTTAACTCCTACCACCTGTGTACTCTATCATTGCCTATCCACCTGTGTACTCTATCGCCGCCTATCCTGAAGGCTAATCTTGGTTGTCAACTTGACTACATCTGGAATTGATTAAAACTCAAGCAGCTGGGCACACCTGTGAGGGATTTTTCTTGGTTGGATCATTGGAGGTAGAAAACTCACCCTAAATCTCGGCCACACCTTCTGGTTCCAGCCCACATAAAAGAACATGGGAGAAGGAAGCGTTTGCTCTTTGCCTGCTTGCCCTCACCCCCACTGGCAAGCGCATCTGTCCTGAGTCATTTCTTCACTGGTGTTAAAACCTACTTCTTCGGATTCCAATGTAAGCTGGAGAGCAGCAGCTCTCTAGGACCTCCCTGGGACTCCAGCATGATTGGGGCTGCCTAGACATCCAGTCTTTTTGACTGAACAACTACTGGATCCTTGGCCTTTCAGTCGGAAACAGCCATTGTTGGACTGCTCAGATCACAACCTGTAAGCCACTCTAGTAAATCCCTTTTAACTTGTGTATGTATTACTTCATTCTGTCCATCCTCTTTCTTTAGAGAACTCTGACTAACACACCTACCGAGACCACCTGGAGCTCAGGCAAAAGTACACACAGCTGGTAGAGGGTACTGGAGGGAGTGGCTGGAATCTCAAATGACATCTAGTAACTCTCCAGCCCCTCCTTCTATAAGGGCAAGTCAACAGGCCCAACTTTACCGAGGGTCTCCCACAAGTAATCACAGTTGCTCTGATTAACCAATCCAAGGTTTAGAGACCATGGAGGAAGAGTGAGCCAAAAGAATAACTCAAGATGAGGAACAGGGAGGAGTGTTATACAACACTATTTTTGAGGCGTGACATGGCCATTGCACTCAGGAGCTCACAGCAGCTGTGGCAACCTGCCCAAGACCGGGCCCATCAATGTTCCATCATGGCTGGGGAATGAGTGTATGGGGACCTCACCCATTCCCAGGAGCTGAAAGTAATTTACTGGGGAGGGAGAGTCATATTCTTCAGTGGGGTGACCACTAGGAAGTTGCCCTTGCTCTAGAAAATAGCCCGCATTCTCATAACCCTAATCAGACTTGGAACAGACACACACACACACCCACACAAACATTAAAGTGAGTGGGGTGTTGGGAAAAAGAAAGGGTTTGGTAAAATTAAAAGAGAGGTATGAGAGGATAATAGGGTTGAATATGATCAAAATACTTTATATGTGTATATAAAATTATGAAAGAAACTTTGGGGGGAAATATGGTTAGATATTTGGAGGTTTTCACTTTCTCAGAGAACTGCAGTTTGGCACCACCTTTGTGGAACGCATTATGAATTGTTTGGCACCATGACCTTTTAAACACCAGATCACTTCTAGTACTGCTTATTCTGTTAGTAGCTCTGTGTGTCCCATCTCACCGAGTCTTAGCACTTCCAGGAACTTAGTGTTCAATGATGCTAACAGGTTTTTGGTGGTAGTGGTGTTAGTGTGTGAGTGTGTGAGTGTGTGTGTGTGTGTGTGTGTGTGTGTGTGTGTGTGTGTGCATGTCTGGTCTATCTGTCTGTCTGTTTGCAAGCCATAGAGTGACCTTGGGTGTCTTCCTTTATGGATCTTTGTTTTATTTACTGAGTCAGGGTTTCCTATTGATCCTGAAGCTCACGTTCTCCCATTCCAGCTTTTACGTGGGTGTGGGTGCTGGAGATTTGAACCCTGGTCCTCAGGTAGAAACTCCTAGAAGACTACGTAATATTGGGATGATACCAGTGAGGAAAGATGGGTGTGATTACCTCATATTTTATATTGTCTAAAAACAATTTTAAGTAAAAATTTTAAGAAATTATTCTTATTTTTAAATAAAGTTCTTATTATGTAAAAAATAGGGGTGAATATGATCGAAATACTTTATATGTGTATATAAAATTGTATATATATTACATAGCAATTACATAGCAATAACTCTGATACATCAACTTGCTGGCAAAAATCTTTTGCCCTCCTTCAGAAGAAAAACTACAAGCATATCAGTACCACATTCTCACACCCAACTATCTGCAAAGAATAGTCACCACCAAAGTCCAGACCTCCCAGAGCAGCAGTCAGAGGACACTGCTGTGTGTCTGGGTCTGAGCGGCCACCTTGGTTAACACAGCTTTACTTCCTGTTCTAAGTGACACTCAGGCTCCATAGATAGCTGTGTTCTGATAGACAAGTGGTTCATCATTCACCTTTAGAGCTGGGTCCTGGTAAAGGGCTCAGAGTCCTTGGGCACTAGTTCATAAGCAGAAAGTTGTCTCCTAAGTAGAAAGGCAAGTGGAAAAATTTGACTATGGCCAGGCATAGATTTCATAGTGTGAAAGGCATCAGGGGTTCCTCCAAGTGTTCTCACCCAGGACACCAATGCTGCTGTTCCCTTTGTTCAGGAACAGGTGGGCATAGAATCACTCAGTATCACCAGAGCCTATTTACAAAAGAAGATGAAAATTTAAAGTGGCATTTCCTATTCTCCCATCAGTATTTCTTTCTACAGCTATAGATGTTCTACGAGATCCTTCCAAGCTAATTCTATTCTGCTCTAATTGTCTTCTTTCTTATTTCTTATCATAAAGTGTGGAAGCTGTCTTACTCTATGTTCACTGATATGTGCCTTGGAAGCCTTTGCTTAATCATTTACTGTGGAATATTTTAACCCATGACTAGATTATAAATTCCTTAAAAGTAGAAACTGTATCTGGCCAATTTTTTAAAAAGAGCTGAACCCACTCCTCACTCTCTGCCTCTTCCTTCATCTGTAAAAGGGTTAAACTCTTTGAAATGGTCCAGGTTTGATTCATTAATATGAGGCACTTCTCTTTTTGATGTCACAAACTGGAAGACCTGAACAAAGCATGTGGGATATATAGCATCTTAGAAAGAAATGAAAAACATATTTGAAAACCAAAGCAACTGAAGATTTGGTTTATAGGCCAAGCAAAATTAAAGCCACAATATAAGGAAAAGGGAGCACATAGTACATTTGGTGATGTTAGGAGGTTTTTGAAAGTCAACACATAAAATTTGTAATGTTTCTGTTCAGTTTTTACTAAATACATGTGTTACAGCTTGTTCTTTGATATCTCAAAAATATTGAAAGTCATTTTAGAATACCACTGAACTTTCAGTCCAAAAGTACAGGAATCTTAGTTTAGAGAACCATTTGTCAGAACCTGACAAAGCTGAAGATGGAACTCCTTGTACATTTTACACCCTAAGAATCCCACCTCTGTAGTTTCACACATGTACAGTTGACAATGATGTTCATTGGAGTACAGATAGAAACAACAGTCCCTTGTGTAGCATGTGTGGAAATAACCTGCCTTTCAGTCATTTAACAAAATGTCATTTCACAGGTAAATAAACTGAATAGAATTACCTGTATCAACATCATTTGCTCCAACTTTCAAAGTGTGTGTTTATTTACTATTTATAGACACACACACACACACACACACACACACACACACAGTGAGAGAGTTTAAAATGTATAATACACAAGCTGTGTGTGGTGGCATGTGCCTGTAATCCCAGAACTCAGAAGGTGGAGATAGGAGGATGGTTGCAACTTTAAGACAAACCTGACCTACATAATAACATTCTTTCTTTAAAATACCAAAAATAAATCATGTAAAATACAAATAATACACATCAAATTCAAGAGACAGAAATGGCTGGCAGGCACTGAACAACAGTGATAACTTTTACAATGAATATTTTCTGTGTGTGGAAGTAGCAAGAATCATTTCTGCATTCCAAAAGAACCAAAATGTATTATTCTTTTGAGGCGATGACTGTGAAATTTGGGCGTTCTTTCAAATTCCATTGATCATTAGTACAGTAGGAATCATCCATGATTGGTCATTGAGTACATTTGTTTTATTATCCCACTAAAAAAAAGTAATTTAAAAAAAACTTGTTCTGGGAGGAGAGGTTTTGTAACCTGAAGTTTTCCCCTTTTTCTTTGTTTAAAACTATACCAAATTATTCTACTATAGCATTGTTTAATATGTAAAATATGGTTTTATAAAAAATAGACATTCATAGAATGTGCCAACTATGAGAAGGGAGGTGACAAAAGACTAAAGATCATCCACATCTGTCATATGCTTTTATTGGTGGTACTGGGGATCAAACCCAGGGCCTCCTGCATGCTGGCTAAACTTTCTACCACTAAGCTATATCCATAATACTGTATAATAAGTTCCTTATTTTTTAATGGTCTCTGAAATGAATCTGATACTGATAATTTTTTTATCAATAATAGGTAAGTAACTATTGATATTTATGCTGTCATTTTTGGATATGGATAAAGTTTTTTGAAGCTGAGGCTGGAGCAAAGTTTTAATAATTTAATTTTGAATTGGGCTTTTTGAGACAGGATTTTGTAACAGCCCAAGCTGACCTCAAACTGGTAACAATCCTACCTCAGTGGTGGTTTTTCCCTCTTCCTCCTCTTCCTTCTTCCTCTCCCTCTTCCTTTTCTTCTTCTTCAAACTGTCACTTTTTATTGAAGAAAAATTTCCTCACATAATGCAGTCTAACCATGCCTCTCTCCTCCCCAGCTCTTTCTAGGTCCTCTCTATTCACCTAACTCCACACTCCCTCATTCTCTCTCCAAAAACAAAGAAAAAACTCACAAAACAAAACCAATATATACAAGCAAAAGACTAATAAGGCAAAAAAATGCCCAAACAAAGTAATATGAGGTTTAAAAATACCACTGAATTTGTTTTGTGTTGGTCAACTACTCCTGGGTATGAAGCCTGCCCAAAAGTCTATTTAATATACCCAGTGAGACTCCATTTGGAGAATACTAATTTTTCCTTTGCAAGCAGGTATAGTTACAAATGGCTTCTTGGTTAGGGGTTGGAGTCCATTTCCACTCCCCTGTCTCAGCACTGGGAGCTCATCCGGCTTAAGCCTATGCAGGCCCTGTGCACGCTGTCACAGTCTCTGTGAGTCTGTATGGACATCCGATCCGCTGTGTCTGGACGACACGGTTTCCTTGAAGTCACCCACCACCTCTGGCTCTTACAGTCTTTCGCTTCCTATTCCACACAGATCTCTAACCCCTGAGGGGAAGGCTTTGATGAAGACATCCAAGTGATCCGAGTTCTCTCAGTCTCTGCACATTGTCCAGTTGTGGGTCTCTGTTAGCTCCCATCTTCTGCAAGAGGAAGCTTCTCTGATGGTGGACGGCATGTGTGAGCTCGCCAATGCAACTAGGCTGAGCTGACCATCAGTCCCGGAGATCTGAATGTGAGTCCTCATGCTTGCACAGGAAACACTATGCCCACTGAGCCATCTCCCCAGTTCAAGACTTTATAAGTCTCATCACAAAATTCTGCGGTCAACTGCTGAGAGGAGCATCTCTCCCAACAGTTTTGTCCTGGTAGCTCTCTGAGAATGCCAAAAATGTTACTCCTTAGACTCTCAAAGGCAAGGAAAAGCAGAATAGAAAGAGTACATTTACAAAGAACTTTCTCTTTCTGCCCAAGAAAGTTACAATTTAGCTAGGGACCCTGCTTTTCAGAGCTACGCAGCTGACATAGAGGGAGGCTGGTTCATAAGGCTCTAAATCGCTGGAGGCCCAAAGTGTGGGCAATACACAAATTGCTAAGCAAGGTGACACACTGTCTTTGTGCCACATTCTGGAATCTCCTGCTATCATTGCAATGCTTTCAGATGGTCTGGGGATGTCAGCAGATCCACCCCATGAAACATTTCTGCTTTTTGCTGATTTCTACCCTCCAAACAAGGTAACGTGTTAGTCTCATTCGCAACAGCACGGCCCACCTGGACTAGGAAAATGGTTGACATCATCCCAAGGCTCCCCTGATCTCATGTGGGGCCTGGGTGAGCTGGAAAGTGACTCCCGTGGCTCTCAGTGGAATGAAATCCTTATGGAGCCATTTTGCCCTGGGAAGCCAGAAGGACTGGGCTGAGTGGCAACCACTGGCACTTGTCATAACAGCGGCAATTTCTGTTCCACACTCTAAACACTTTTTAAAATGAATGTCTCCTTGCCATTTTCTCAGGTCCCTAGTGAGGTGCTGTGTTACTATGGGAGAGAATCTCTAGCTATATTCAAACCTTGAACCACTTTTTTTTTCACCCAAAATAGGCTCCAGGTGAGGTTTCTTAAATGAGAACATTGTTCCGAAGAGAGAGTTCATTGACAGCTCATCCAGAGCTGCAATGTTTTCCCCTAAAACTCCATGGAAATTGTTCCCTTCGTAGCAAAGTTTGAAGAAGCCTCATAATAAATGCATAGGGCTGGTTGAATCTCTCCTTTCCCTGGAGTTATGTTCCTAGCATTTGTGAAGCCTGCTTGACTTCAAACTGTAAATTCCAAATAGAAGGCAAGCAATGCACTTCAGCTCTTCAGTTCTGGACACCAAATTAAATATCTGCACTGGAGGAAGAACAGCAAAATGTGCAGGGATCCTCCTGCTGACGCTTCCAAGGGAGTGTATAGAGTGGTACATGCATTAGTGACTCTGTCTCTTCTTGGGTTGCTTTGCCTCTTCTCGAAGAAGTCTGGAGGTCAAAGATGCATGATGTTAGAATGGTCCCATACGTAAGCTGCATGAGCCTCAGAGCAAACAGAGAGGAGCGTGCCTCCACAGTTTCTGCCCTGATTTCTCTCAATGATGGACTGTGATCTGGAGGTGTGACCAGATAAACCCTTTCCCCTGTGAGTTGCTTTTTGTCAGCTGGTCTAACCATAGCAACAGAAAGAAGCGGAGAATACATGGGCCCCTCACTCTCTTCTGAGGATGAGCATCCTCTCTTAAGTCATTTGACTCCGCCCCTGTACCTTGAGACCCTAGAGCCCAGAAATATATTATTCTCTCTATGTCTTCTCTAAGCACAAGTATCCAAAGGCACTTAGCATTGCAAGCCTCAACCTGAACTCAGGGATCAAAGGCATAATCGCTCCCCATCTAACTAATGTTCCTTAGCTCATCTTGTCTGAACACATAGTTCTCCAGAAAGACTTGAAACCAAATGCATTTCCATCAACAAAATAGCCACCCTTGGATTAATTTACCAACTTTGTAAAACTCCCAAATCAATCCCTCCCCCCTCCTTTCTGCCCCATTGCTGTATCAAGAACTACTACTTCTCAATAAATATTCTGCCTGAGCCCTGCACTGACGTTTTGAATGGCAGTTTTGAACTTATTCTCAAACTCTGTTCTCATCTATCTGCCACCTGCCTTTAAAACAGCGTGTCCTCATTTAGTTCAGGTTTCTGGCCTGAAAGCAAAGCAAAACAAATATCAATAACAATGAAACGTACACTACATTAATTGCAAAAGGAAATGAGTTTTAAACAAAGCAAATGCTGCAGGCCATGAGCTGCCCCTGCTGTGGCAGTGTTCTGAGCATTTCAAAGGGCAGAAAAGAAAATTGGGAAAGATCAATATCAAGACAACAGTGATCTGCAAGAGTAATAAGTAAAGATGTCTGTCAAGGCCCATTAACTGCTAACCACATGCCAGATTAAAACTAGCAGAACAGCTCCATGGCTAATACAGAGGCTGCCTTTGGGTCATCCTGAAACACAGCCAGGGCAGCCCTGGGTTTGGTTCATGTTAATAGGACTCCCTGTTTTGTTTCTGATGAGGGGATGAAGGGGAGCCTTACAGGGGTCTCAACTTGAAGATGTAAGTGAAGGTTCCCCGTCCCAAGCCCCATCAACGATTCTACAGAGAACAATGACATGGGGAACTGGAGGCCTGTCACCCCTAAAGAGAGCTCCTCTAAGCAGTCACAGAATGAATTGTACTTAGGAGCTGCCCCAATGCCTCGAAGGGTAAAAAACAAACAGAAAAAAAAAAAAAAAAAAAAGATGTGGCTTTAGAGAAAACCCTCCAGCCTCTGGATAACCGTGTGTGAATTCTATAGCTGGTACAGCGCAATCAGTACAGTCACATACTTGATTTCTAAAATGATCCAGCCCTGCTCTTTGACAAGGGTCTGCGGCAGAAATGGAGCTGCTGGGGCCTCCCTCTCCCCCACTGAGTCATGTGAGAATTACATGATACTTGGGAGACTGAGGCAAGAGGAGGACCTTGAGGCTGAGGTCAGTCTGGGCTAGTTAGCAAGACCCTATCAAAAGAAAAGGGGAGAGGCAGGGGATCAGCAGGGAGTTTAGTGGCAGGAATTTCTTATTGGCATCTACAACCTTCCAGATACTTTAAGTGTCCATGAGGTGGAGGCAGCAGGTTTCGTTCTTTTCTAATTGCCTGGAAGATGTTAAGTCCTGATACTGAAGGAATGACCTAAGAGAACGTCAGTGTAATCACCGAAACTCCACCCAGCCTCCCTAATTTGATGAAGGAGGAAGCAGAAAGAGATTAGAGGATTGAGACGGGCTTAAAGAGCACTGCCTTTCAAGTGCTGGGTCAACTTTTCTCTATTTAAAAGAAAAGCTCAGTATATCTTCTGGTTACACCACCAAGTGTAGAGACAAAGAAAAAAGCCTTCATTTGCCTCCTGTCTCCGTCACTCAGCCTTGTCTTTTCGTCAGTTTCTCATGCATACAGAAACATGTTTAGCTGCTCTCTCTGAAAAACTCTTTCTATCAGAAGCCTAAGGGGCCTTCCAGCTCAAAGAACAGCGCTTTCTCAGGGCCACATGTCTCGTCAAGAACCTGTAAAGGTGGGCATGTGTGGATTATAGGTAGGAGCTGGCTGCATATTCGAATACCAGAGCCATTTGAAAATTGCTTCTAGATGACTAGAGGTGTGCTGGACCATCACATGGATCCCATGAGACAGTGAGAAAGACAGTGAGTTCATTTGCAAATCCCTGCTCTGCCTAGAAATTCAACCTGAGGTGAGGCAGGTTAGTCTTGGCATAGGCTTGGTTTCTCTGATTCAAATCTACAGTCAATAAAAGGAAGGCTTCACATATCCGAATACATGATAGTAAAAAGAATTTTCAAAGCATGTAGAGTAATAATTGTTATATAAAGCCAGCAGCCAAACTTGAAAAAGATTTACCTTATACACCATAGACAAAGGACAAATATCACTAATGTATAAAAATTTGTGTGGCAAGGGATAAAATATAGTAGAAAAATGGAAAGGCAGATATATTAATAATTTGAGAAATCAAATCTACCACTGATGGTTGGACAAATAGAAAAAGATTCAAACTCAATAATAATCTGAAAAATTTAAATATTCCCGAGACACCTCTCCTCTGTGACACCAGCAAAGTTTCAAAACATGACCACATATTGTCTTTGTCTGGCTGTGGGGATATAGAATCTAAGATGTTTCTGAGAGGAATGCAAATTTGTAGGATCCATCTGAGGGGGAAATCTGTGGCTATCCCAGAAATAAAATCATTATGTACACATGCATTTATGCTCAGCCACTCCACCTCTAGGAATCTCTCTTGAAGATACCTCTCCAGCAATACAACAACACATGTACTGACAGTTGGGTTTCTTTGTTTATTTTTCTCTTTTCTGGTACCTTTTAAAACAACAAAATACTGTAATGAGCTAAATGATTCTACATGGAAGAAAAGCAGGATGACCTATGGTACGAGGACTATCCAGTTAGTCTCCAAAAGGAGGCAGACCCTGTCCACATCATCACCAAGAGAAGAAGCAAAGCACAAAAGAAAACTGAGACTATGCTGCCCATTCTATGTTTTAAAGAATATTAATTTGAGAAGCTGGAAAGATGGCTCAGAGGTTAAGAGCATTTACTCTCTGTGGTGGTTCAAATAAAAATGACACTAATAGGCCCATAGGAAGTGATACTATTTGGAGGTGTGGTCTTGTCATAGTAGGTATATCATTGTTGGGCTTGGCTTTGGAGTTTCAAATGCTCAAGCCAGGTCCATTGGCTTTCCCTCTCCCTCTTCCTTCCCCCCACCCCCACCCCCACTGCCTGTGGACCCAGGTGTAGAGTTCTCAGTTCCTTCTACCTGCACACTGCCATGCTTCCCACTATAATGATAATGGATTAAACCTCTGAACTGAAAGCCAGCCCCAATTTTAAATGTTTCCCTTTATAAGGGTTGCTGTAGTCATGCCTCTTCATAGAAATACAAACCCTAATTAAGATATGTCCTGACAGAGGACCCAGTATGGCTCTCAAAATTTCACATAATGGATCACAGCCTCTTGTAACTCCTGTCCCAGGGGACCCAGTACCAGAGGTTCAAGCCTCCACAGGAACCAGGCAAACAGGTCATATACAAATACACATGTAGGCGAAACACTCATACACACACAATAAATAAGAAGAATATTTTTCCTTTGATAACTTCTTACATACACACAAATTATCTTGATAACATTTACTCCTGATCTTCCCTTACTCTTCTCAGAGTCCTCCAACACATCTCCCTCCCACCATCATGCCTTGTTTGTAGTCTAATTAGTGTTGTCCATAGGCACAGTGACTACCATCCTCCCCCTATGACTCCTCCTCCCCCAGAAGCCACCAAATACTAATATTTCCTCAGCCAGTGACAGGGACTTAGGACCCCCTCCCCTCTCCATTCTGGAATGCTGACTGGCTCCATCTTGTGTGGGTCTTGTGCAGGCAACCACAGATGTTGTGAGGTCATCCTGAGTGCAGCAGCCATGTCACATCCAGAAGGAAGCATGTCCCCACTCTCCTTCTCATCTTTTGGCTCTTATATTCTTTCTACCTCTTCTTCTGTGATGTTTTCTGAGTCTTTGATGGAGTTTGATATGCATATCCCACTTAGGGCTCACCGCCACAATTTTAATAAGGGGAGAGGTGCGTTCATTTACTTGGGTAACGGGAATAGAGTGCTACAGCTGGGCCGGTTAAGTAACTACAGTTATTGTCTCACACTTAGGGAAGCTAGAAGTCCAAGACCAAGGTGTTGATGCTCCTAAGGCCTCCAAACTTGGCAACAAGTTCCTTGACCACTGAGCCCAACTAGCCTAAAAATTTTTTTTTAAACATAAAACTAATAAGGAGTAATTACTTCATCAAGTTAATTATTATAAAGTGTTTAGATCCTAGTTAGAATCTGTTGCCTGGAGGATTCTGTCCACACACACCCATAACATGATTTGTTCCTCACCCTGCTTCTGTGAGAATGAACATGAACACAGCCAACAGCCCAAGCCAACCTAAAAGCTTGTTGAGTTTGGATGCTGGTCATGATGTCTCCAACTTGAGTTTTCTGGACTAATAAAACTTTATTGTTCAAATTCATCCCCTTCCGGGTTTTGCATGCCAGAGGAAGAGTCACAAATTCCCAGCACATTTAGTATGGGAGTTGTCAACTTTCACTCTAAGACGTGCATTCTACCCAGACAAGTTTGCTTTCTATCCTTTGCTTTCTGCCCTACTCCCACAGTTTTGGTTGACATATCTGTCCTTTTCCTTAACTTTCAGTTCCAGGAAGATTTTCCTTGTGAAAACCTTCTCTAGCAGTCTCTTCAGGAAGAATTCGACTCCTCTGATCCCGGCTTCCCACAGTTGTTTGTGATGATGTGATAACTCTTAGCCTCTGTGTACTCTCAATCCCTGTTTTGTTGACCCCCAGGGAGGCTGAGTTCTGTGGAGGCCAGCAGGCTTGTCAGGCACACCTGAGCTGTGACAGGAAATACCTGTGCTTTCTGGCCAGACATGGGACAATACTTTGCATCGGGGCAGGTATCAGACTGATCAGGCATATGGGCTCTGTGACTACTGCTGGCCTCTTAGCGTCTTTGCGCCCACCTCCTTCACAGCGTCTCCACTCGACAATCCTTTATGCTCTCCTTAGCCCAAGCTTTGCAAATTTTCGAGTCTATATTTCAACAGTTCTCATCTCTTTTCAGGATTAGAATCCCAGCTCCAAGCCTTAGATAGAAACTTCATTCTTATTCTCTTATGAGCAAGGATTTACGATGCCTAAGTACCCTCACCTCTCTGGACGAGCAAGGCCTTTCCATACCCCACTGTCCACCACCACAGCTTCCCAGCCCCTAACCTGAATTAAACTCAATATAGAAATGAGATGTTGTGATTCAACTTTACCTGGACCATCATTTCCATAGAATAGGAAAGAGCCCTGAAATGTTTAAATTGATGTGATTATATTTGTTAATGCAATCCACAGCTGTATTTCAATACTAACTCATGTGACCAGGAATAATCATTGTGACATCCCATATAAGGAAGTCCTAAGCTTACACAAGCAGTTTATCTTATAAGAAAATTAGCCAATGCCAATAGTCTACAGCTTTTCTCTCCTTCCTCTGCCCTCTCTGGGCTATGTAGCTGTTATGGTACTTATGAAAACCCAAGAGAAGGGAATTATAAATGCCACAAGAGGAAATTCATCTCTAAGGGTGCTTTTGGTCAGTCACAGATCTTTATGAATTAATAAATCAGATGGCATTCCTCCTGAAACCCAGCTAATAGAGACTGGTTGCACCAAGGGAACTTGAATTTCAATTGGAGAGGAAAAATTAGGGCATTAGCTTTGGTTCTGAGATCATCTGAGAGGTCAGAAAAGACTGAATAAAATGCCACCTTTAGAGAGTCCAGCGACTATGGCAGCATTGAGTAGACAGACAGGGAAGTACCCAAGGGGTTTCACAGCATGGGACATTTAACAGACTGCCCATGAACTTGGGGAAACTTCCATGTGAAGACTATAAAACCATTAAAATAGTCTTCTCAAAATCTAACATCAAAATGGATCATTGCCCGTGAGCTAGAACTCTTGGTACTGAAAAGATGGAAAATCTAGAGTTTCCAACAAGCATCACTGAAAGGCCACAGGATCATGAAATTTGAGGGGGGTGAGAGGTGAAGGATGGTCTTTATCCAGTGGTTCTCAACCCGAGGGAGGAAGGGGCTGGTGTTCTGGTGTTTAATGTGAGGAAAACTTCACAATCCCCTCCTTGTAATATTGTCTCTTGATTAAAACTAAAATGTTTCCCATAAGATGGGCATCCCATCAGCATTTCACCATGAGGAGGAGGGGGGTTCATGAGACCTCAACCCTCCCTGAGGAACCATAGGGACTTAAGGATGGCAAAGGGAGTGGGGTCATGTTCCACAGTGGCGTACCCACTGGTACACTTGTCTCCACTAAAGGAAAAAGCCCCCCACACTCATGTCTTGTTAGCAGGGAAGGTAGTCCAAGTCTACATACATGACCCCCACCCATGCTTATATAAGCAACCCTAATATACACAGTAGTGCACACACACACACACACACACACACACACAAAAAGATATGAAAGTAGAAAGGGGACTTTAGAAGAAAAAGAGAGTTGGGGGTGAGGGAGATAAAAATGGTAATGATAAATGAATTATATATATATAAAAACATAAAATAAGATTATGTAGTAAAAATTAACTATTCACAGTAGTGATGAAATGTTGCTGCTAATTCAGAAACTGATTCAGCTCATGCATTTAATCCTGCAAATCTATGCTTATGTGTGTGTGAGCTTGGCATCCATGTGGAATCAAAGACAAAATAGCCTCTGGCACCATCTCTATGGTATCATAATTCACCCAGTGAGTTCAGGGAAGGAAGTATGATCTCCTCACCAACTTATCTCTGGTCCCACATACAAAGCCAGCATGTAAGGCTCACAGGAAGAGCACATTAAGAACACAGGTGCTAGACTTTGCCTTCTGTGAAGGAGGTAAAGGTCAAGTGTGGTTTTATTTGGGGCTGGCCCAGAGGGATAGATATGATTTCTCAACAGCTTTTGAATCTAGCCAGAGAAAAGAAACTGTTACCATCCTGAAACCATAGCCTTTGTTTCATCCTTTCTCTGAGACATTTACATTTTTTGTTAGCTGTTCATTTTGATCCATGAGGCATACAAGCAGTCCTTTTATGAACAGGATGATGCTTCCATGAGCATCTGATACCTGGGACATGGGAGGCAGTGTGTCCCTGTTCTCAGGACCCATGGTCACCAACCTCATCAAACAAAATGCTTTGGACATTTTGCTCAGGACAAAGACAGAGACACTGCTCACCTGGGGTAGAGCCCTAAATGGAAGGACCTGAGCCTCAGCTTCACATGCAGGGTCTGTGACAAAGCCCTGGATGTCTTTCCTACACCCCATGCTGTACTTCTTACTCACGTTGTAAGTGTTCTTTTGTGGTTAACATTTTATTTTTTTCAACTTTTTTCTTTAAAAGGACTGAAAGAGCAACAAGAGTATCATAACCAAGAAAGGAGATAATGTGTCTAAATGTGAGTATAATTGTACAAGGGCATAGTCAGTAAGACCCAGTAAATCATAGCGAGCAATGTGATTCTGAAGCAGCTGCCTGCTTTGTTCAAGTATCAAAGAACCAGTGCCTTGCGGATGGGCCAGGTTTGGGGCTGTGCAATGACACTTCAGCATGTCTGGAGGACTGGCCTGACATGACTGAGGGCCAGGTTTGTGGCCTTATTCTAAATCTTCATTTCCTCTCCTCCGATATACTGATAAGATTACCTTGACCAATGATTAGCTACAAAAATGAAACTATACAGAACATGGAAACTAGCAAACAGGGTTGGAAATGTGCAGTCATTGGTAACTTACTATCAGGCTGCAGGCCAGGTCCCAGTGGGGGAGCAGTCACAAATGCTAGATCATTGCTTCTCCTGTTGCAGGCAACTGTGTGCAGTGTATGTGTGCACACAGGTGCATGTGGGCACCCACAACTGTATGTGCAGTGTGCCCCTGTGGATACTAGAGATTGGCATCAAATGTCTTCCTCTATTGATCTTTTATTTCTCCTTTAAAAAAATTTTTTTTACTTATTTACTTATTTTATGTTTATGTGTGTTTTGCCAGTGTGTATGTAAGTGTACCATGTGAATGAATACACTCCCTAAAGAGACCAGAAGAGGGTTGCCTACAATTGAAGATGTCATGTAGGAGGTAAGAACGGAACCCAGGTCCTCTGCAGGAGTAGCAAGTGCTCCTAATCGATGAACCAACTCTCCATTCTACCAGCCTTCTACACACACACACACACACACACACACACACACACACACACACACATCTGATGTATGTGTGTATGTATGTATGTAACTGCTTGTTTGTTTGTTTTTAGACAGCCTTTCTCACTGAATCTGGAGCTCACCAATTTGCTAGACTAGCTCCCAGGAGCTCCTGTCTCTGTCTCCCTGTACTGAGATTACAGGCTTTCACCCACATTAATACCCAAGGTTTATAACAATGCTGGGGATTCTGAGTCACGTCCTCATGCTTACACAGGCAGCACGTTAGCCTCTGAGCTACATGCAAAGTCCTTTGGCTTTTTTGTTTGGTTGGCTTATTGTTGTTGTTGTTGTCACTTTGTCTTATTTTGTCTTGTGAGATAGAGTCTCATAGTGTAGCCCAGTCTATCTGGAATTCACTATGTAGACAGACCATGTTGGTCTTGAACTGAAAGCAATCCTCCTACCTCAGCCTTCCGAGTGTTGGGATTACAAGTATGACTCACCTTGCATGGCTGTGATTTTTATATTTGACTTCTGACTCAGGAGTTATTAATGAATACTTCTTCCTAGAGTCAGGATCTGACCGTGTACATTGGCTTAGAACTTCTCAGATTTGCTTCTCTTATGTGAAGAAGGCAAATTGTGTAAAACAATAGTTATCTTGGCATTGGCTATTATACAATGGAGAACACCGATCCCTGTGAGGCAGAAAGCAAACAAGGTGAGTCCCCCAGTTCGCTGAAGGGAATTTGCCCGGTGTGGCACAAAGAGGGGGAAACTGAGGCAGAACTTCACAGACTCGCTAAGTTGAGGTCAAAACTGAAACTCTGGAAAGAGCAAACCAATTAGAGTTCACAGCACAGAACACCAGAGAGGAGTGTGGTGCATAGAGAGAAGAGCCTAGAGGTCTATAAAGAGTCTCTTCGAGGAGTGAACAGGGTATAAGGACTTTAACAATTCCGGGCAAAGAGCCCACAAAAGGCTTCAGGCAAAGGATCCCAGGTGCACACACCAAACCATACCAGTTTCCACCAGTCAGCCCAAAAACTCAGCATTCATGAGGCATTGTGTAGAGTGCTCGGGAAGGTCTTGCTTCAGTGATGGGGAATAATTAGCCCTAGAAAGGGCTGTGCTCTGGCCCAGCCTAACTAATCACACACAGAAGACTCAAAGAATGACACCGTTTCCAAGTAACTTCACTGCAGCCTAGAACAAAGCTTAAGAGTGTTTATAGAAACACAGAAACAGCACCTACCGCGGGCAAATCACAACGTGCAGCATCCAACCAAAGGTCAGCAAAGCATGCAGAGAGACAAAGAAGAAAGACTCCATAATGAAAAGAATAAGCCGCCGATGGAAACTTAGCGACAGCTGACTCACATGCTAAATTTAGCAGAAAGGACGGTGAGTACGTAATTAGAATTTTTAAACATTTCATTTCATTTTTATTGATTGATTTTGGTTATGTGAGAATCTACACGATACATATCTGTGTGTGTGATGGCTCCAAGGGGCACGTATGGAAGTCAGAGGACAACGGCTGGGCCCCAGGGATGTAACTCGAGTCCACAGGTCCGCTGACAAACACCTTTACTCTCATTTGCCAAGTTATTAAAACTGTTTGAACATAGGAAATACAGTTAAACTGAGCTCCATCTACAGACTAAAAACTGCTAGAAAGGATTCATGACAAATTAGACAATGAGACGGAAAACCAGTAAAGAGGTGGGAAACATCCAAAATAAAATATGGTAAAAAAAGAAATTACGCACATAAGTAAGCAGCAGTAAGTACCCCAAGGGACAATCCCACGTCAACATCTTAAATAATAAAGCTTCCAAGGGAGAAGACACAAACAGAAGGGCAACTGAAGAAATGCCAACAGAAGTGTATTAACAATAAAAATTACAGACCAATAATTTGAGAAATTCAACAAAACCCAAGAAGGAGAGAGATGAAGAAAGGTGCAATAAGATACATCCGAGCTAATCCATAAAGATGAGTGGTTAAAAAGAACGTCTTAAACTCAGTCAGAGAGCTGGATGTGTTAGGCACAGAAGAATTAAGAGGAAGTACTAAGAATGCCAACAGCTTCGGAGCTGGCCGCAACACTATCAGAAAGACCGAGAAGCAATGTCCTTACAAGATCAGAAAACACCTGTCAGTACCAAATTCAATTCCTGAAAAAAAAATATATCTTTCACAATGAAGCTAGCAACAAAATAAATAAGACACATAGGATTTTTAACTTAACGTGTGCGATAATATCCATGTAGCCATCCTGATATAAACAAGCATTCAGACACATAAATGGGGCTAAAAGACAAAATTTCCATACAGAAGGGTTCTTGAGTGATTTATATAGCTAAGACACTGTCAGGTAGACCCACACTCCCTCTTAAGTGTGGATGACACAGAGTACGTTTTTTCCCTAGACTACAGCGTGAAAGGGAGCAAAGCAGATGGTGGCTGCCAGTGGACAAGCCTGGCAAGAACAAGCTCAGTGAAGTAACCGAGGGTACTCCAAAGGTGACAGTTCATACCGATGGGGCTTGACCTAGTCGTCAGGGTGAGACACTTAACGACCATGAGTTTTGGATTTTCTCCTAAAACTCCACAGCTCTGATATAACCTAGAGAACAATGTGGGGGGGTGGTGGAGAGGTCGGGGAGAAAGTACCACATTTCAGGGCATCCTACAGAATTAGCATTCCTCAAAACTTTCTCAGATCTGAGTTGTCCTTGATGATCTGTCTGCCTGTCTTGGCCAGGCAGAGCCTCTGGACACAGGCAGGGTAACTTCACAGTCTTGGATGTAACTTGAGTGTACAGAAAGATATTAGGTTAGAGGAAGTAAAGTCAGGGACATACAAATGAAGTTTAGATTTAATTAATATTGGTTCTTTATTTGAAAAATGTACTACAGTAATCTACAAAGCTAACAACAAAGGAAGCTGCCTGGGAAATGTCCTGGACTCACTTTGTAGACCAGACTGGCTTTGAACACCCAGAGATCCGACTGCCTCTGCCCCCCAAGTGCTGGGATTAAAGGCAACCGCCACCATGCCCAGCTGGGAATCTCTTTTTAATAACTTGGTGATTTTTAGATTTAAACTCATCCTAAAACAAAATTAATAGAAACAAAATGGAGATAAGACAAAAACACTGGGATCTATATTGTACAGGCTATGTTAAATGATGTCCTTTGGAAAATGGCAGTGGACACCATATGGAATGTTGAAATTCATAAACACTTAGTCAATACATGAATAAACAAACACATGATTATCTTATTATTTAGATCCTCTTAAAAGATAACTGACTAGCAAAACATGGTGATGCCTGCTTGTAATCACAACACTGGAGAGGCTGAGCCAGGAGGGTCACTATTTCAAAGTAAGCCTGAGTTCTAAGTTGCAAGATCCTGTCTAAAAACCAAAAACAAACAAACAAAACAAAACAAAATCTAGTATGATGGTGTACACCTTTAATTCCAGAACTCTGGAGGAAGAGGCAGGCAGATCTCTTCTGAGTTCCAGGCCAACCTGAGCTGTATAGTGAGACACACAAGATAGTTGACTTTTGGTTTTACCACAGTGGACAATCCCATCCCACTTGGTTTTACCACAGTGGAGAGTCCCATCCCACCCAAAACTCCCTGGTATAACTAAAGCTCTTGTCAGCAACTCTAACTTGAGAGGAAGAACAGTGCAAGCCCAATTCCCCGGGGAAACCCACAAAAAGAAAGGCGGGTTTTTGATTGCTTCTGTTTCCTTGTTGGGTATGGAACCCAGGACCTGGGACTTTATACTTCTCAGACAAATGCCATACCCCTGAGTTACTCCCCACCAAAAAGCTAGCTCTTCAAAAAAATGAAAAAAGAAGAAACATTAAAATATATATCAAAATGTGACTAAAAGATAACAGGGCAGGGCCATTACAAAGAAAATATGGGAAACAACAGTTTTATGACCATAATGATGACAACTTAGAAAAATGGAGCAAAGTCCTGAAAACTGCAAGCTTCAGCCCCTCAGAAAGCAATATGAAACATACTAGGACTGTGACAAATCAAACTAAAGCAAGACATCACTATGCATCTATCAGAATGGCTGAGATGTATAAACGGTGATGGCAGCATCATATGTAAGCAAGAACACAAGAACCTGGATCATTCACACATTGCCAGTAAATACGCGAGTGGTATAGAGTCGCTCTGGAAAACAGTTTCTAGTCTTATAAAATAAAACATGCACCTGTCGTGTAGCCTGCTAGCACTTGCTGCCTCAGGCATTTATCCCAGAAAAACAAAAACATATTTACATAAAAACTTACACACAAGCTAGGGTGTGAATTGTTAAACTGCGATATATTCACTCCACGGACTATTATTTAGCAACAAAAAGAAACAGGCCACCAATGCACAAAATGACTTGGCTAAATCTCCAGGGAATTGTGTTTTAATAATTTTTAAAAGCTGGTGTTTGAAGGCTACGTAATAGATGTATGCTCATTTCTAGAACATTCCTGAAATGATAAAATTGTAGAGTGGAGAACAAAATAGTGGGCAGGGTAACATATGAACAAAAGAAGTTTGTGTGTCTCTGTTCTGGAGGCTAGCAAGGCCAAGATCAGACACTAGTAGATTCCTTGTCTGATGAAGGCTCAATCCCTAGAGAGTTCACTATGACCTCAGAGCAGGAAGAGGCAGGATAAACTTTTAGGGCAGCAATTCTCGACTTGTGAGTCTTGACCCCCATAGGGGTCACATATCAGATATCCTGCATATCAGATATGTACATTACAATTCATACCAGTAGCAAAATTACAGTTGTGAAGTAGCAATAAAATAATTTTATGGTTGGAGATCACCACAACATGAGGAACTGTGTTAAAGGGTGGCAGTATTAGTAAGGTTGAGAACCACTGCTCTAGAGTCTCTTGTGTAGGGCATGAATCCCATCCATGAAGTCTCAGCCCTGAAACCTAACAACTTCCCTAAGTGCCCATCACCTGAGGGCTCTGAACGTAGGGTGAACATAAACATTATTGTGCCCGAGTTAGAAAAGCAAACATTTTGTTTGGTTGGTTTGGGGTGTTCTTGTTGCTGTTGTTTTGAGACATGAACTTGCTAGTTATCAGAGAATGACCTTGTATTTCTGATCCTCCTGCCTCTACCTATGTGCTCAGCCTACATCATGGAAGACAAGAGCTTCTTAACTCCGAGAGCTATGTTGAGAAATGTCTGCACCGAGCCTGGGGGCCATGGCTAACCCCACACAGCCATCTCTGGGAGGGAAAGTTGTAGTGGGAGGAGTCTGTCTTTATGGAAAATTCACTGTAGCCATAACCAGGTTGGTGATCAAAGAAAGCCAAAAGCGATCTGAGCTATAAAAGTGGGTCCATCTATCTCTGGGCAGTCAGTGTGCACATCTTCTTCATTCTGAATCCAGCAACAATAGGAGACCCAGTTCCAGTGTGTGCATGTGTGCATGTGGGTGTGTGTGCGCGCGCGCGCGCACACACACACACACACACGAGCATGAACATACTCGCGCACACACATGCACGCATGCACACACACACACACACACACACACACACACACACACACACACACACACACACACACGCCCTGGCCCAGTGGATTAAAACAAATACCAATGGCCTGTGTTTCAGAGGAAGGCCTAGGATGAGAGAAGAGAACATGTAGAGTCAAACAGTACCTGAAAACAGTGAGAATGGCAGATGGGGAAAAATTTGGCTTCAGGACTGTGGCTTTCAAACAGTATAGTCTTGGCAGGAAGCAGAAGCAACATCCCCTAGAAACTCACTGAAGACATCAGCCCTCATTCACTGCAGACCTGCTCAACCTGAGCCCAAGGGTAGGCCACTACCTGTGCCTCATCAGCCTTCTGGTTACTGTAGGGGCTTGAGAAGGGTCCTCAGCCTTGAGTCAAGTATTGGACTCAGGTAGGGAGGGCACTTTCAAAGCCGAGGCCACGATGGGGGTCTGCTTCCCAGAGATCTTGATTTTAGTGATTGATTAGCTCTGTCTAGGACCAAGCCTGGGAAGACCACTGCCTGGTGCTTTGCTCACAGATTTAGAATCTCTAGAGGGACTGGAACATCCCTGCTTCCAACAGGTGCCCTCCACCCAGGTGATTCCAATGGATCTGCCTACTTTAAGAACCATTCACTTAGGAATTTGTTATAAGGTCAGGTCTTCTCAGCCTCACCCAACAGGACCAAGCCGCTAATCATGATTATATATTGCCTCATTCAAGCAATATAATGTTCCATCAGCCATCCAACAAACAGCATCTCATGTGCCAGGTCCACTCTGTGCACTCATCTAAACAGTAAATATATATATATAAAGCAAGGGGACTGTATGCCTTGGCCACATGGGATCATGACAGTGTGAGGACTGGGACAATAAGATGAGAAAGGGGATACATAAGAAAGATATTGAAGGGTTACTTTTTAAGTACATTTCTGATAATAAAAGGTGAGTCAGTCAAGAATCTCTTTGGAAATACCCAGGACGGTCTGCCCACAGAACAGTAAACATGCTTCCCTTCCCACGCTACCCCTGGCCCACTTATTCCTAGGGAGGTTAAACAAACAATTTGTTTTGTCTTTTGAAAAAGGGGGTGTAGACACCCTTCACCTTTACCACGAGGGAAAAATTAAACAGCAGTAAGCCAGCTGAGAGGCTTCCAAGAGAGATAAAGGCCAGAAACAGAATAAAGTAGGACAGGACGGAGAAGAGGGCGATGGGGGAGATTAACCCGTGCACAGACTATGCAACCTGCCAGCTGCAGTGGTGAGGGCCAGGAGGGTGAGGCCTGCAGGCAGCTGCCAGGGCCAGGGCTGAACTGACTCTTGGAGTGCTAAGTCAACAGCTCCAAAGCATTGTTCTGGATGGAGCCTTGGGCTCTCACCGGCCTGATAAATGGATGTATTGTAATTACTTGTTTACACGTCACTCTCCTCCACTAGAGAAGAGCTCCCAAGGAGCTACGTTGACTGTCACCTAGCCCCTGGCTCCTGGCATCTGGCACAGACCACCTGGCATGAACCACCTGGCAAGTTACCCTATGAGACGTTTTCTGTGGCCTTACATAAATAGCCTATTCTTTAGAGGGGATTGCAAATGTTACATAAGATCCCGGCTAATTTCCCATGGACCTGGATAGCGAAAGGGAACAGGGACCTTCTTTATCTGAAGGCCCAAGCACAGCATGCTGAGCTGCACAGTGGAGTGAGTGTTATGTCCCCTCACCCCACTAATGCTCAGGTGGACCTCAAAGTAGGACCTTGTGTGGAGATAGAGTCCTTGCATTTAAATACTGAACTAGGGGTGGAGAAGAGAGCACCCTAGGATAGACTGGTCCCTAAGACCAAAGAGATAGAAAAAGACACAAAGAGAGGAGCCACAAGACAGAGGGAGGGATTTTGGCACATGTCTTGAAGGGCCCAGGGCTCAAAAGCTGGAAGAGTTAGGGATGCTTCCCTTTTAGCCTTTAGAGGGACCGAGGCCCAGTCAATGCCTTAATTTCAGATTTCTGAGCTCCTAGAACTATGTGACAATGTGTGATGCCAAAACAGGTTGGCAGCAGTTTGCTATGAAGGCAGGAGGACGAGAGTGCAGGTGATAGGGGCACTGAAGTTTAACCTTCACAACTGCCTTGGAAGGGGACGGTAGAGAGCACGTGACTGACAAGGGTGGGGCCAGGCACTAGGAGGAGCTCAGAGTGTCACCCAAGTTGACACAGCTAAGGATACAAAGCAAAGGTCCTCGCTTTTCTACTCCAGTGAAGAATACTTCAAGAGGAAGGGATGTGAAACACAGAGAACACAGAGAGCACACCCACACCAAGGTGGGCACCCCATAGGTACCACCAGGGCGCATGACCTTCACCACTGAAGACCAGGCAGCCCCATATCTCTGCAGAACCCCTGATTGTGAGGAACACATCACCTTTTCAACTACAGAGACCTAGAGAGGCAGAATGCAAAATCAAAGGCGCACATGGAAGAGGATCCTGTATGCTGGACATGATGTGTGAGTTCTCCTTAGAGAGAGAAGAAGTGGTCACCTTTCTCTACAGTCACATCTATTACTGTTTTAAGATGGTAATAAAACAATATTTGCATCTGACATTGGCATGTTAAGATCTCAAGAGAGCAAAAAGCATAAGGTAGATAAACACACGCACATGCAAACACATGCACACAAGTACACTCAAGTATGAGTACACATACAATCACATTCATGCTCACACACACATGTACACAAGTACACACACCTATGAGTACATACATATACTCACACACACACACACACCACACAAACTTTTCTTCCTTCACACTTACCCACACTTTCTCTGAAGGGTGTTTAAAATGACTGAGCACTGGAAACACAGCCTTCCATGTTTAGAGTCACCTTTTCTCCGCCTATTCAATGGAAAATGCTGAAACATGGAAAAGAAACTTCCCAGTACCCTTGTGTAGTCTTTACAGATGTAAAGCTCCTGAAATGTAATGTATTAAACAAAAAAACAATATAACCGTAGTTGTCAAGGAATATGCTTCCTTGCCCCTGATCCATGGTTGAAATTGGAGAATCTCTTGCTTACCGGTCAGCAGTAACCAGCATTCCTTGGAATTGGCAGCCACGGAGGACTTTTTTTAGGGGGTGGGGGGTGGGTTCGAGGCAGGGTTTCTCTGTGTAGTCTTGGCTGCCCTGAAACAAGCTCTGTAGACCAGGCTGGCCTCAAACATAGAGATCTGCCTGCCTCTGCCTCCAGAGTGTTGGGATTCACAAAGGACGTTTGAAAAATGTGATAAATTACAAGTCTGCTTATTCTGTACATTCCTTCCCTCGTGCACCCAAATTGTACACCAACTCCCACCTCTTAGACACAGCCTTCCCCAATGGATGACAGGTGGAATTACTAGATCTTATGATCAGAAAAAAAAGAGCATGAGTCTGCAAGAATTAGCAAATGGAGCCAGGTGTGGTGGCGCACGCCTTTAATCCCAGCACTTGGGAGGCAGAGGCAGGCGGATCTCTGTGAGTTCGAGGCCAGCCTGGTCTACAAAGTGAGTCCAGGACAGCCAGAGCTGTTACACAGAGAAACCTTGTCTCAAAAAAAAAAAAAAAACAAAAAACAAAAAAAAAAAAAAAGAATTAGCAAATGGCCAGATTTAGCAAGTGGGAATATAGGTATCTACTTAACGTGAACTCCTTATACTACACAGCAAATATTTTGCAAATATAAATAAATCCCAAATGATTCTTGGAACATTTGTACTTCAAAAAAAAAATCATTTGTTGTCTGTCTGAAATTCAGGCTTAACAGCTTTTGTTTGTTATTTTTCAGTCAAGGATTCATGAAGCCCAACCTGATCTCAAACTCAAATTTAGCTGAGGGTGACATTGAACTTCAGATCAACCTCCTGGAAGCTACAATTATAGACAGGCTCCACAGACCCAGTTTATGTGATGCTAGGCATCCAACCCGGGGGATTTTTGCAACTGAGCCACACCCCAGCCCTATGTCTGTATTTTTATTTACTAAATTTGCAAGCCTCCTTGGGAGAGCTCGGACTGGATTTGCATGTCTATTCAGCTACAAACAATGCAGTTGGGCATGGATAAGTCAGCTACTCTGGGAGTCAGCCCCCTTGCTATACAGCATACACCACTCCCTGTCAACTGA
This sequence comes from Lophiomys imhausi, assembly GCA_907164525.1. NCBI lineage: Eukaryota > Metazoa > Chordata > Mammalia > Rodentia > Muridae > Lophiomys > Lophiomys imhausi. Next base: position 9,410,906 of record CAJQZJ010004755.1, on the reverse strand, counting down.
CAGAGTGACAGTCACTGAATCAAGGCCATGAGGGGTCCCCATAGAGAGTTTTCCTGTACGTTGTTTATGTTCTAGTGACGGTGGGACCCTGAGAAAACCCATCAGGCACCGTGTTCTTTCTGACCTTAGGTTGATTGTTCCTATGGTCTCAGATGCCTAAAATACTTTCCCTAAGCATTTGTGATTGTGCATGTCCATGGTGATGGATGCACACACACACTTGGGCTTATACATACTCACCCCCCATTGTGTTCACACACATCTCTCTGTTTCATCCTTTGTTAGGAGAGCATGTTAATCCTTTGAGAACGGTCTGTGGCATGCATTGCTCCAGAAGTCTCCCTCAGAGGAGACTTTACAGAGGAAAGTTTGAGATGGCCTTCCACACTCTGCTCACTGTGGCTACCCCCCTGTTCTGTGCTTACACGCATCTCCTCAGGACTCTGTCTTTCCCACCCGTCCTTGGTCTCCCTGGTCCTTCTAATCTCTTTATCCTCCTCCATGACGTCTGGTACACAGCGACATCACAGACATCACATTGGAGTTCACTTTTCTTCTTCAGAGTTCGGAGCGGGAGACCTCCATGTTTATCCTTGGCCCAGGCTCACTCAGCATGTCTGCTGTTGTAGACAGGCTGTCCACCAGCAGGTGACAGAAAGCCTCTTCCCTCTCAGTGTGACGCCCCCCACCCCTTCCTTCACACTGCTCCCCCAAACCCTGCAAGTCACCAAATAGGATCCCTGGTATGAAGTTAAAATGCAATCCCCTTTTCCCCCAGCTAATTCAAAAGTTCTCAAGAATTTTAAAAGTTAAACCAAGAGAGGGCCTGGGGTTATGAAGTGGGAAGTACCTGGACAGTTGTTCAGGTCATAGGTCTGAAGCCATTACCCCACAGCTTCTGTTCTGCTGTTTTTTCCAACAGGCTGTGTGATGGTCATTCACCAACAGCTGCAGCTTTGGTTTCCTGCCTCCACACCAGTGGTTTGAGTCACCAAGAAAGCCCTAGGTCTTCATGCACCAGTGTCCTCTAGGTCATTCTCAGAACTATCTCTGATACTAGAGGGAGAATCTATCCTTGTTGGCATTCAAGAGGTGACTCAGTATGTTTTGGAAGACCTGGGGGCTCTGGCAATAGCCACACTGCACTGTGGGTGGTCTATAAGATCTAGAAGCTAACAGTCATTAAGAAAGCAAAACCCTCAGTTGTACAACCTAAGGTGCTAAATTCTACAGTGCCCTGGAAGAAAGTGCTGGTTTACTTGCTCAGCACTAGACTACGGTGTGCGGAACCCCAGCAGCAAACGGCCTGTTCAGCAATGCCAGCTCCCAACTCAAGGAAACACTGGGAGATAAAAGATGTGTATTGTCCTTAGCTTGAAGATTTATGGCAAATTGACATGTGGCCATAAAAAATTAGCACAGAGGCAAACTTAAGGTTATGTGCAGGGCTTAGAAAGGGCCACCTTGCCCAAACTCCTGCATTTGGCAGTCTGCTAGGCACCACCGTGAGGGCAATGAGTAGGGTATGCCTTTGCATCAGCCTCCCTTCAGCATTCATGGAAGAAATTGACACTTGGTGCTCTAATATCATTTGAGCAGCTGTGATGAGACTCCCATGTTTCACTGGGAAGCTTGGGAACTCAAATAAGGAAGGTAGCACCTGAAGTATTGACCTGCTTCCTTGCCTGCTGCTGTGGATCTCCTGTTAGACACTGCCTAGCGAGTGACAGGGCTGCTTTCTGGGTTACAATTCCTGAGGGTTTTTTTTTTAGGACCTCCCCCAGACCACACAGAGCCTGCTTCAAGCTGATACATTGTCACATGCAGGGTCAGCCCACTAGCTTGTCTGTTGTGAGGTCTTTTGTCACTTGCAGTGAAATGTTCACTATAGTTTTCCATTTCACAAACATCTCCTTGAACCACTGGGCAGCAAAACCAGAAGTCAGTAGGTTGCCCCAGTTTGTATGTTTCTGAGGTATCACTTTAAATGACGCCCATCATGAGGATGGCAAGGGTCTTGGCAGGCTTCTCTACATCAAGGTCTGAACTCGAGGCATGTTCTCTGCTCAGCATGTAGATAAAGCCGGGTGTGGTGGCTCAGACCTGTAAGGGCAACACTCAGTCAACATCTCAGCCTGAGCTAGGGAGTAAGTCTCAGTCTCTCTCTCTCTCTCTCTCTCTCTCTCTCTCTCTCTCTCTCTCTCT
>CAJQZJ010004755.1:9379935-9401115 GCA_907164525.1 Lophiomys imhausi | reverse complement strand
TGAGTGTCTTGAAGAGAAAGGAGCTAATAGGTGTAAGCCATTAAACAGCAAATTTTGCCTCTTGTAGTTTTTTATTTCATTTAGGGGGTAGATGTTTGCATATTGGGGTTTTGACCATTTGTTCATTCAGCAGATACAGAACTTTGTTCAATCAAAGACACTTAGAAATAGGGCTGCCTTAGAGTGGCCATGGGACCTCATTTTTCCATATCTTCTGGAAAGTGGAGAGGCCATCCCTTCAGCACTTGTTCGGCCAGAGCATTGCAACCTTATCCTCAAATCAAAGGTGCCTTGTAAGGGAGGGGACTTCCTTGATGGACCAAGCTAGACTGGCAAGTGGAGCTGTACTTCCAGGGCTAAGATTTTAATTCCAGTCTAGTCTTTTTAAATGCAAGACATATGGAGTGTGTACAGAGTGCCAAAGGAGGCAGCATCGCTCCCTTTTCCAGTAATCTTCACCAGCCACAAGATGGATGACCCCTAACCCCTGTTGATCCAGTTACCCGAGGTCAGCTCACACATCATTAAAAGGAGTCAGTTCAAGCCATGGACACTTTCCCCTGAAGACTCAGTGCTATGTTGCCGTTAGCACAGTGTGTTGTTCAGAATCCTCTGGGCTTACTGGAATTTCTCTACTGCATTTGATTCCTTGGGATTCATGTTAAAAGAGAATTTTAACATCCTTCAAGAGTCAGTGACCTGTAGGTGACTTTCCTACCTCCAGCCCAAGTCATAGCCACCTAAAACAGCCTGGTCTGCCATCTTGAAGCAGGCTGTCAACTCCTATATGACAAAAGGCAACCAGATCAGAGGCTGCCTGCCCTGGCTAGCCTCACATCAAACACAAGGAGCAGCTGGTTGGATTGTTCATGCAGGGTCATGGTAGAGCTGGGAAACACATATTCTGCAGGTCTTTCCCTGATACGGGGTCCAGTGACATCACTTGGGTAGCTGAAAGTCAGCCCTAGGGGGAGTATTTCCATAATGAAAGCCAGTAAACCCACAGTCAGGGCTTCTCCTGCCCTTCCCCCACTCATGAGCCTTCCTCAACACTGACTCCTTCTGACCAACACTGATCAGTGCAAATCCATGCACCCACATGAGTTTGCTTCGTTGCAGTTATTGCAAAACTTCCCTGGATTCCAACAAATTAAAGAAGCATGACATCTCTTGGTGAGAGCTTGGACTTCTGCCCCATTATCGAACTGTCTTCTAGAACTATCTCTCATTCACCCATTAAGACAGTCCCTAAGCCTTTCTCCATCAAAACCGGCCATAAAACAAACGAGTCTTTATTGCTGACTTCTCCAGGCTTCCTTAAAATCCCATTTTCCAGCCTACAGCAGCCTCCCTTGCCTGGAGGAAGCCTAGAAGAGGGGTGCCAGGTTAGATCGGGTTTCCCTGTTCTCATTCGCAGCCTTTCACAGACTTACATTCAAGAACTGCCTCGTCCTGTGATTCTTAAGAGGCTTTAGGCTTATGCAAGGGCTCACATCCAGCCAAGCGCTTACACTGCATGATGTGTCCCCAGCCTTTGTGGCTCCTCTTGGTAAAAATCGAGGGCACTTGGACAGGCTCTAGGTTGTACCTAAGCTCATGGTCTATGCCTAGGCCAGTGTGAATTGCGGGCCTTCTTTCTTGCCACAGAGAAACCAGAGCACCATGTGGTCAGCAAGTGGGAAGCCAGAACTGAACTAGGTTTAGAGCTAACTATATGACCTTAGCACCTCTGTGCTTCTTGTGACCAGGGTTTGTAGGGCCCCTCATCCTAACACAGACACATTCAGTCTCTTGGGAAGCCATTTTCACCCGCAACCAGTGCTTATCTGGAAGCAGGGCATTCCCTTTGCACTGTTATAGTCAGTACTCAAGTTTAGTCTTCCACATAGCTGGCCTGAGTATAGTCCCCAGAACTCACATGGTAGTAAGAGAGATCCAACTCCTACAAAGTTGTCCTCACACATGCACACACACACACATTCACACACTTTTTTTTAATTAAAAAAAAATAAGCAGAGTCCTCATACCACAAGTGCTACCCTTTTCCAGAACCCTGCTTTCTCCCCTATTCTGCTCCCTGCTCTCCACTTCTCTAAGCTTCCCATTGCTTTTTCAATGAGTTTCAGACCAGGCAAGCAAGAGCACCTGCCTCCTTAGAATAAACGCCTAATGACCAACAACCCTTAGAAGGCCAGAAACAGAGCTCAGGAACTTGCCCTAGGTTATTGGACATGAAGGTAGATATATATAGAAAAGGAGATAGATTTAGAAGCCTGGGATCTCCCCACACCTAAACTGTGTACCACCAGTGAACACATGTTCCAGCTCCAGCTATGCCTCACCCCTGGTAGGAGATGCTACACAGTAAGAATCAATCATTTAAGTCCTAGGGACAGGGAGACAGAGAATATGGCTCAGCTCATCACAACCACCAACTCCAACATGCTAGGAGCTCAAAAGAAAACCTACAGGGTCACCTTTTCCTACTTGCTCCAGCCAGAAACTGTGGAGCAGGTCATCTTTGTCTGTTTCAATTGATAAGCAACGTGGTAGTAGTCAGGGTGGAGAGGGTAAAGGCAGCTGGATTTGCGTGTAGCAGATACTCGTGTGTACATGCACATGGGTGTGCTGCGGCATTCAGGCAGAAGCTTGTGGATGGGCGTGATCCAAGGGCAGTCGAGCTGATGGGTGGGTGAAAAGAGACAAAAAAGGTCACTCACTCCCTGGTGAATCATCAGAAGTTGCTCCAACTGCGTCACCAACTGAGAAAGGTTAGAAACCTCTAATACAGCAAAAGCCACAGCCAAATGATCCTGGGCTTCCTGGTAACCAGCTTTTCAGTAAAACCTTGTGTTCATGTTATTCATGCGTCTCTGAACACTATCCAGACCTGTAGAGCTTTTCCATTCAAAGAATTTTCAAATTCATTTCCTTAGGCAAACATCATTTGAATGGGGACATCAAGTTCGTATTCTGTGGTGCAGGGTCTGACAGATATCCTTCTGTGTGTGTGTGTGTGTGTGTGTGTGTGTGTGTGTGTGTGTAAGAGAGAGGGGGTGGCTAGCCTTTTTCTATGCCTGAAGCAACCTTTTACGGGCATAAGCACATAAGCCAAGATTCAATTTGGCAGCCCCAGGGAACAGCTTGGTACCATGATGTACCCACCCAGCTCAATTTTGCACAACCAGGAAAAAACAAAAAAAGGGGGCCATGGCTCCACACTGAGCTCTGAGATGAAAGCAGGAATTTCCTGACCCACTCAAAACCATGGAGGCAAGTATGAGAGAGAAAGCAGATATAGAAACTTGGTTGTTGATCCTTAGTTGTTAAAAAAAAAGTAAAAGAAAAAATTTACATTTTTGGTATCTAAAGAACTTTCAGCCCTTTCCACCCAACTGTTACTATACCGTGCCTCAAAAGGCTTGAGTACCTCAATATTCGGTTTCAACAGCTTTGGCCCAGCACCTAAAAGGTCTACTGTCCTTAGTGATTGTAAGATGGCTTGCAAGATGGCTCAGTGGTAAAGGCATTTATAGCCATGGCCCATGATCTGAGTTCGATTTCTGGGACACACCCATACAATGGAAGGAGAGAATTGACTCCCACAAGTTATCTTCCACACATGTGCTGTGGTACAGGTACACATGCATGCACACACACAAATAATAAATAAATAAATGACATGGAATATGGGAAAGCACATTCAGACAATTTCAGAGCTTCAAAAAGCAGTTAAGATTGAATGAAAGGGGTCTTTCCAAAATGGCAGCACGCAGCTCACACTGTGTACCAGGATCCAGAGCTCAGTAACTGCTGAAAGAGAGAGAGGACACACCACTGACCCGGAAACACCTGGATCTATGTTTCCTCTGGACTGAGGAGGACCCTCCCTCTTGGATTACAGAGATACACAGATTCCAGCCATTGGCCCCCTAGACTTGCACACCTTACCAAAGTCAGTTCCCAGCTCCCAGTGACTCAGGGCCCCAGCTCCTGGCCGCCAGGTGCTTCCTGGATTCCCTGAGGAGTCCTCTGAGGGGTCACCCTATGAGCCCCAGGGTCATTCACCCTGGTCTCCTACCTCCATATGCTCACTGCATCCAGAGAGAGCCCCTTGGAGAAGTCTCCCTCCCAGTCACAGAGACGCTCCCCCAACCTCTGGCAGCTAGGCACCTCCAGTGACTACATCAACCACCTAGCCCCAGAGAAACTCGGCCAGGCTTATGGCCTCCAGGTTCATCTGAACCTCCAGGAAAGTTTCTATTGGAGGTCTTCCTTTGAGTTCCAGAGGTTTTCAACCAGAACTCTGGCCACCAAGTGTATCTCTGACAGAGCTTCTCCTAGAGGGCATCTGCTGAATCTCAGGGACACTCTACCTTGGCTTCAGGCCTCCAGGGCCTCCTTTATCCAGAGACAGCTTCTCTGACGGGTACTCCTCCAAGTCCCAGGGTTGCTTTCACTGGCCTCTGGCCTCTAGATATGTCTCGTATCTCTGACAAAGCATCTGACAGAGAATCTCTGAGTAGTCATACCCTGGAGTCCCAGGGAAGCAGGACCTCATATTTGGCCTCTGGGCACTTCTCACTTCTCTGAGAGGACTGGCTACAACCTTCAGTCTGCAGCCATACCAACCTTCCTGAAGTGACTCTCTGGATCTCAGAATCATACAGGAACATCCAGCCTCCAGACCAGGACTCTGACCTGGGCACCAGGAACAACGAGCCAATGATAGGGAAAACCAGATGACTAAAGGCTAACTAAAGAACATAATCAATAAAAAACCAAGTCAAAATAGCACCAGAACCCAGCTATCCTAGTACAGCAAGTCCTGACCATCCTAACACAGCAGAAACACGAGATAATGATGACAAATCTATACTTATGAAAATGATAGAATCCTTAAAAGAAGAAAATAAATCCCTTAAACAATTTAAGGAGATCATAATCCAACAGATGAAAGTACTGGAGAAATCCCATAAAGATATCCAGGAACACACAAACAAACAGAAGGAAAAGCATTAAGTTATTAAAGAAATACAGACAATTACAATCAAGCTGGAGAAAGAAATCACATAAATATAAATCAGGATAAGACCTGAAAATAGAAATGGAAGCAATAAAGAAAACACAAGCAGAGACAATCCTGGAGGTGGAAAACCTGGGAATAAAGTCAGACTCATTAGAGTCACACCTGATTTCTCTTCTGAAACTCTGAAAGTCAAAAGGGCCTGGAAAGATGTCTTGCAGGCCCTAAGAAACCACAGATGTCAGCCCAGACTACTATAACCAACAAAATTTTCAGTCATCATAGATGGAGAAAACAAGATATTCCATGACAAAAACAAATTTAAATAATATCTATCCATAAATCCATAAACTCCCTACAGAAGATCCTAGAAAGAAAACTCCAACCCAGAGAAGCTAACTACACCCAAGAAAACACAGGAATCAAACTTACTGCACCAAAACCAAAAGAAATACACAAACATAGTACCACCACTTACATCAAAATAACAGGAAATAACAATCAATGGTCATTAACATCTTTCAACATCAATGGACTCAATTCCTCAATAAAAAGACACAGGCATGACGATTGGACTCAGAAACAAGATCCATCATTTTGCTGCATACAAGAAATGCTCCTCACCAGAAAGATAGAATTTACCTCCGAGTAAAGGGTTGGGAAAAGGTTTTCCAAACAAAAGAACCCAAGAAGCAAGCTAAAGTAGTCATCCTAATATCAACTAAAATAAACTTTGGATCAAAATTAATCAAAAAATATAGGGATAGGCACTACATATTCATCAAAGGAAAATTTATCAAGATGACATTTCAATATTGAACATCTATGCTCCAAGTACAAGGGCAAAGAAACATTACTAGAGCTTAAACCATACATTGATCCCCACCCATGAATAGTCGGAGACTTCAACACCCCTCTCACACCAATGGAAAAGTCATTGAGACATAAATCAAATAGAGAAATAATGAAACTAACAGAGGTCATAAACCAACTGGACCTAACAGATATCTACAGAAAGTTTCACCCAAACACCAAATAATACACCTTCTTCTCAGCTCCTCATGGAACTTTCTCCAAAACTGACCAAATCCTCAGTCACAAAGCAAGCCTCAACTGATACAAGAAAATTGATATAACACCTTGTATCTTATTGGATCACTGTGGATTAAAACTGGACTTCAACAATAACAGAAATAGCAAAAAGCCTTCACATTCATGGAAACTGAACAACTCTCTATTCAATGATCACTGGGTCAAGGAAAAATAAAGAAGGAAATCAAAGACTTCCTAAAATTCAATGAAAATGAAGACACAACATACCCAAACTTACGGGACACAATGAAAGCAGTGCTAAAAGGACGGTTCATAGCACTAAGTGCCTTCAAAAAGAAATTGGAGACAGCTCATATTAGCAAACTAATAGAACAACTGAACTCTAGAAAAAAAAGAAGCAAACACTCCCAAGAGGTGCAGATGACAAGAAGTCCTCAAACTCAGGGCTAAAATCAATAACTTAAAAACAAAAAGAACAATACAAGAATAGCTGGTTCTTTGAGAAAATCAACAAAATAGGAAAACCTTTAGCCAAACTAACTAAAAGGCAGAGAGAAAATATCCAGATCAACAAAATCAGAAATGAAAAGGAGTAAATAACAACAGGAACTAAGGAAATCCAAATAACTTTTAGGTCTTACTTCAAAAACATGTACTACACAAAACTGGAAAACCTAAGCAAAATCGACAATTTCCTTGATAGATTCCACAAACCAAAGTTAAATCAAGATCAGTTAAACAAATTAAACAGTCCTATAACCTGTAAGGAAATAGAAGCAGTCATTAAAAGTCTCCCAAAAAAACCCAAGGCCAGATAGTTTCAGCACAGAATTCTACAAGCCCTTCTAAGAAAAGCTAATACCAATACTCCTCAAACTCGCCCACAAATAGAAACAGAAGGAACACTGCCAAACTCATTCTATGAAGCCACAGCCACCCTGATACTAAACCACACAAAGACCCAACAAAGAAATAGAATTTCAGACCAATCTCCCTTATGAACATAGACACAAAAACACTCAATAAAATACTTGTAAACTGGATCCAAGAACACACCAAACATATCATACACCATGATCAAGGAAGCTTCATCCCAGTGATGGAGGAGTGGTTCAACCAACATATGAAAATCCATCATTGTCATCCACCGTATAAATAAGCTGAAAGAAAAAAAAACACATGATCATCTCATTAGCTGCTGAAAAAGCATTCAACAAAATCCAGTACCCCTTCATGATAAAAGTCTTGGAAAGATCAGGCATACAAGGTCCATACCTAAACATGATAAAGGTGATATGCAGCAAGCAGGTAGCCAACATTAAATTAAATGAAGAAAAACTTAAAGCAATTCCACTAAAATCAGGGACAAGGCAAGGATGCCCACTCTCTCCATATCTCTTCAACATAGTACCTGAAGTTCTAGCTAGAGCAATAAGACAACTAAAGGAGATCAAGGGGATTGAAATTGGAAAGGAAAAACTCAAAGAATCCCTACTTGCAGATGATATGATAGTATACATAAGTGACCTCAAAAATTCCACCAGAGAAGTATTACAGCTGATAAACACCTTCAGCAAGGTGGCTGAATGCAAAATTAATTCTAAAATATAAGTAGTCCTTCTCTATACAAAAGATAAATGGGCTGAGAAAGAAATTAGGAAAACAACACCCTTCACAATAGCCACAAATAATATAAAATACCTGAGGGTAACTCTAACCAAGCAAGTGAACGACCTGTACAACAGGTCCTTGAAGACAGAAATTGAAGAAGATGTCAGAAGATGGAAAGATCTCCCATGATTGTGGATAGGTAGGATCAACATAATAAAAGGGCCAACCTACTAAAAACAATATTCAGATTCAATGCAATTCCTATAAAAATACCAACACAATTCTTTACAGACCTTGAAAGAACAATTCTCAAATTCATATGGAAAAACAAAAAAACCCAGAATAGCTAAAACAATCCTGTACAATAAAAGAACTTCTGGAGGTATCACCATCCCTGATTTCAAGCTATACTGCAGAGCAGTAGTAATAAAAACAGCAAGGTACTGGTGTAGAAACAGACCCGTTGATCAATGGAATCAAATCAAACACCCAGAAATAAACCCAAACACCTATGGTCACTTGATTTTTGACAAAGAAGCTAAAACCATACACTGGAAAAGGAAAAGCATCTTCAACAAATGGTGCTTGTTTAACTAGATGTCACCATGTAGGAGAACACAAAGAGAACCATATTTATCACTCTGCACAAAACTCATGTCCAAGTGGATCAAAAACCTCAACATAAAACTGGAAACACTAAATCTAATAAAAGAGAAAGTGGGGAAAACCCTCAAACTCATTGGCACAGGTGACAACTTCCTCAACAGAACATCAATAGCTCAAACTCTAAGACCAACAATCAATAAATGGGCCTATGAAACTGAAAAGCTTCTGTAAAGCAAAGGACACTGTCATTAGAACAAACTGGCAGCCTACAGATTGAAAAATGATCTTCACCAACCCCACATCCAACAGATAGCTCATGTCCAAAATATATAAAGAACTCAAGAAATTAAACACCAACAACCTAAATAATCCAATCAAAAAATGGAATACACGCCGGGCGGTGGTGGCGCACGCCTTTAATCCCAGCACTTGGGAGGCAGAGGCAGGCGGATCTTTGTGAGTTCGAGGCCAGCCTGGTCTACAAAGCGAGTCCAGGACAGCCAGAGATATTCAGAGAAACCCTGTCTCAAAAAACCAAAAAAAAAAAAAATGGAATACAGAACTAAGCAAAGTATTCACAAAAGAGGAATTTCTAATGACTAAAAGGCACTTGAAGAAATGCTCAACATCCTTAGTCATAAGGGAAATGCAACTCAAAACAACTCTGAGATTCCATTTCACACCCGTCAGAATGGCCAAGATAAAAAACTCAAGTGACAGCCACATGCTGGAGAGAGGACATGGAGAAAGAGGAACACTCCTCCATTGCTGGTGAGAGTGAAAACTTTTACAACCACTTTGGGAATAAATATGGCTATATCTCAGAAAACTTGGAGTAGTTCTACCTCAAGATTCAATATTCAAAAGATTCTTCACCAAACCACAAGGACATCTCCTCAACTATGTTCATAGAAGCCTTATTTGTAATATCTAGAAACTGGAAACAACCCAGATGTCCTTCAACCAAAGAATGGATTTAAATAAACCTGTGGCACATTTACACAATGGAATATTCTCAACTGTTAGAAACAAGGAAATCATGCAAATTGCAACCAAAGGGATAGAACTAGAAAAGCTCATCCTAAATGAGCTAACCCAGACCCAAAAAGACACACATGGTATATACTCACTTATAACTGGATTTTAGCCATATAGTACAGGATAACTATCCTATAACCCACAGACCCAAAGGAACAGGAACCTAGCATAACTATCCTAGGAGAAACTCCACCCAGCAGCAGATCAAAACAGATGCTGAGACACACAGTCAACCCTTAGGTGTAGCTTTGGGATTCCTATATAAGTGAGGGAGGAAGAACAGAGAGATCTGGAGGGGTCAAGAACAACACATGAAGATCAACAGAACCAACCAACCTAGACTCCTAGAGGCTTACAAAGACTGAAACACTAACCAAAAAGAAGAAGAAGAAGAAGAAGAAGAAGAAGAAGAAGAAGAAGAAGAAGGCATACTTAGATTAGACCTAGACCCCCTATACATATATAGATGATAGACAACCTGTTCTTCATACAGATCCCTTAGCAGGTGGAGGTGGGGCTGTCTCTGTCATGGACTCTGTTGTCTGTTAGTGGGACACCTTACCCTAGCTGGGCTGCCATGTCAGGTCCCAGAGCAAGAGGAAACTCTTAGCCCTCATGTGACTGATGAATTGATGAGGGTTGATATGTGAGGGCCCCCCTCACCTGAGGAGAAGAAGATGAGGGGGTGGGGGTAGAAGGTGTGAGGGTGGGACGGGGAGGGAAAGGATGGGGGCTGTAATTGAAATGTAACTTGAATAAATAAATAAAGGTTGGGGGGGGGGAAAGATTGAATGAGATTGAACGCTGATCCAGAGGGTAAGTATTCCCATGAGAACATTCAGAGACCTTTCTCTCTGCACATGCTCAGAGGAAAAGACAGAGCAGCTGTGTTCAAGCCAAGCCCTCACCAGAAACCATGGAAACCATAAACATCTATGAGGCCTCTCAGCTTGGGGGAATCTTGTTCTCACTGCCGCAGAAGACTAAGACATACTCACTTCCAGAAAAGTAAACTGAATCCCACATCATTAAGTTGAAGGAGCAGATGGAGAATTAAACATCTTCATTATCAAGTTTGTTCTCTGTCCAGCACAATGTAGCAGTTAATTTTTTGCATAAGGGTTATATGGATCTGCTCAATATAATATCCAAATGGACAAGAAACTATCACTAAGGACTGTGTCTCATGCTTTTTATTGCTTAAAGATATACACACAGAAACACACACACACACCCCTAAACCAAGCTGGTCATCTGGTTGGTACAACAAAGATCCTGGGAAGGCTTAAGGTCTGTGCTGTCTTTATGTTCTTCTTTATCACGCCGTCTCTTCTCTTGTGTTACCCTTTTATTTGTGTAGTTCCTTTTATTTGAGAACTTCCAATTCCTGCTTTGTTCCACTCTCCACTGACTTCTATGGGTACCCTTGCTCACCTGGGTAGGAAGCTGCTCACATTAGTCCAGTGACTCCTAGTCCTCCCAAGGCCCATGCATTTCCAGGAGAGAGAGACAGAGACAGAGATAGAGAGAGAGGAAGAGAGAGAGGAAGAGAGGAAGAGAGGGGGAAGAAGAGGAAGAGGTTGGAGGGAGGAAAATAAGGGACTCAATTAGGTGGCAAACCAATGACTTGGAGCTGTGGTTACAAAGGTGAGAGAGACACTCTCAAGGCTGAAGGAATAAAATGTCTATAATGATGGATCACTGGGGAACTTCTCAAAATTCTCCCAACTGCAGGAACAAGGAAATACAATATACATTGCTTAAGAAAGCAAAACCATGAGGAAGATGGGTGAGGATGGGAGGAGTGGGCAGACTTGCAGAACCCTCCCGGTACCCAGGAAGAGGTGAGCTAGACATACACCCATTAGCTCTGGGCAAGAGAAGGATCCCGCAGGATTGACAGTCAACTCCTCTTCCTCCACCTGGGATTTCTTAGACTGACTTCATTCCCAGATGCCTCTCTCCAATGGGGAACCCAGGCTGCATGAATTGAAATAACTACTTTAACCCTCTAAGATTATGTTGAGCAACTTAAAGCCATGACGTCCCACAAAAGAGTTTTGCTCTGCAGTAGAGTTTCTGGCTCCTGTCCTCTCAAGAGGGGTCTATTAATGTACAGTGTAGATTACACACAGTGTGGGACTAGCTACCCTGGGGCACTAATAGTTACTCCTGGTAAACATTCTTGTATAAACACCCTAGTTAGACTTTTTTGTTTTTGTTTTTGTTTTTTGAGACAAGTTTTCTCTGTGTATCCTTGACTGTCCTGGACTCACTTTGTAGACCAGGCAGCCTTGAACTCACAGATCCACCTGCCTCTGCCTCTGAGTGGCTGGGATTAAAGGTGTGCATCACCATACCCAGAAATTACAGACAGCTGAGAACTGCCATGTGGGTGCTGGGATTTGAACCAGGGTCTTTTGGAAGAGCAGCCAGCTCTCTTAACCACTGAGCCATCTCTCCAGCCCTGGTTAGACTTTCTTAAACAAGTCACCCCCTGCTTAGGAATGTCACCCAAGCTAAAGAAATTCTCAATAGAATCTAGATACTGGCCTTCTCAAGCATATTTGTGAAAATGGCTGTAGTCCCTAGAAATGTCAAGGTGACAGAATCCAGGAATTCACATTTGACCTCCACAGAGCCAAAGACCAAGGACCCAGCTTTAGCTTAGGTTCCAACACTGAAATTCAGCTTCCATTTTAAAATTCAAGATTGTGCCTTACACTTTCTGTTTTGGGGTTGGGTCTTTTTTTTTTCTTCTTCTTCATTTTTTTCCACAAAATTTCCATTTATAAACCTTTGCCAAGGTTAGGGGGCTGAGTCATCAAGTTGAACTTGATCTTGTGAGGATGAGTAGGTTTGAATCCAAATACAGCAGTTCTATCTACCTATCAAGATTTATTGTCTATTTATGGCCACGTTTGCAAAGACAAAGGTTTAATGGCCCCTGTTTTACCAGAAACCATGCAGATCCAAATAGTGTGGTTTTGACAATGTTTATATTGAAAAGAAATATGTTATTCTCCAATGCTGTTCTGGAATGAAGCGACCACATGCGAATGTGTTTCTCATAAGTTTCGAGGCTGCTAAATGTGGCAAAGGGGTTGTCCCTGATTGGCAGATGGGGAGCAAGGTCGAGGTCACACCTAGTCAATGACAAAGGCTAGCCCGAGTGTTGGCTCAGGACACTCTGGACTAATGCCAATCCCATTGAGGACAGGAAACACAAATGACGATGCATCTCAGAACACATGTACAGCATACCAGCCACACTCATAGTTGACAAAAACTGTGGAGGATCCTAGAGTTCCAGCTTATCCCATGCCCTCTGCTCATCTGCGTACTCTGTAATCTCACAAAGAACATCAGCAGTTCTAACAGAAGGACTGATCTATGCCCTGCCAATTACCTCATTTGTGAGACAATTCTAGCATGTTGGATTGCTACTTAATACCCATTGATACTGAACACCCATTCTACCACCCTTCTTCCACACCTGCTCAAGTTGTAGGGGTTAAAAAGCTAGAAACTACATTTCCCAGACACCTCTGCAACTAAGTCTTCAGATATGTGTTCATCTTATCCAATTAAATTCAAGTATGGTGATTAGAAAAGGAATGGTTTTGTTGACTCTTCTTTCTGATAAACCTGGCCTTGAAGCCATTTACTGTACCCACAGCAGCATCAGTGTCTTGACTTCTCGGGTGTCAGGGATGGGGCCATCCATTTGGTTAGTGTTTATCACAGCATATGCGGTTGTGTTCTAGAGTTAGTGGGAACTATAGTGGCTTTTGGATTGCAGGAGTCAGTGGCTTCAATTCTGTACTTAAGATCTGAAACTTCTCAGTCAATCAACATAGAGCCTTCTCAATAATTCTATAAAACATTTGACATTTGAGGAAGTAATAAATAAATAAAACTGTACTCATTTAAATGGGGTGTGATTCTGCTCTCTGTGAATAAGACTTGTATGGTCTCTGGAGAGAAAGCCCAGACAGGAATAACACATGTATTGCTCACTCATTAAGTGTTAGAAAGTAGAATTGGCAACCTGTGTAACTCTCTTTAAACAGTATGGGGCAGAGGTGAGTTACTTCTTCAGATCCCACAACCAGTGAGGACCTAGTACAGAAGAGACACATTCCTACGATGTCCAACATGCTTCTAGAAGCATCACTGATGCCCTGGAAGTAGAGTACTTATTCAGGACATGGACGCACTGGGTAAAAAGTGATGGATGGACCCTTCACACTTGCAAGCAGTTTGCTAGTTACAGTGTAGTGTTTCAGATGATGGAATGTTATGAGACCAACTTAGAAGATTAATGCTCTTTGACCTTAGTGTGACAAACAGAGTGTGCAATAGCACAGGGTATTTACAGTGTCAAAGGCAGATGTCATCAGAAAGAGTCACTCACATTTCAGTTCCTCTCAGAATAGTCACCTTAAGCCACCATGTGACCAAGTCGCTGCATTGGGGGGAACTATGAAGGACATTTATACTTGAAGCTGACCTTGGTCCTTCACCCTCAGTGTCCCTGAGCAGATGGAAAGGAGGTGTCCATGAGCACCTGTTCATCTCCACTTTGATCAGAAAACAAATTCCAGTGAGACTGCTACCCTCTGTGGCCTCGATGCACATGACACCTGTCTACACAAGCACTCCAATGAGGCCTGCTCAAGGACTTCCATTCCCCAGATCCCCAGCTGCTATCCCACTGCATTCAGGTAAATGGGCCCATTCCACCCACCACTGCTGCCTATCTCTGTGACAAACAACCAGTGTGGCCACTCCTCCACCAGCACTCTTCTCAGCCTGTTCCCCTCTGGAGCGACTTTGAGCTGCAGGTAGTTGTCCTCCCAAACCTGCCCCATTGAATCCTTGACCTCTCATTTTTACAGACTTCATTCTCCACTCCCAAGGAGTTATCTGGTACCTGGGCAGGCAATACCTCTAATGCTTACAATGTAACCACAGGGCAGGGCATGCACAGCCTTTCTTCCTTACAGCGGGCTCTCCCTCTGCCTCCCTGCCCATTGTTCACTTGCCCTGCTTCCATCCTTACTCTCTCTTGAGCCTCTTTCCTTGGGTAGCTGATTCAAACGTTCTCCTACAGCATTTCAAATCCTATTTCTCTTGCATTGCTGCTATGACATAGGGAACTTAAATGCCACATACACACCATGGTCTGCATTCTTCACCACACAACCCAGACTTCTAAGCATTAGAGTTTCATGTTTAGACCCATCAGGTACCATCATCAGGTACCTTCCCCTCACCACAGGCCACTCTCCTTTTGCCTGTCTACTATGTTTCCTCGCTGAGTTCAAGCTTCTACTCACCACAATAATTATTTCAGACTCACATTCTACTCAAGATCCTCTCAGTTTCTACCCTCCTTGCTCTCAGCATGTGACAGAGAAGCAGAGACTTGGTTGGAGGGGAATGCTGCTTGGATCCTCTTGTCTTCCTGCTCAAAGGTGGGAGAGGCTGGGGCTAGAGATGTGGCTTGGTGGTTAATAGCTCTTGTTGCTCTTGCAGAGGACCTGAGTTCAATTCCCCTAGAACCTGGAGGTTGGGGGAGACATCTTCAAACAAGGAATTGAATGAAAAGAGAATGAGTCCTACCCTTGGTATGGGATAAAGATTACCAAGTTATTAGAAAGAGAATCAAAGGGAAAGGTAACTTAGATAATCATGTGGTCTTAGCAAGGGATAGAACCCACCACCACTCACAATCCCAAGCCAACTCTCCCATCTTCAGAAAAGAAAAATAAAAAAACATCACACTGAGACTGGGTAGTCAGGGCTTCTGGCAAACCCCCTCCAATCTTGGGATCATTAAGGGCCATCCCATCTTAGGGACTTACAGAATGGAATGAGGCCACTCCAGCAGCAACCTTTATTGGCCAGTTAGTACAGTTCTACAGACAATAACCTGCTCAAGTGGTTCCTGAGGGTTTGGTCTGTCATCTTTGTAAGCTTGGTGCTTCAAGGGTCCTTGGAAAAGAAGAGTCTCCTGGGTGATGAAGAGTTGGTTCCTGTCATTTCGTCTTTAAAATAGACATTGAATTGAGACTAAAACTAAATAAAGTAATTGCCTACTTTGGACTCTGGAGTGGATGAGCAGTATACCAAGGACTGGAGTGATACCTATGTGGTACACAAAGGACATAGACTTCCATAAAAGACTATACTAGTCTAGAACTTTATTTTTCCTGGAGAAATTACATAAGGGCCTTAAATCTACAGGAAGGGTTAATACTTAATGCTGGAGGATTACCTTGTAGTACCAAGTAAGGCTTCCTACTATTTGGGTGTCAGAATAGTACATAGTTGGAGGGGAGCAAGACCAGGAACAACAAGGTCAAATATGGGAAAGTTAAGCAGAATGGTATGAGGGAAGGTAGCTTCTAAGATCTACTCTGGCCTCAACCATACTTATAGGAACCTTACCCTGAACTTGTGCCTTCCAACCGGAAGATACCCTAACCCCTCAACTCAGCCAGTTTAAGACAAAAGCAACTTAAGCAGAAAAGGACTAATTTGGCTCACAATTTCAGGTTATGTCCATTATTCTGGGGAATTCAAGTCAACAGGAACTTGAAGCAGTTAGTCACATCCACAGTCAAGAGCAGGGAGAGAATGAAGCCATGCACACTAGTACTGAGCTCACTTTCTCCACTCTTACATGCCTGCCTAAGAAATGGTGCCACCCACAATGGGCAGGACTTCCCACCTTAATTAATACAGTCATGATAATCCTCCACAGACATACCAACAGGACAACCCAGTCTAGACAATCTCTCACTGAAACATTCTTTCCAAGTGATTCTAGACTATATCAAGTTGGTTATTAAAATCAACCATTGTCCCTCACCAGCACTGAGAGCTCAGGTAACTCAGTGTAGTGGAAGAACCAGGGACCAGGGCTGGAGAGATGGCTCAGTGGTTAAGAGCACTGCCTGCTCTTCCAGAGGTCCTGAGTTCAATTCCCAGCAACCACATGGTGGCTCACAACCATCTACATTGAGATCTGATGCCCTCTTCTGGCTGCAGGTGTATATGCAGATAGAGCTCTTATATACATAAAATAAATAAATCTTAAAAAAAAAAAAAAACTTAATTCATAAAAAAAAAAAAAAAAAAGAACCAGGGACCAGTTAAGACAGGAGAATAGGGTATCAGCACTCAGTCACATTACTCCGGACAAGAGACTCTACCACCTCCTAGCCTCGCTTGTCTTCTAGACTTCTACAAACTGGGGAAGTCAGAGATGGGAGAAAGATCAATGAGATTCTTTAAAACTAAGCTAATGCTTTGATTTTACTTCACACATGACCTAGCTGCAATGGAAGAGGAGCTTGAACCAGATATGTCCTTCCTCTGTGTCCAAGTAGTCCCAGCAATGGTGCTCTAAGCCTCTTGTCCCATGGAACACTATCCCTTCTGCTCTATTCTCAAAGTCTCTCTGCTCTAATCTCAACTATAAGATTGCTCCTCCGGCCCCTCGTTCCTACTTTTATTGACAAGTACGCTGTAAGGACAAGCCCCAATGTCTTCTTGTTTCTCACAAACTGACTTGATAAAGGGTCTATTTCTTCTGTGAAAGCAAGACACAAATGTTGGTAATGAACATTTAAACAACATTACGCCAGGTCTGAGTTGTGTGGTCCTGTTTCAGGAAAACAATTTCCCCTGGCAAACAATTTCCTCTTCCTGTCAGCCATCCAGGTAATACGGATCCACACCCCTGGCCTTGGCGATTCATCTACAGAGCTGCAGATACCGCAGCACCTGGGCATTCTCCCCAGAGATATTAAAAAAAAAAAAAAAATCCAAAAAAAGCCAACAAGTCAAGCTACAAGGCTGCCTTGGCAAAGAGAGGCGAATTAGTGAGGCTTATCACACAGGACAAACCCCAAAACACAGTCCTCATTCTAACCACAAAACCAACACTACATGGCCACTTCTAGATACTTCCTTCTCTTTCTACCCTGGAGTCTTTTGCCTTTTTTTTTCCCCCCCAACTAACTTTTTTTTTTAATATTGTACTTGGAATTTTTGCTCCAATTATGGTTCAGAATTCTTTTTGTTTCTATCTTTCAAACACCAATTGTAACAAAACTTCATAGGAGCTCCAGGCTCCTCTTTTGCCCAAGCAGTGTCATGGTTCCATTCCAGTTGACTCAATCTTTTCAAGCTGATATCTGAAATGGTCTGACATCCACTTCATTAGCATCAAGGGCTAATTTTGTTTGAAGGGAGTTTAAAGCAGCCAGGACTTAGATTCTGGGGTTAATTGGTCTGTTTGCCACTGTTTATCAGAACTGTATTGAAAGAACATCTTCAAAGCCTGGCTGTGATGCTGGCTCCCACACCATCTGAAATGCTTCAGATGTCTTTATCAATGCCAAAAATGCAGTGAGTGAACGGCCTTTTCACTCAATTATTTCTTAAAACCAAAAAGGGGAATCCATGTAGATAGATAATGAGAATTGAGACAGTGAAATTAGAATGTATGCTCAGACAAGAGCACAGCGTTTACCACAGTGAGCAATGGGAGGAGACTCCACCTGCCCTCGCCTGTTGCCCTCAACCCACAGCATCATGCACTCCTGGAAGTTTCCTGTCTTCTTCTCTCTGGGAATCTTTTCCACCCTAAAACCCCAGCTGATTGGAGTCCACCAGTTACTTAGCAACCCAAGGGCCAATTGGATTCAGTTTTTAAATGTCAACCTCTGTTTTGCTGTCAATGTTATTTTTTAATTCAAAAATTTATGTCTTGACTCAGGGAGAGAAATATATATTTAAAAATAAATAAAACCAAGGTTTATTTTCTTATACAGCTTCCTCCAAGTGCCTGTCCTCCGGCAGATCATAGCTTTTCAGAACCTCAAGTCTTCACCTCTATATCCTCCTCCCCCCCCCTTTTTTTTGGAAGTAGAGAGGAGTAGAAAGAAGGAGCAAAGGGGGACGTCCATCTAGGAATGCAGCAAGAAAGGAAAATGCAAAAATACATCTCATTTTACAACAATTAGGGATGCTCAAGCCAAACAGAAAGTCTATCTCAGCCTCCATTTTATAGAAAGTTGTTGTGGATCTGAGCTTATACACAAGTCAGTTGGTGAGCAGAAGTGAGTGGGCTATCATTCTGTGATGGGCTATTCTGTTTACACCAAGATATCATGGCTACTTCTTCCTCACGTCCCCCCAAACCAAACTACAATTCCCAAATGAATCGGATAAGTCAGCTAGCAGAGAAACTGCGACAGCATACACCCAGTAAGGAGTTAACTTTATACTGTCTACCTTTTAAGGCCCTTGGTTCCCACTACATGAAAGCCTTCCCTCCCTGGGGTGCTATGTTGGGCCTGGTGTGTTTTGGGACTCACAACTGTTAGTTCTTGCCACTGTTAAAATTCCCTGGTGTCAATATGTTTGTGTGCTATGGGGGGGGGGGGGAATGAAACAAAAACCCCCACAGGGAAATCAGGTTTGGAAAGCTGGAGAGCAAAGGCAACTTCAGAATAACACCTTTCTGTAAGAAACCCAAATGGGTTGCAAACTGATGTTATCACTCCACTGGCCTCCACTAGAATGAACACATTAGCCTGCCTGCCTTCCATTCTAGAGGTCAAATTACCTGCTGGAGAGGAAAGGAAACCCTAAATCATTTGATGTAAGAAAAACTAGCCAAGAGGGACCTAAGTAAGAGGGCAACAGAGACTCGCCATCTAGGGCAGGGTCTCCTTTCTTGGAAGTGTGTGAAGTCTGTTAGCTAAGAAGAACTTGTGCAGGATGAGGAAAAGCGACAGGAATAAAAACACATCAACACATGTTACTCACCTTTCAACAGAACACACAAGCCTTGGTAAGACTTAGGCCATTCCTGTCTTGCCCAGAGCAGAGATCTGATTACTGTTATCTTTGCTTCCACAACTACAAATGTTATCATTACTTCCCCACTGATAGGGCTCTGTTTTACAAACACAATAGAAGACTGTACCACACTTGCCCTCTCACCAGAAGGGGGTGGGGCTGGGAGGGAAGAAGGGGTGGGGAGAGAGAGAGAGAGAGAGAGAGACTGGGCTGCTGGGGGTCAGGAGCAGCCCGAACTGTTGAATGAGACTTTCAGAAAGAACTTCAGGATAGCATGCAGGCAGGCTTGTGTGCATGTGTGTGCATGTGCATTTAAAATGCCACAGCTAGAGCAAAGCGTTGAACGAGCATGCATCCATGCATCGTGTCAGAAACAGGGATTTATTTTACTGGTTCATCTCCTCCCTCCTACAAACGCCCAGTGTGTTTTGGGCTCAAATCTTTAAATGTGAGGAACAGAAGCCTGAATTATGATAAACAAGAATTAGTTATAACTATGACAGTGGCAGATCCCTGGCCTCCAAAGATCCCCGTCTGCTTGCCCAGACTGCAGACATTTTTTCCGTCCAAAAAAAAAAAAAAAAGAAATACATGCCCTCCCAATACCCACAAAGGGCTGGAAGTAGTATTCCCTGCAGCCAACCTGCCCTGCTTGATGCCTCATGGTGGGGGAGGGGCAGAAGGAAGCCTGATCATGGAACCTCTCCAAGCCCACATGCAGGGGCATGCGCTTACACACACACACACACCAAGTCACAGTCAAGAGCACAGAAAATATGGCTTCTTAAATGTGCTGCTCCCATCCTGAAAGCCTGACTTCTGCTAATTCTGCCTCTTTCCTTCATTCTTTCTCTGGGATGATATCAAAGGTGCTGAGTGCTCCATCCAGTGCTGGGAAGGAAATGTAGATCAGCGTTGTGTTATGGCAGGCCTGGTCCCCAAGGACACTAGTTCCAGTGTAGCAGTATACTAGTAGGGCTTTCTACCCTAGGACCCTCTGGCATGCCGTCTGTTCCTTTGTCACACTGCAGCTTAGCACTACGAGGACTTACCATTTAGCACTACACTAACTAAGCACTAAGAAGACTCAGCACTATAACAGAAACCAAGCTTTGCTTTGGCTTCTCTCTTGTTTAGACCCTACTAGAACACTGTAGCTGGATTTCGCTGTTGTTGTTTTGTTTTGGGAAGGGGTGCACCACCATTCCCAGCTTCAGGTTTTTGTTTATTTGTTTTAAGACAATATTGTTAAGACTCATTTTATTTTTAATTCTCTCTCTCTCTCTCTCTCTCTCTCTCTCTCTGTGTGTGTGTGTGTGTGTGTGTGTGTGTGTGTGTGTAAGCATGTAAGTGCTGGTGTCAATGGAGGTCAGAAGAGGGCAGCAGAACTCCTAGAGTCAGAGTTACAGGCAGTTGTAAGCTGTGTGGTGAATCAGATTCCGGTCCTCTGGAAAAACAGTGCTTGCTCTTAATTACTGAGCCATCTCTCCAGTCCTCAAATAATATTTTTTTCTTTTTGATATCTAATTCACATGCTTTATCATTCATTCTTCTAAGCCTGCCATAGGAACACACACTCATAATCCCAGAACATAAGAGGTGAAGGCCATAGAATCAGGAGTTCAAGGCCAGTCTTGATTGTATGGGGAATTTGAGAACTTGACCTACAGAGATCTTAATCTCAAAAAACAAATATAAAAAAATAAATCACTTTTGGCCTACTAGGGTAAAGGTAGACAGATTTATGTGGGTTGCAGGCCACCCAGGGCTACTTAGAGACTATTTCAAAAACCGAAAACAACACACACACAAATCAGCCTTTTAAAGTACAACCATGATGGTTTTCAGTGCTCTTGTAAACGTATATGATTGACCCAACCCTACTGTATTTCATCAGATGCAACAAAGCCCTTGCTGCTTCTTCTTCTTCTTCTTCTTCTTCTTCTTCTTCTTCTTCTTCTTCT
>CAJQZJ010004755.1:9355769-9379925 GCA_907164525.1 Lophiomys imhausi | reverse complement strand
CTTCTTCTTCTTCTTCTTCTTCTTCTTCTTCTTCTTCTTCTTCTTCTTCTTCTTCTGAATTATTTTCTAAAGAGGGCCTAGGGTCCTGTAACCTGTGAGGTGTATATAAATTAAACCAGCCCCTGGATTTTGCCAACCCCTGGAAGGCCACCCTCCTACAGATCACTGGGCAGCCAGTTCCCATATGAACACGGTCCCCAGGAACTAGAGATTTTGCTCCCTCCTACAACTCAGATCCCCTCCACCTTCCTGAGACTTCTTGTAAGTCAATCTGTCTTCTTTCTCAGCCACTCAGAAAGAGAAAGCCACATCTTTCTCACCCCCAATCCTGAAAGATCCAGGACCCAGCAACCTATCCATGAATTTTTTCCTTCAGGTTTCAAAGTTTTGACTCTTCGGTTCACTGAATTGTGTCATCTTTCCCCTGAGACCTGGGAGAGGGAGATGTGGTTGCCACTCCAAAGGTCACAGGGCAAAAGGGAGTAACAGTTTCCCAAATAGAGGCTAAATCCTCCAGTTCCTCCCCTGATGCACCTGGAACTGCAGGCACTACTCAGAGGCCTCCCACACAGAGGTGGGCCACAGTACTGTCCTCTCTCTACACAAGGAAAAGTGAGGTGGCCTTATTAGCCTTTTTTTAAAAAAATCACAAAATGTCTGAGCCCTTGCAGAGCAGGTAAGACCAAATGCTGTGGCTAGGACGGGTCTGAAGCCTGGGCCTGCCACAAAATTTTTAATTTGGGTCTCTGGTCACCTTTACATTCCAAACTTTAGTTCACTCTGTAAAATGGCAAGCTAGTTCTAACAGACCAGGGTGCTGGCTCCCTCTCCCACACTGCTTCCCTCAATTTCTGTTTTTATTTCATTTAATTGAAAAGTTGAGGAGATGGGAGACTTTGGAAGGAGGAAATGGAAAGGGAGAAATGGTATAATTATATTAATCTCAAAAAGCAAAGGCACATTTTTTTAAATGTGAGAGGGTCAGCAGGTTGGCTCAGTGGGTGGAAGTACTTGTTGCCAAACCGGATGACCTAAGTTTGATCCTGAGTTCCTGCAACTCCTGCAAATTTTCCTCTGATCTCTATACAGATGTGGTGCATGTATGCCCATGCAAATACACATAAATAAGTAAATACAAACATTTTAAATAGGTAAATGGGTAAAAAGTGAGTGGTGAGCGGGGCACAGACAATCCCAGAATCCCCCTTCCAGTGGCCAAGGTCAGACACCTGGGGACACTCATTCTCCTGAAAGAAGACTCACTAAATAAAGTCACTATGCAGGTGACTAAGGTCAGCTTCCTACACTGGGGAGAAAGGAAGGGAGCCGGTGCAGTCTAGTCATCTGTGTGTCAACAAAGGGGGATTGCAAATCTGAGTTTAAAGGCACCAGTTAATGGTGATGGTGGTGACTTGGTCAACACCATGAACATTGGGCAAGTCCCCTCTACCACACACAGCCACTGATGAGCAGTTTACACCTAGCTGTTGCCCTTCTCTGGGAAAGGGCAAAGCAACCATTTAGGAGATGAAGGGAACCCCCTTAGAAAGGTTAAAAGATTGTATCAGGGCCAAACCACTAGAGTGAAGGACTTTTACCCCATGTGCCACTGGGCTCTGCTTTCCAAAGCAGGTTAAGTCACGGATAGACTGTCCACACAGAGGCGCCTTCCCAGTCTGAACTGATCTGAGGTGGGTGCTTCAGCTTACCTTGGGGTCATAGCTAAACCTGTCCTGCTTTGTTTGCTGTGAGAAATGGTGACTATTGGGCCTGAAATGCAACTACAGTCAGTAGTATTTGGTGGCTCACCATACCTATAATCTCAGCACTCAGGCTGAGGCAGGAGGATCCCTGCAAGTTGGAGGTCTGCCAGCCTAGGCTACATAAGGAGTTCTAGGTCAGTCTAGGCTGTAGTAGGAGTCCTTGTCTCCAAATTAAACAAACAGGGCAACTACTTCAATTATCTCACTGAGAAAATGTACAGCTGCCTCATATCATATTGACCAAAACAACTCCATCTGTAGCAACAGTTAAGTAGAGGATTGAAATCATAAGAATACAAGCCCAGGATGAAATAGTAACACTGCAGTGGAAAGGGTCCTGTAACCTCAAAGGTCTTAACACACTGGAACACTCCACCGATTACCTTTGTTCCCGTGAAGAAAAACAACACTATTTAAGAAGCCAAAGGACAAATGAGAAACATTTATAGACACATACCTCCTTAACTTCATAAGTATCTCCTATGAAATAAATACCAGACATCCAACTGAAAATACAGGTGAAGGCAATGAAAGGGCCATAGTAAAGAAGTGATAAAAATCTCTTGACAAAATTCCTAATGAAAGCAAACCATAGAGCTGGCAAAGGTCTACAAGGATCAGTAAGAGTGTGGGCAAACACACTCCGGGCCAGAGCTGCAGGCCATGCATGTCCTGTCAGCCTCCAGCAGGAGCAACTAGGCAGCCAATGCTTGACTCCACAACCCTACTTTTAGAGATTTAATACACACATGCTTACATATGTAGGAACACGTGCTTACATGTGTAGGAAGTGATTAAATACACTCATAATACTGTCTCATTGTTCTAAGCAATAAAAGGTTGGAAGTAAACCAAACAGTATAGGAAGAAAACTGGTAAATTAACTGTGAAACAGAGGCAAGGTGGTGTGTGTGTGTGATGTGGTGCACTTCTGTGTGAGATGTGTCGTGTGTATCATGAGGTGTATGATGTGTTTCTGTGTGACGTGCTTGTGTGTATATGTGGTGTGCTTGTGTATGTGTTGGGTGTTTTTGTATATTGTGTTATGTGGTGTGGTTCTCTGTCATGTCTGTGATATGGTGTGCTTGTGTATGATGTGATGTGTGTGTGAGGTATGGGATATGGTGTGTATGTGATGTGGTGTGGTGTGCATGGGAAGGGTTGTATATGTGATGTGGTGTGTGTATGTGATTTGTGTACACGTGCGTGTGCATGTGTGTGTTTGGTTTGGTGCATGTACACGAGTGTCCTGGCACAGGCACCCATGCATGCCAATGTTGAGGCCAGAGCAGGACTTAGGTGGCTTCCTCTATCACTCTCTGCCTTATTGTCTTGAACAGGGTTTCTCAACAAGTCAGAAGCTTACCATTTCAGATAGGCTGGCTAACTAACATGCTCCTGGTATCTATTTGTCTGTAACTTTCCTCCATCTTAGTTAATTTTGGAGTTACAGGCATACAGTGTCTCAGGCACTGTATTGCTGCAGTGAAACACGATGACCAAAAAAGCAAGTTGGGGAGGAAAGGGTTTATTTGGCTTATAGTTCCACATCACTGTTCATCATCAAATGAAAGAAGCCAGAACATGAATTCAAACAGGACAGGAACCTGGAGGCAGGAGCTGATGCAGAGGCCATGGAGGGTGCTGCTTACTGGCTTGCTACCCATGGCTTGGCTTGCTCAGCCTGCTTTCTTATAGAACCCAGGACCACCAGCCCACGCGTGGCACCACCCACAATGGGCTGAACCCTCCCCCAACCAATCACTAATTAAGACAATGCCCTACAGCCAGATCGTACAGAGGAATTTTCTCAATTGAGGCTCCCTCCTTTCAGATAACTCAAGCTTACGTCAAGCTAACATGAAACTAGCCAGCACACACAGCTATGTGTGTTGTTTACATGCATGCTGGGGATTTGAACTCAGATCTTCATGCTTGCACAGTAAGTACTCTTAACTGAACCATCTTCTCAGTCCCTGGAAAAAAATGCTACCCAAGTATCAAAAGGGATGTCAGTTATACAAAAGAATTAAGTTGGGCCCCTGTCTCACTGTGTGCAGGCAGACACTATCTATCACTGAGCTATTTCCCAGCCTCTATGATACCATTTTGAAAATAATATAGAAGTAAAGACCCATGATTTGGGATTTGATAGATTTTTAAATATGACACCAAAAGCCTAAGCAACAAAAGAAATATATGTAAGTTGAATTTTATCAGCATCTAAATCTTTTGAGGATCAAAAGATATGTTAAGAAAATGAGAGGATGAAACTGAGCATCATGGTGTTGTGATCCTAGCCTTGGGAGCCTGAGGAAGGAGAATGACAAGTCCAAAGCTAGTTTGGACTACATACTAGTTTGGACTACATAGTGAGATCTTATCTCCAGAAAGAAGAAAAGGAAAGAAAAAGGATAAAGACTCTGAACAGATGTTTCTCAATTAATCAATGGGAGATGCACCCTCTTAACTACTGGGATTAGCTGCTGTCACTGTACAGACTTTCCTTTGATGATGAAAAAAATCTTCCCAATTAGAAGGTGGCTTGCACAACATTGCAGTACACTGGAAGTCACTAAAACACAACTTTAAAATATTTGAAATGGACTAGAGACATAGGTCAGTTGGCAGAGTGCTTGCCTAGCATACAGGAAACCCTGGGTTCAATTAACAACATCACATAAGACTTGGTGCAATGGCACACACATCTCATTTGAGCAGCTGGAGGTAGAAGCAGGAAGAACAGAAGTTCAAAGTTATAGGAAGCTCAAGGCAATTCTGGGATGCATAAGACCTCATCTCAAAAAAAAAAAGAGTTGAAATGGTAATTTTTGTGTTATTTGTATTTTACCTCAAGAACAAAAATAACTTCTTTATGTATCAATAGGACTAATCCCCAAGATACTTGTTAAATAAAATTAAAAGTACGTCTCTGACTACAAACTATACACCACATGCTATCACTCATGCATCATTTGTTAGGATGCCCTTATTAATATGGCTTAGCTTCCTGGGAAGATGGGCAGGGAAGCAGACCCACCCCTGAACCACCTGAAAGTCAAGCCGAACACTTTCTTCCCAGGTGCAGGCAAGTGTTGAGCAGCACTTGCCACTGGTCATGTGGCACAAATCAGTTTGACTAACCATCACCACCCTTATTCTGGGCTTCATACAGGCAGCTTTAGGTCGACTCCTAAATCCTCTGGCATAGCCATTTCTCTTGAGTCCAGTTACAATGTCTACGCAGAGCGCCTGGGCAAGCTGCCCAGTGCAGAATTGCACAGAGAGCTCTGCCCATCCTGTACACTCCTCCTCATACAAGGCTCCACACCCCGTGCTGCCAGTCAGTCAGCATAATCCAATTCTGTTAAGGACTGGGTGGACTCCTCTCTCGCATGTTCAAGGCCTGACCCCAGAAACATTTAGAGGTAGAGCCTTTGGGAGGTGATTATATTTTAAATAAAGTCTTGAGGTAGGGTCCTCAGAGTGAGATTAAAGACACTAGAACCCTTGCGTGCACTCTGGGAAGAACATGTTCGGCTTAAGTTTAAGGAGGCTTAGACATAGGACTGCTTCCCTGCCTGTCTTCCCAGAGTGCTGAAGGCAGCTGCCTTCAAACTGGGAAGAGCCCTCACCAGACATCAAATCTGTAATACCTGTTCCTGGACATCTAGCTTCCACAACTGGGAGAAATGAAGACTGTCCTTTAAGTCAGCCTATCTGCATGTCAGCATTGCTATATTATGACAAAAAAAATGGAGATAAGCAATTTATAAAGCAGAAAGGTTCACTTTGGCTCACTGTTTCAGTCCATGGTCTCTTGGTTTCATTACCTTATAACACTGGGTCTATGGTGGGGTGAGACATTATAGTAAGTGTGTGTGGCAGAGAAACTTCAAAGTACATGTCATCAGGAAGCAGAGGAGTATAGGAAAGGGCCAGGTAACCTTCAAAGGCACTTCCTCCAATAACCTAACTTCCTTCTATTAATCTCCATGTCTTAAAAGTTCTACTACCCGCCACACGTGAGGAAATTGACTACAGTACCATAGACAGTGCCTTATGATAGATGTCTAAACCAAGGAGAGAGGAAGGAGAGGAGGGAGAGGGGAGAAAGGAGCAGGGAGAGAGGAGAGGCATAGAAGGGAGGGAGAGGGACAGGGACAGGGAGAAGGTAGAGGGAAGAGAGGAAAAGGGAGAGGGAGGGACAGGGAGACAGGGGAGGAAGGGAAGGGGGAAGGACAGGAATGGAGAGGGAGAGGAGAGGGGAAAAGAGAGAAGGAGAGGGGGAGAAAGAGGGAAAGGGAGAAGGAGAGTGAGGGAGAGAGAGGGGAGGGAAGATGATAGAGAGGTAATGGGGAAGGAGAAGTAGAGGGATGGGAGGAGGGAGGGAAAACAGGGGGAGGGGTAAGGAGAGGAAGGGAGAGGAAGATGGGAGGGAGAAGGTAAGGAGGGAAAAGAGAGGGAAAGAAGAAGGAGAAGGAGATATATAATAAAAGGTTTCAAGTCTACCTGCCCAGCATGAGTGTGCAGCCAACAGGAATTGGGACCTTCGGTTTTGGTCTTGGGCCTAGGGTATCTACAACTGTCCACCACTGACAGCATCCCACTGTTCAAGTACCATTTTTTGTGTTAAAAGTTAGACATTTTTGTCTAGCATCACCCCCAAAACACATCACCTGCTGTTCTTTGTGCTCAGCTCAGAGGAAAACAAAACTGCCAATCAGCCCCAGCCCTGGAGGACCCACCAACTGAGAGGAACTTCTCAAAGGACAGCAGAATACTATATTTTATGGGTAATTTCTGGGATTTTCAAGGGTAATTTCCACCATCTGTTTTTCTCTGGTCACATGATGTCTTTAGCTTCTATCCCCTGAGTTAAATGTGATTGCTCCTGAACTAACAGCATGGCCAACTTCTCTATTCCAAAAACAAGATTCAACATTACTAGCAGAGACTCTCTCTCACAGCAAACTCCCTGATCCTCTGGCTCTTACAATCCGTCTCCTGGTAATATCAGAAGCTACAACCATAAAGTCTCAGCACTGTGGCTGCTGAAACATGAGCTGAGCAAAGGGCAGCAACAGCAGACATGGCAAAGTGCATGGAGGCTCCACCCTACACCAAGAACTGCAGGGAACTAAGGAAAGATGAGAGTAGGGGGACTAGCTCCCCAGGGGAGAGAATACCAACTGGTTATCCAATACCAAAGAGTCAGTCCTGGAAACATACATACGAGTAATGTCATACAGACTGAGCAGAGACACTTATCCACTTAGGAATATACGTGTATATTCATATACATATGTAACAACAATTACTGGGGGGAAAAAGAGGTAGTGGATTGGAAAGAGATTGAGGAGAGGTATATGGAAGGGTTTGGAGGAAGAAGGAAAGGGAAGTAGGAAATAAATGTGATTACTTTATAATGTAATTAAAAAAAAGAAATAAAAGATGCAGGGATAGTTGGATCACTCACTCCTATCCAAAGTGCCCCCAAACACCCCACCTTCCCCTCCTGACTGTCTATGATGCTTACGTTTGTTACACGGGGATGCAAGGAAGGTGTGCAGGTATAAGTGTGATTGCACTCAATCTCACCCAAACTGAGGCTTAGAAAGGCTATATGATTATCTCATCTCATGGCTGAGCTGGGAAGCCAAGCCGTGGCAGGATGTATGTGGGAGGGTGCGGGGCAGGACTGTAATCCAAATCCCAAGTTTCACCCGCTTCACCATCCAGGCTAAATCACTCTCATCAGCTTAGCCCACCTGATTCTTCTCCCCCAGCGCTAATTTACACTAATTTACGTCTTCAGTTTGCATCCAATTTCGTCCCTTCTACTCAGGCAGCTTCCTTGCCTGCGAATACCCCTGGGGACGCCTTAAAATGACTCCTGCCCAGACATCACTGCCTTCAGCCTGAGCACACGTGCCCAAGGCATTCCTCTGGGTCCTGAATCTACACCATGACATTGCCAGCCTCCTTTGCCAGCAGCTTCTCCACGGGTCCTCTGACAGACATTTCGAGCCCCCTCTCTAGCCCCCTAGTAGAGCAAATGCCACTTGCTCCCATGGCTACCTGCGGCTCTAGTTATTTTCCTGTCATTGACTTCGTGCTAGGGTTTCTAACCACCCAATCCAACTTCCTTGCTTTCATTTCTTTTTCTGTCCTTGGAATCTGAAGCATCTCCCAATTTACTACCATCTGCTACCTTAATTAATAGGCTGTTTACCTCCCCTGTAGGACCTTGCAGAGATTCTCTTGGACGCCATCCCTGACTCTGTAGAGTTGCAGGCTCTCATTAGTCTTGGTTTATAATCCAGCCTTCAATCTATCTGACAGTTCGCATCTCCAAGCCAATTTAAATTACATTTTTCTCATAGGATTTCATAAGACACAAATATGCTTTATTCAAACCTGGAACAAATTACAGTTACAAGATTCTCTCTGTCCAGTCCTTTTATAATTTGAAAGGAACCAGGAAAGGGGGGAGGGGGACAAAAAAAGAGCATTAATCTGGTTTGTTTGATATAAATTCACGAAGTTGTTCTCTGCATTGAAGTCTCAGGATTTTATTGCAAGCAATTCTCTTTCTACATAGCATAGTCGGGTGCCTTCTGTCTCCCTCCACATCACCTCCCTTATGGGCAGACTTACACTAGACTCATTGCAGTCACACACATATCTATGGCCAAAACACTCACGATGAGAGTGACTTTTAAACCTGAACTACCAACGACGCTCTTTACAGTCAATGATGATGGCTTACCTAGAAGAGAAAACAGCTTGTGATTATTCTCCATCTTTGTTGAGCTCAGGCGATTCCTCGGCAGATTAAACATTTCCTTACTAGGCAAGTTTGAGGACCCATGTTTAGATCCCAAAACCCACATAAGAGCCAAGCTCAGTAGCATACATCTGTAATCCCAGTCCACCAATGGCAAGATGGAAGACAAGAGGTTCTCAGGAAGCCTACAAGCTAGCCTGAACACTCGAAATAGAAACCAAGGCTCCTGTCTCAAAGTGAAGGTTAGCATTGACACGGGAGGTTATGCCCTGACTGCCATGGGTGTGCTGTACTGTGGCGTGCTCAGCCCTACACTTATGAATATACACACCCACTCCATGCACACACATATTTAAAAATAAATTTTTAAAGAATTTTTGTCAGCCGGGCAATAGTGGCCTACACCTTTAATCTCAGAACTCAGGAAGCAGAAACAGGTGAACCTCTGACTTCGAGGCCAGCCTGGTCTACATAGTAAGTTCCAGGACAGCCAGAACTACACAGAGAAACCCTGTCTTAAAAAAAAAAAACAAAAACAAAATTTTAAAAATGTTTGTTATTGTTATGAGTCATGGCCATTATTGCAAGTGTTTCTTCACTTGTCTGTGCTGTTTCTTTACAGATGAGCAAGAGGAGAGGGATGGTGTAGCATCCATCAAATTCCTTCTGTGGTCCAGACCCTGAGTGAGGGGTTCACCCCTGTGATCACAATGATGAGTTTAAACCACCCTTATCCACATCTCCTAGACTCAGATCAACATGTGAATCTCCAAGCCTCACTACTACATGCTCTGAGTGGGAGTTTGAGAATGGGACTCTAAAATGCCTGTTGGGTATTTCTTTGGTGGCTAAATAAATTTTGGAAACAGCAGAATTTCAAACCACCCCAGAAATATCAATTTTAGCACTTTTTGGTCCACCATTTGTCAGGTGTAATGTTCAAACAGCTTCAATAATTTGCCCAGCTTTCTTAAACTATGGAACCATAAATTCCACTGAAGAGAGGCTTCATTGGGTTCCTAGAGGCCATGCCCCTTCACGATACCACAGAGCCTCCATTGTGGTGGGGGAAGCTTCCTTTTCTGTAGTTCGTTTGTTGTTTGTTTTGGTTTCGCTTTTGCTTTTGGCTTCTTTGTTTTTGGAGATATCTCAACATCGTTTTTATGAGATAAAAATAGTGTTCAGCATGCCCAAAGATATTGGTGCACATCAAAGCTCACATTGGCTCTACTCATCATAGCCAAAATGCTGGCCCACCAACTCCACAGCAAGTCAGTGGATAAGCAAAAGTAATGCGGACATGCGGTAGAATATCATTTGCCTGTGAAAAGGAGTAAATTTCTTGTAGACACTACATGGAGGAAGCTTGAAGTGAGATATAAAAGGCAGATAGATATTGAATGGCAGCACTTCTGAGGTGCCCGGGACAAGCAGATCCAGAGACTGAAAGTAGAACAGTTTCTGCCAGAAACTAGGAGGGGAAATGAGGAGTAACTGTGGGAACAGAGGTTTCTGTTTAGGGTAAAGGGAATGTTCTAGAAATGCACTGTGAGTCTGGGCCCCTGCTTTGGCCTTCGATTCCTCTAGAAGGCCATACTTCTCCTTGATCAGGGGCTCTGACACCTGCAACATCATGATTAGGTGACAGGCACCTTCTCCCCTGATAGTGAGTTTCAAATAGACTCTTGCTTATGTAGCCCAGGCTGACACTCCTGCCTTAGCTTCCTGAATGCTGGGATTACATACGCACCCCTCCTGCCGGCCTTCTGTTGTTGCTTTCTATGTTGGTTTTTGCTGGTGGGGGGTTTTAAAAATAAATGTGGCCAGCAAGATGACTCACTGGGTTAAAGTACTTGTCGCATAAGCCTGCTGGTCAGAATTCAATCCTTAGAACACACATAAAGGTGGAAGGAGAAAACCAACTCTACAATAGATGTCCTCTGACCTCCACATGTGTCCTGTGGTGTGAGTTTGCCCACATATGCACATCATACACACACAGTAATAATAATGATGACAATAAATATTTTTAAAAGAAATGTTTAAATACAGAGAACAAGTGACTATCGGGAGCTCAACCCCAGGTGATACACTTACAGTACAACTTCTACAGTGAGGTTTAGAAACGTAGTGGAAGAAGGGGCAGACAGATTTTAGAGCCAGAAGACCAGAATACCTTCTTACCTACCTCCAGATAGTATCACCTAGACATGACAGGGATACTGAATTAATGAAATCTCAACAGTATTGTTGCCTAAATAAGGCATGCATAATGGCCACACTAGTCATCATCCCAGCATGGATGGAGGAAATGTCACATGACCCCACCTCTCAATGAAAAAATACAAGCAACCAAAGGTTGCTAAGGGAGAGAGAATGAGTTTTCTTCAAGGAAGAGTTTCTTGACCAGTCATTGAACCCCATATGGTTAGCCCTAAACACATACACGCAGAAGCAAAGCAAAATAGACTCAGTAGGGTGTGTGTGTATGTGTGTGTGTGTATGTGTGTGTATGTGTTTATGTGTGTGTGTGTATGTGTGTGTGTGTATGTGTGTGTGTATGTGTGTGTGTATGTGTGTGTATGTGTGTGTGTATGTGTGTGTGTATGTGTGTGTGTGTGTGTGTGTGTGTGTGTGTGTATGTTTAATAAATATAGAATAAGAAGTCACAAATTTAAGAAGGTGTTGAGGAGGAACATAGGAGGGGTTGGAAGGAGAGAGGGAGGAGTAGAAATTATATAAATATAGTACTTATGTATGAACTAACAAAACATTAAATTTAAAAAGAAGTGATTTTTAAATTTTATTTATTTATTTTATGTTTTACTTCCATGTATATTTGTGCACTATGTACATGCCTGCAGGGCATCAGATCTTCTGCTGATACAAGACAATTGTAAACCTCCATATGGGTGCTGGGAATCGAATCCAGGTTCTCTGGAAGAACAGAGTGCTCTTAAACAGTGAGACCCAGAAATGATTTTTCTAAAAAAGAAGAATGAATAAATATAAACATAAGTATAAGTCCTCTGACCCTGAGACCATCATCCCAAACCACTTAGATCAAATGAAAAATTTCCTTTTATGAACAAAGCGTCTCATCTGATAAACGGGTAGCTGGCTAACCAAGAAAATGCTAGAAATCTTTCAGACTGTAGTCCTCCCATTCAAAGAGCAGATGAGAACAGGAGATAGGGGAAAGAGAACCACGGAAATTTTGAAATAATTAATGTATGCCTTAAATTTGGCTGGAGGAGTTATTTAAGAGCATTGTTGTCTCCTCTAAATGATCAGTATCTTCAAGAAAAATGTGATTTTTTTTTAACCATTCAAATGAAAGCTGCTCCAGCAGCAGGCTACAAAAACTGTAGACACACGAAGGTTAGGAAACCACAAGCAAAAGATGTAGCAGGACCTGCAGCTTCCAATACTAAGAAATGACAAACCAGTGACTACCTGGACAGTTCCCATTTTCTCTCCATACATTCCAGCATCAGTCTTCAGCCTTTTGGTCCTGTTTCTCTGACAGACATTTATTGTAGAGCAG
This sequence comes from Lophiomys imhausi, assembly GCA_907164525.1. NCBI lineage: Eukaryota > Metazoa > Chordata > Mammalia > Rodentia > Muridae > Lophiomys > Lophiomys imhausi. The sequence continues at coordinate 9,367,825 of CAJQZJ010004755.1, read as the reverse complement.
GGATTGTGAAGGACTAACCTACCCTGTCTTGGCAGAGCTAGGCTGTCGACTTCCCTGCTACCAAGTTTTGTCCTTTTTGGACAGCAGTCTGTCTGCAGTTGAAGCAAGGAGTTTTTACATGTCAAGAGATAGGCTTGCCACTAATTCAACCATCTCACATTGGAGATTCTTCGATGCTTTTCTTCTACTTGGAGTAGAATAGGGGGTGCTGTCAGGAGCTGATATGTCACGATATCAAAAAAAAATCTTAATTTAAGACCACATCTAAATTTTGAGTTGTTTAGGAATCAAGAGGGCGTTCTAGATCTAAGAAAATGGTTATAATAGTGATGCAAGTTAGTATGAAAACTAAGTCAGTTATAGAACTTTAAACTCATGGAGATGGTTAGAAGGTAGAAGGTTAAAGTCAGGGGCCAAATATGTATGAACTGGACATTGGGAAGGTATACCGGGCCATTTAACTCTCATAAATGTGGCATATTTAATTCTGCTGTTTTGTATAGAATTTACTGTTATAAGAGAAAGAACCATTTGTTGGAATGAAAAGAGAAGCTGTTGTGGGGGGAAGAGGGTGGAAGGGTGGGACAAGAAGGGGGAATAGGGAAGGGTTTGCGACTGAGATGTAACTTGAAAAAAAAATAAAGTACTTATTAAAAAAAAAAACAAAAAGATGTAGCAGGTCTGTTACATCTGAGAAGGAAAAGGAATAAGACTCTTACCTGCAGCCTGGCATTGAATTCTGGCACAGGGACTCACAAAGTGGAAGAAATAAGAACTCTGGTGGTGCTAAGGATATATAAAGTTCAGTCAGAAAGTTTCTTATACACAAGCTCAAGGACCTGAATTTAATTCCCAGCATGCGTGTGAAAAGCTGGGTAAAGTGACATGTACTTCCATGTAATCCCAGGGCTGGGGAAGGAGAGATAGGATTATTTCCTGGGGCTCACAGACCAGCCAGCCTAGCCTTTTTGGTAAGCTCCAGGCTGGTGAGAAACCTCGTCTCAGAAAACAAGGTGGATGATGCCAGAAAAAAAAAAACAAAAGCCAAGGTTGTCCTCTGGACTCTACACACATGCACACAACTCGTACACACACACACAGATCAGACTGGACTATGATGATGCCCTATGGCTGAAAGCCTTTTGAGCCATTGCTTCTGTGAGGGACAGATGTCCGTTCCCCTGCAGAAAATGAGGCAGCATTTACCCATCACAAGGAAGAAAAATACAATTAACTTTGCCTGGAGTGAATTGACAATAGCACGCCTGAGAGTCAGGGGTAGAGCTCAAGGCTAAGTGAGATGGACCTAAAAAAGCTGTGGAATGGGCATGCCTTAAATAAACTGCAGGTTTGTTAGATATACTTTCTACCCACTTTTAATAGTTAACCTGACTCCCAGCTCAGGAATCCAAGACAGCAAGGCGGCTACAGTGCCCCTGTAGAATGTTTTGCAAACCCGAATGCCTTACAGTCCTGGCTGCAGTCATTATCCCTGTGATTTGGGTATGGCCCTTCCCTCTTGGACCTTACAGCCCTCCAGACCCACACAGAGCTTATCTCCAGCAGGAGACTCAAGGGTTTATGATTTTAAAACATAACTTGAGTAAGTCTCCATCTTATCTCAGAATGAGTTTCCCTCTCACTCAGCGTCCCAGCTGCTTCTTGCTGCCAGGCCAGACTCCTGTGGAGATAAAAATGCAACTCATTTAGGTAAATGATTAAATTGAAAGTTACAATATTACCAATTAAGTTTGAACAAAGAAGGGGGGGAAGCAAATTCTCTGTGAGTGTCAAAGGCGTACCTGTCCTCCAATACGACCCCCAGGCAGCCCTCACCCTGAATGATGAGGGTCTCATGAAAGCCCTCGGGGGAACCTACCCCACTCTGTGTCACTAGGGTTTGCTTTCAATCTCAGAACAACCACTTATTGTCTCCTAAACTTGTGTGTGTGTGTGTGTGTGTGTGTCAGTGTGTCTGTATATGTTTGTGTGTTTGTGTGTTCATTGGGCTGTGGAAGGAACCTTTAATAGTCAAGCATATTTCTTGATCCTACTAGTTCTGAAATTGCTGGGAAAGTAGATGCAGGCTGTGTGAAGAGAATCGGGGTGATGACGTGGTGAATTATTTAGAGTAGTCAAACTGAGTGTAATGAACACAGGTAACAGATAAATATAAAAGAGCTACTAAGGCATATGATAGGACAGGACTAGGATGGAGACACACTTGGGGTGAGGGGAGAAGTACCTTCAGTGCCCAATGTTATCTTTCTCAGAGGCCAATTCCACATCTGCATAAGCCCAAGAATCAGAGGTCTCCTCTATACTAGAAATTCTGGGTATCAATCTTACTATATCCTCATTCCAGCCCTGTGGCTCACAGATTCCCAAAGATCAAAAATAGACTCCATCCCCCTACCTGAATTTTGTATTATAGGAGAGAAACATTCCAGGAAGCCAAAACTCATCTGTCCATCATGGCCATCCACCAATAGTCACCATAACTTCCTACCTATTCCAACTTCCTGTTGAAATCCTAGTCACAGGAAGCCCCAAGTAGCCTGGACAAGAAGAGCTGGGGCACCCTCCAGATCCTCACTGAAAATGTAAGAAACCATGAAAGTGACATTCATTGTTGTTGTTTCATTTTGCCCTAGACCCCAGCCCTGTGCTGCTGCTGAGGATGGGCAAGGAGATATGCCCTCACCAAACAAAGGCAGCTGTCATTCAACAGTCCTCTAAGAATTAGTCACACCAGCAGGAAGCTGGGCCACAACCCTAACTTTCACCACTGTAGACTCTGGGATGCTAAGGTTGATGGAAGAAAGACCTCAGAAGACATGGCACCTGGCAGAACAATGTATTGCAGCAACAATGTGCCAGGACAATGATGTGTAAGAAGAACCAGGTTTTAGAGTGGAACAGTTTTCTGTGTGGTGGCCCACTCAGAACACTGGTCTAGAGGTTTGCATTGGCGCACACAAGCCCTCAAACCACACAGGGCCCCTGATCATGACCCAGCTTGACCTTAGCCTTGGGGGTTTTGTTTGATTTTTTTTTCTTAACACATTATTTCCAGGGGCTTTTGTTTCATTTTGCTCTTTGCTTACATAAAAAATAATTAGACAAAACCAAATTCCCTTAACATCTCATGCCCTCCATTCTTAAAACTGAAGAGGTATATTTATAATGGATATGACAATATAGAGTCACAACTATTAACTAAAGCCCATTGTTTACACTGGAGTATATTCTTGGTCTTATACATATTATGGGTCTTAACAAATGAATGACAACATATATCCAGCATTATAAGATTGTATAAAAAAAAAAACCCTAAAATCCCCATGTTCTACCTTGTCATCCTTTCTGCCCCTAAGTAGGCAGAAGTATGTTATCTCCAATTTGCTGGACACTTATATATGGTCTTCTTATTTTTTTCTCTCTTTAAAAATGATGTTAATTGACAGGTAGAATCATCTTAAAGCTGAGATCACAGAGTTTGACCAGTTCCAGTCAGGGACATTCAACCTTCATGTCCTCCAGTCTCTGAACAGAATGTAGCACTCACTGATCACTCTTGCAGCTCTCTCCAGGATCCTGCGGCAGAGCTGAGCTCAGTGGGTGCTGAGCCAAAAAGGATGAGTGTTGTAATAAATAATTAATTAATATATGTAGTTATTAGGTCAGCATGGTTATCCCTTAACCAGACATTATGAATAATCTTACAGACACCTGATGGGTTTAAATAGACCTTAGATTGGACTGTGCCATCTTAACCCATTTAAGCTAGCTTTCTATTCTGTCTCCCCAAATAAAACCCTATAATAAATACATTCATCCCCTTGGCTGTTCCTTTCATGCCAAGCCAATTTTTCCATGCCACGTGGAGTTCTGATTTTCATAACCCATGGTGTCTGTCCTTCCTCTCTCCTCCTGCTTTCTTGTCCTTTCCTTGTGGCTTCTCCTCTCGTCTTTTTCCTCCCCCAAAAGCCTGCACACCTTAACTCCACCTACCTCTCTCTCTGCTTCCATCAAAGACCTCAGCATCTTATTAAAGCCAATCACGAAGTTTCAGGTAGGCAAGAGTTACAAACATTATTTGGGGGGTACAGTGAATGACAGCTCATACAATAAGGAAGGCAGGGGACAATCAATTAACAACTGAATATAAGCAGATCATCCCATCAGATGAAGGCAGAAGATGATGGAGCCTTGCTTGTGAGTCAACAGGATGGGTATGTCACACTGAACTAGATGCCTTTTCCAGAGCTCCTGAGTTTATCATGGTGTCCATAGCAGTGCTGTGAAGTACTATCCCATCCTTATTCTCAAAATACCATATGAACAAGTTTTCCTGTCTATATGATATGCCATCTCTCAACAGATTGAATACATAAGCACTTATAAAATCCCAGCTGTCTCCTATTAAAGCAGACAATAAAGAAATTTTCAGAAAGTAAAAAGAAAAGTAACTTTTCCCTTTTTAATATTTTTATTATATTTACTTTATATACACACATACGTATGTGTGTGGGCATGTCCATGACAGGAGTACATGTGGAAATTAGAGAACAAAGTGGGTTTGAGGGATCGAACTCGGGTCATCATGCTTGGCCACAAGGCCCTTTACAGACTGAGGCATCTAACCTGCCCCTCTTCTCTTTATGAGAGTCTGAATGGAGCTGAGAAGAAGCAGTGGGCAGAGCCTTCCTGCAGGACCAACTAGCAGCCAGCAAACCCCCAGGTGTACACCAGGCACAATATACACAGAGGCGCATGGTAAGCAAGGGCTCACGGGGAGAGGTGTTCTCCTATGTATGTGAAGGCAGTTACATCCAAAATCAAGCTTCTTGGGTAGCCATGCTATAATTAGCCCAACTTGAGTATATCACATAGACACACTGTTACCAGTCACCTTCTGGGATGCACCAATACCTCATCTGCTGGTCTCATCCCATTGGACACCACTCATTTGTTGAGTGTTCGAGTCATGCTTATTTGTTCAAGCCCCACGCAATCAGAGGCTTAGAGGGTACCACGGAGATACTGAGAGACCAGGCCCCTCGCCCCAGCAGCTGTGCTGTGCAGTGGAACATTCTGGAAGATTGTTTCATCATAAGACATAGTAGAGGTTTCAACCTTGCATCTCTAATGTGGCAGAAGTGATGGGAAGACAAGTCTAGATGACTCTTCCTCACCCTCACATCATTAGATGTGAGGCATGCCTCCTGGGCTATCCCACCTGTTCCTTCTGCCTATTAGAACTCCTACACTGGCTCTGGGACTCTCCATGGCTGCTGGCCATATCCTTGGGTCAGAGACCTGGAGTAACCCCATTTCTCGAGACACTCCCTTTTCACGTGTTTGAAAGCTCTATCATTTCTCTGGAGAAGAATCAGATTAGGAACAAGCTCTTCACTCATTTACCTCTCTGTCTCTGCATGCCCGTGGGTGCATGTGTACCAGTATGTGTGTGTTTTCTTTTGCTTTTTCAAAACAGGGTCACATGTATCCCAAGATGGCCTCAAACTTACTACATAGATTATCTGAAACTTCTGATCCTCCTGCCTTTGCCCCTCAAAATGCCAAGATTACAAGCATGCACCACCATGCCCAGTTTACACAGTCCTCAGGCTACAACCTAGGGCTTCAAGTATATGTGATAAACATCCTCACACTGATCTACAACCCCAGCCTCCTGAATAATTCACCTTACAAAGTCCCTGGATCTCCCCCTGACCCATCGGCCTCCTCTTTTCTGTTTCAGCTATTCTGGATGCAGACCAAGGCTCTACAGTTCCACTTCTTGCCCTTGCAACAGGCTTAACTTAGAGATAACAGGAGCCCTTGCAATTCAGCTAGGTGGCCAGGCTTCCCCTGGATGGGGGACACTAACTAAGAAAGGTCAACATGGCTTTGTTAGAACAGAGATAACCCTCCTGAGCAGAGGCCATCCCAGCTATCTAATCAGTTGGTTTCCCAGGCCTCTCTCTTGGACTGTATATGCATTTGTAAAAGAAAACAGCCAAGACCCAAGGACACCACATTCCTTTTTTTATTTCTTTTTCCTTTTCTTCTTTTTATCCTAAGGATTAGGTCTCAGCATAGTGAATCATTCTTCTTCCTTTTTTTAAAATCAAATAGCTGTATCAAAGATCTTCAGAGTATGCAAGTGGCCTAGATGAGCAAATCTCCAAGCCAGTCCCGGGCTGCACTCTACACTCTCTCTCGCTGTGGCTCCTGGGACCTGTGTGGTAAAGGCTGCCAGAGTCTGTAGCAGGGAGCAGGGTAGGACTCCATGCAGGGGTGTGGAGGATAACAACTGTAGCTAACAGGGCTGCCAGATAGCAGAGGGCCCAGGCCCAGGTAAGAAAGCCACTGCTAAGAAGTTTTTGAAGTCCTCACTCTTAAAACCTTTAGCCAAGCCAAGAATATCAGAGTATACATGAACCCAGGAAGCACTGGAGCCCACTTTCCTGCAACATGTACTCTGCTAACATCCAGATAGTAAAAATGCTTGCCAGAGAAGAAAAGAGGAAGATCGCCACACGCGCGACACACACCCTCATGTATGCACAGATACACTAATTCCCACTGGCTTTCTTCTGAGGCTCTGTATTTCAATTCCTCTATTATGACCTTTTTCTATTCACATCTCTTAGTCTCAGGACCCAGATAGAAACTTGGGTCTAAAGAAAGGAGACAGCAGAGTCCCTAAGGTAGAATCCTTCTCCTGCAGTCTTTTGTGGTGTTTAATTCCTGTCTCTTCCTATTAGCTATAGGATAGTGTTAGGTCTCAAACCCAGGACAAATCTGGCTCAGTCCCTGTGACCCTTCCCGGTACTTCTCGCCCTGCCCCCTACCCTAATCCTCTCACTCACAGAGGCTGGGCTTCTGCTTCCCTTCCCCCAGCCTGATCACTGTAAAACTCAGCCATTTTGCCTACTCTGATCTCTTGACCCCTCGCTGCCTCTCTTGGTAGGTGGCTCTTCTCTTGTTTCCCCTCCCCCCCTCTCCTCTCATGGGGAGGGTCAATCTGCAGGCCTTGTTCAGCCTGGACTCTTCCCTCTGCCTGCTTTCTTTCTTTCCCTCTGCAATAAAAATCTTCTTTAGAAGAAGTCATGTCCTCTTCCCTTTATTTCGTGTTTTCATTCCGGTAGTGTGTAGGTTTCTTGAGTCCAGGTTTTGCTCACAGAGCCACACACACAGTCAATGCTTAATAAATGGGGTTAATAGGCTGCATGAAAGGATAGGTGGAATGGTAAGGGTGGGGTAAGTATGAGTCCCTGGATGGTACACCCTTGGGGAAATTCAGAGACCCTATGTGTTCTCCCAATGGGTTGTCAATCAAAGGGCCTTAGTCTCCCTCTCTAGGCTAATAATTTACTTGTATCTAATACCCTGGGTTTCCTCTGCCCCTCCTCATCTCAGAGGAGGCAGCCTCAAAGAAGATCTGTGTTGGCTTCTAAGTTTTAACTGCAGCCTTTCCTGCCCCAGGAGCTTCAGAGTTTAGGAAGCAGGGGAGTTCCTATAGTTGCCACCCACAGCTCCCCAAGACCAGCCCTGGGGGGGTCCCTGAAGACCTCAGGTAAACAGGACTAGGGTTTCAGAGGCCTGACTCCCAAACCCTAGCAGATGGTATTCTGAAGGAGTATGCAGGACCGCAGCTTCCTTTCTCAGCATCTGTATCACCACTAGCCTGCTGAGCCAAGCCATCTCTCAGAATGAGTGGTCAGCTCCAAACAGGCTAGTGTTTTCAGGCCTGGACCACTTAGCAGTGCATCTCTGGCTCTAAGATGTTCTTGAGAGGTGTCCCACAGAGAGAATTTCAGCATCACAGATATTTCCAGCTTGCTGGTCCTTCAACCCACATCCTCTTCCCCGACCCCTCTCTTTAAGCAGTGCCATCCTGATTTCCTTCAGAGGAATGAGCTCTTTGTCACTTGGACACAGTCTAACGGGACCATCATTCATGGCATATGCCCTCCCCCAGTCCAACCACAGACTCCTGAGCCCCAGCAGATTGCACACAGTCTCCCAGGAACCTGAGTTATGGGTAGAACCAAAGCGGTAATGGCTGTTGTCCCTATTCTAGCAGCAGCTCTGTGGCCACCTTCCATCAACTTCTTCTAAAGGTACCCTCATGGAAGCCAAGCCTTCATGCATTTATTTGCCCTGACACCCCAGCCTTCTCTCTGATCCTTCTAGCTGCCTACACATTTTCAACTTCCTCTTCTTTTGCACATAACCAGTAAGCCCTAACCAACATGCCTTCATCCCAGGGCGAAAGCAAGATCACACTTCTGGCTGTCGTGAACAAGCTGAGTCACATCCATGCTACAACGACAGAGGTACAACGGTGGCAAGGCCAGAGCTCTGAGCCTGACACTACCGCCTGCTGTTCAGTTTTGGTCTTAAGACTCTACTACCCTGAACCTGTTTTCTCATCTCTAAAATGGCAGCGATTTGGTGTGCTCAGGAGTGACTGGTGGGGGTCCAGTGCATGGTCTGATGTTTTGGTGTAGTCGGGGAGTAGCAGATGGGCATCAGATGTGTAGTCCTGACCTGTACATTATCCCTGCTCTCCACCCATTCATTCCCGGGAGGTATCAGGAACTACAATTAGCCTTCTGCTCATCAAACACACCAGAGTCACCTCAGTGCGTTTCGGCTGTACAGAAACATGGGGTGTCTGGAGCACAGCTTTCCATAGCCTCTTTCAGGAAAAAGCTTTTTAAAATAAGAGGATGTCAGCTGCCAAGTTGAAACAGCACGTAAACCTTAGAACCCACAGATTTGAGGGAATTCTAATCTTGGCCCAAACTGGCAGAAGGAGGGGTGTGGGGGAGGGGAAGATGAGTCAGAGATTCCACCCTTCTGAGGGGGCAGCCTAATATGGTGTTGGGGAGCCAAGGGAGATGACTTAGGTATGCCTGGATTTTCAGGCTGGAGCCATGACTCTGGCCAGGGACCAGCTGTGCACCCCCACATGCATGCACACACCTACCTCTCAGACACACAGAGCAGAGCTTAGGGTAGCAAATGAATCACCATCGAGGACCAGATCAGCTTGGAAGAAGCCAACTGACTGACGTACTTGCAGCTTGACACATGAGGTGACAGCAGACAGCCTTCACAAGAATGCACTGGGGCTCTGCCCCATGTGGCCCTGTGTCTTCGGGCAAATAAAACTCCTTGCTTTTGGGTCTGTGCTACAATACACATGCTCTGAGGTAAGACAGTCCTCATCCCAAAGGACCTCTCTCAGCATGTGTCAACAGTAGGAGGGAAGGGTTTCCAGAGGTGGGATTTCAGCTCCCACCATACTTTACAGCTTAGGAAAGCGCAAATTCGAGATGGCTCTTGAACGAGTTGCTGGGAAGGTGACTTGGTCTGCTGCTGGCTAAGCTCCTCACTATGTGACTGTGGGCATTTACCTTGACCACCTATAAACTGACGGAAATGGAGACCCGGTCCTCATAGCCAATGTGACTAAGAAACATCTGGAAGGGAGTTGTGTTGAGCCCTGGCTCAGCAGACTGGGAGAAGCCTAAGAATCTGCTTTTCCAACAAGTCACTAGGGATAAATTAAGAGGGGGGGGGGGAAAGAGTGTTTTATCTTGTATCCACATCCCAAGTACTCTGATTAGACCAACTTAGATCACAGGCCCACTCTGGCCAATAGCATATGGTCACCTTGTGGTAATTGACCAGGCCAAGGTCTTGGGCTCCATCCCTGGTGTCAGGGTTAATCAACATCCCGAAACACATTCAACAGGAGTGATGTCGCTGGAATGAGTCAATGGAAGGAATTACACTGGAGAGGTGAGTAGTAGTTGTCCATGATGGAAGGCGGCAAGGATGGCCAAGCCATCATGGAGCCCGCTGAGGCTCTGTTCTCTCCAGCATGCCTGGCTACTTCTATTTGGACCCTCTGTTGAAGAGGTCAAATCTTGGTGGTATTCGTCAGATGGAGGCTCCTGACAAGGGTGGGAAAACTCTAGAAAGACACTTTCTTCAACCTCAGTAGGGACAAGGCCCAACAGTTACAGACAGAGAAACTGAACTGAAATTCTTCCAGGAGGGAGGTAATTACCTCCACTCCCCTGGATGGTATTCTTACAGAAAACCTCAATAACACTCCCTAGTCACCTGGGTGGTCCATGTATAAACCTGTGCTCTGCAACAACTATACAGAAAACTGTAATTCAGTCTTGGACAGAAAGACATTTATTAATTTTTTTTCTAAGAAAAAGTGAACAAACATCTACTTTCCCCAGAGAGGGTACCAACAACAAACCAAAGTGTAACCATTGAAGTCCATCTTGGCAAACCAGCAAGGTTATTTGGCCTATTTAAAGAGCATAGGTGAGGGGTTAAGTCCAAGAGAATGGGTAACCCCCAAAGCAGTAGTACTGGAAAATAGTCTTACCTAGCACAGATGGCAACTTCTTCATAGCTGCAAAGATGGAATCTCCTCTTTATCTAACCTTCCACACTCAGGCACACTATTCCTTCCCAGGGCCATGAGGTCAAGTACAGCTGGGGGAGAATTACACACAGCTGGGTGGGACATAAAAGAAGGAGTAGCTGGAATCGATTGTGAGGATGTAATGCTTCTCCCCTAGCCTCTCCTTCTAAGAGGAGATATCAACAGGCCCATCTTGAAGGTCTTCTCCAGGTAGTCATAGGAGGACATTGTTCTATAACAAGTTCATACATGAAGTCTACTTCTGACCTCAGAGAGACTCCTGAATAATGAAGATGATGTTGATAATGTGATTGGTGGTGGTGTTAATCTGCCTCTCCCTTTGTCCTTGGAGCTTTGACACTTCCTACAAGGTTCCTGTTGGGATTGGAAGTTCAGCTTTGCAGTGATTTGGCCTAAAACAGGCCATCAAATTGTCCTCCTTCAAGATTACCCTACACTGGCTTATCTGGGTCCACTAGCTGAGGAGATGAATGAAGATCAGAGAGATTTAGCATTTAGTGCACCATCTGAGATGCAATTCTTGGGCCAGGAGGGGCTCTTGGGTTTAAATCTCAACTGTATTCAAAGATGACCACAGTGCTTAACCTGAGGCTCTTTTACCAGGAAGTGGAAAGTCAGACATCAACCAGCATGGAGGCTTTGTGCTGAAGAGGTCTGAATTCAATGAAATAAGGCCAAGTGGCCTGTGTAAGACCTGTTCTCTCTCTGTTCTTCCATTTTCTCGGAAGCAAGCCTAATGATAAGTGTTTATCTCCCATAGGTAGCTGTGACTATTAAAATGTAAGAACACGCTCAAACGCTCACAGATGTCTGAGAAAGTGCTAATCAATATTAGCAATGATTATTTGATTCACGTGATATTGACAAAGCCCTTCCTATGGGTCATGAGCTATCAAATCAGTTACGTGTCTACAACCTTGCCACTCACGGGACCACAGTCTTGGAGAAGATAAGACTCAAAGATGGATAATCCACAATGGACACTATCGCTGAGCCTTGCATGAAATGCGAGCTCTGCCGGGAAGAGACCAGGAAAGACTTTGTCTGACAAAGGCCTTGGCTCGCTTGCCACAGAAGAGAATCTGGAGGAGGAAATTGTAGAGGGAGTGAACGGAAGGTATGCTCTGAGCACACGTGCTTGTCCATGAGGTGATGGCTTCAGGGCAACAGGAATGTGAAATTTCGAAGGGGAAGGATATGACAAGCCTGGAAATTTGGTTGTATACCATGCGTTGATTTGGGCTTTGCCCTGACGCAGCAAGAGCCAACAGAAGTTTTAAGCAAGAGAACTGAGTGGGATTGTAGGATTTAAAAACAAAAACAAAACTCAACCTGATAACAGAGTGGAAAGTGAAACAGAGAAGAAGAGATGAGGCCAGGCCAATTGGGAAGCTAAGCCCGGGAAAGATACCACAAGCATATGGGTGAGGCCTGACAGCGGAGATGGAAAAGATGGTCTGGGTTTGGAACATTCTGTAGGATGATAAACAGGAAGGGATGGCAAACTGAATATTAAACAGAGAGAGAGAGAGAGAGAGAGAGAGAGAGAGAGAGAGAGAGAGAG
>CAJQZJ010004755.1:9337955-9355759 GCA_907164525.1 Lophiomys imhausi | reverse complement strand
AGAGAGAGAGAGAGAGAGAGAGAGAGAGAGAGAGAGAGAGAGAGAGCAGTCTCCAGTTTAGGAGGCTGGGTAGGCAGACATCTTGACAGATTAGGAAGTACCAGCCCTAGGAACTGTGTGTGTGAATGGTCCACTATCAGGAATAGTACCATTCTCTGCAGGCTACCATTTCTCACCTAATACTTCCTATCTCTTTAAGACAGAAAGAGATTGGAGGACAAAGAGTCAATTTTCAAAAACTTCCCCAAGAATACTTCCATGAGGCCTCGAGCTCCATTTTCTGTCCATTCCATCCAGATTCTTATACTTACATCCCTAACCTCACTCAGAGAACAAATCAAACCAAGCCACAAATGCAAACCACTCCTCACAGAGGGCTGAAGTCTGCCCAGGTACTCTCCTCAGCTACCACTAATAAACACACTTAAGAAACATTATCTACTTTAGGATTCTGCCAAAGTCCAATGTGTGTCTTCAGCTCAAATGGGAGTCTTCCTTTATGTAATCCTGTCCTCATAAGGAAAAAAAAGAGAAATACCGATCTTAACCATGGAATAAATATAGTGAATGATGACTTTAAAATTACAGGTTGGAAGAATGGCATACTGTGAAATCCCAAACCCCAGGCATGGTCTAGGGAGCCGCAAACCACATGGATTTGAACTTCAAGAGGAGATGATGTTTTGAAGGGCCTGGAAACAAAGAGTACCAGGTTCTACTGGGGAAGGATGAATTCTCATCCAAAACACATCTTTATAGCTGGGCTTTTAGGCCCGCGGAAAGTGTTCCTCATGGAAATGCTTAGCAGTAGCTCCACATTCTACACCAGAGCGGTCTCGGCTCTGAGAAAAATTAGACTTTCCCCTACAACTAGGTCAACTGGATGGGCGGCAGGAGATTGCCGGAGAGTTTCTGTTTTCCAGGACTTTAAAGAAAGAACTCCATTATGGATAGGAATGCCTTTTTTTAAAAAGTATTTATTCTTTCACAATTTCACACATATATACAAGATGTTCTTTGATCTACCTCCCTCCTCACAATCCTCTCACTCGCTTCCCCTCTCAGAGTCCTTTCTTCTTCTCAACAAGCCCCTCCCCACTCTCATGTCTTCTGGGTTGTGGCCTGCTGCATTGAACTAGGGCTGCCTGCTCAATCATGAGAGGTTATTTACTTGAGTAAGGGCCGTTTATTAGTGGCTATGCCCTTGAAGAATATGATCCCCCTTATCCATCCACCATTAACTATCAATAGAGCTCCTTGAGGAGAAATAGACCCAGATGAGCTCCTCCCTGATCTGCGATGAGATTGACAGATCCAGTCTTGTTCAGATAGCCCCTGCACCTGTCTGTTCATGATTGCCACAGCCTTGCCAGTGAACTGAGAACTCTTACTGACTTTCCCTCTCCCTGAAGCCCAGTGAATGGCTTGTGACAATGAAGGAGCAACTGGACAAAGAAAATCTCTTGTTGTCCAGAGGAGTCGTTTGTGAACCCTTTATCATCAAAGACCCTGGATCACTAAGCTCCACTCAGGAGTAAACAGATTAAGTGTCCATAAAGACTAGAAGGCACTTCCAGGAGTGATGTCAGATGGCTAGGTGGGCATTGGCCAGATGAGAGTTTGTGCCCAGTCTAAAAGGAATAACCTCTTACACACACCCAAGGATTGTGGTTGTAAGGAAAAGCGAGCCAATGGCACCAACATCAGTTCTAAAAGACTCATTGAAATATGCACAACCTCTTGAAACCCTCTAAATTTTAACATCAAGAACAAGTTCCAAAATATCTTAGACACAACATGGGCCAAGCAAAGCAAAGCACACTGGCGCCCTTTAAGTTCTGGGCTCTGTTGCCTCCCAATGCTATCAAGACAGAATTTCAACACGTCACTGGAAAGACAGTAAGTCCTTGCAGCGTGCAGAATCAGGGTAAAGCCAGCTTCCAGCCTGAGTCCCTTCCACAGATCTTCTACCTACCAACACCTGTGTGGCAGGCACAGACTCAGTTTTTCAATCTGTGAGAAGAGGAAAAGGGGCAAGGTGGACATCAAGGACTGTCTACAACCAGGATTCTATACCTGTGGTCAGTAGAACCATTCACTGAATTAAGGTATTGAGAAGCCCTTTAGCTCATGACAGTTCAAGGATTATGGTAGGTGGAGCCCTGGGCACAATGGGTACCACATTCCAGGTCTCAGGTGGTGGCTCATGAGGACTCTCCCTAAACTCTGGTTGAAGGTGAATGAGAAGATGAAGCCACACCATGTGAGATACAGTGGCCACTCCATGTTTGTGTTGTTATCAGACCTCAGCTGTATCTTTCATCCTTATCTTTTCAAGAGGCTCAGAAGGCAGGGACCTTATCAACCTTTGTCTGTATTTGGAAGATGAGGAACTGGAGCTCAGTAGGGCTAAGGCAGGCAGGCCAAAACAAGAGAAACAAGGAAAACATGGAAAAAAACACAAACCACTTATTTACAATTGAATCGTATCTAGTTATTTTCCTCTACTAATGTTAGTATACTCAAGAGGTTTCCACTTTAAGACTGTCTTAGGTTACTAAGAGGAAAAGGGAGAGGAAGACCTTAATCATGGAATAAATATAGGAGATAGTAGCTTCCAAAGGTCACTAGCAGGAGGCTAGAAGTAGGTCATGATAAACTGAGGCAGGTCTCTGTAAGGAAAAGCCACCCTTTCTGGGCAATAAGCTCCCAGCTTTTATTGGAAGAAGAGGGCCCACTATCAAGAATGGGTCATTTTCAGACCCATCTACAAGACGCAGGAGATGAGGAGCTCTACATTGCTGCTAGTACAACAAACTCCATTTCTGTCTGTTTGGTTGGTTGGTTGGTTGGTTTAGATTTACACACCATGTAGCATACTCCTCTTTTATATCTCAGTTTAAGAGCAAATGAGTCATGTCTAAAATGAGTGAGGTTATCTCCCTTTTCTTTCTGGATATTGTCATTCACACACTGAAGGTGGGAAGGATGGAAGTCTATAGATGTCTGTTCCATATCTGTGAGAGATAGGTCTGCTGACCACCCTCATGCCTAGGTGTCCTGACATAGTGGATATGTTTCTATCCCCTGTTCCCTGAGATAACAAGGGTCCCTTTCTGTGGTGTTTCACTTGGAACACCCAGAACCCTCCGGAGATCTGTCTGTCTCTAGCATATGCTCTGTGTCTCAGGAATCTATACTCTTAAGCGAAATCTTGGAAGGGAGCTTGAATTTGGACCATGGTATCCTTTCCATGTTCCGTAGTTGGCCATTTCTTTTGTTGGTGCAGGGTCTCATTCAGTAGCCCAGGCTGGCCTTGAGCCCTCAATCTTCTTGCCTCTACTTAGAAAGTGCTGTGGTTGCAGATGTATGTCACCATGCCCAGCCTGTAAAGTCTTCAGTCATATTTGTACATTTGCTTGTTTTGTAGCCCTGGGGATGTACCTGAGCCATGTCCCCAGCCAATCTACTTGGACTTCTTATTTACACACACCTATGTTTCAGACTTGAATAGTGGTTTTTTTGTTTTGTCTCTTCCCAGGGATTTCTCAAGGTTACCTGAGAACAGCCATCTAGAAAGCTGGACCAGGGTTTGTGATCTTGCTCTTAAACTATGCTTGAGAAACCTGGGAGCATGGGGCCTGAGTGTTTCACCAGGGTCATCTGGATGAGGGGACCGGGTCTGAAATGGGTTTGAAATCCAACTTCCAGACTTCACTGATGCTCCTTCCTGGCTACTGGGCCATCTCTTCTCAGTGTTCCTTGAAAATGAAGGTGCTCCTTGTGCCCCACACAGTGAGTGTCAGACAGAGGAGGCAAGTGCTGGCTTTGAAGCCAGGAGCCACTCAAAAGCTACCCCACTGGTCTGGGAGAATATAGCTGTACCCACAGCTCATGCCTTGGTCCATGAGGAAACCTAGTTTGTGTATCTTCAGTGGATAATATCTAGGATTAAATATGATAGCAGGACAAAAAAAAAGTGTGGCGGGGAAGCACCATTATAGCCTTGTGTGTTATACTGACATGATAAATTGTCATTTGTCATTTGAGCTCACTGAGAAGTTGACCCTGCAGCTGGGGTTGCCCTCCCCCGTTTCATACCCAAGCACGTTTATCTCAAAGTGTCTTCCAAAGCCTCTTGGCTAGGGATGGGCTTCCCCTCTAACCATGTGACAGGGAGGAGGAAGAGCAGCAAAGGAGCCTGAGAGTGAAAACATCGAGTCTTTATCACAGCTGAAAGGTAAACCATTTCTAACAGGGTTTACTAATTTTATCCTATCCGCTGGTATAAAGGTACATGATTGGGTAAGGGAAGCCAGAAGCCCAGCCATGGAAACTCATCCGTAGAGAGAGAGAGCTCCACCAGGAAGTCCAACTGACTGTCTCAATTTTCCCAGTTGGATTTTGTTGGATGCTGGGAGAACTTGATTTGATGATGTTGTCTCTATCTGATGCTATTTGTTCTTTGGCTTGGGGGACAGCTTACACAAGGGACATGTCACTCTCTTTGGGGACTCTCTCTGTTGGGATCCTCAACTGACTGTCTCAATGGGGCTTCCTCAGTTTATTTTTGCAAGAGGTTTTAAGTCCCTGGTTTGGTGATGTCTTTCTATCCATCATCTATCAAGCTACTTCTTGTTATTTATTCTTTTACTTTGGCTTGCTATATACTTTATAAACTCACTCATAAAAACTGAAAGTATGGCTATCTAGATTGTTTCTGGGTTATGTAGGAAAAAAACTGATTTGAGTACATCATACACTTCCACCATCACCAAATTCACACATTGAAGCTGCAACCCCTGATGTGACCGGTTTTGGAGTAGGGGCTGTATTAAGGTTGAAAATGTTTGTAAGGGTAGGACCTTGTCTTAGTTACTTTTTTTTCTTGCAGTGATAAAAACCAAAAATAAAACCTGCAAAAGCAACTTAAGTTTAAAAAGGTTTATTTGGTCCAGAGTTCAAGGGTGCAGTTGCAGGATTTTGAAGCAATCCATCAAATTTCATCCACAATTAGGAAGCAGAGAATGATGCATGTCCATGGTCAGCTAGATTTCTTCTCCTTTTAGTGAAATCTAGGACCCAAGTCTAGGAAATGATGCCACCCATTTTAGGGTGGCTCTTCCTACCTTTATTAACTTAGTCAAGATAACTCCTTACAGGCATGTTCAGAGATTTGTCTCCTAGGTGAGTTTAGATCCTGTTGAGTTGATAATATTAGATATCAATTGCATTATCCAGTAGGATTAGTATCCCTATAGGAACAGTCTCTCTCTCTCTCCATATATATATATATATATGTGTGTGTGTGTGTGTGTGTGTGTGTGTGTGTGTGTATAGATAGATACATAGATAGAGATAGATAGATAGATAGATCTTTCTCTCTCCTTTTTTTTTTTTTTTTGGTTTTTCGAGACAGGGTTTCTCTGTGTAGCCCTGGCTGTCCTGGACTCACTTTGTAGACCAGGCTGGCCTTGAACTCACAAAGATCCGCCTGCCTCTGCCTCCCAAGTGCTGGGATTAAAGGCGTGCGCCACCACCGTCTGGCCTTTCTCTCTCCTTTTGTTCCTCACACCCTATGTTCTTCTCTGCCTGCCTTTATGCCTAAGCACCAAGAAGCCCATGTGAGGTCTCAGAAACACATGGCTATCTGTAAGTCAAGAAGAGAGCCATTACCAGACCCCAGAAGACTCCTCCCTAAACTTGGACTTCTCGTCTATAGAACTGTGAGGAAATAAGATTCTATTACTTAAGCTTCCCAGTCTAAAGAATTTTTATCCTGGCACCCAGAGCTAGAATTACAAGGAGAAAACTAGAAGATGAGGGAGAAAGAACAGACTTTGCAAGAGCCAAGCACCATCCAGGGGCTCTCTGCCTAACACTCCCTACCCCCGTGATCTCTTCCATCCTCAAAAATCCTCAAGAGATCCTACTCTCATTGTCTCCAAAATGCCTTTCATGGGAAAGGGCTGTGGCTACACATATACTAAGGATGTACCGAGACCCTTGGTTCTGCCAAGGAGCAAAGCACTTTCCTGGCGTGAGCAACATTAGACACACACCTAAGTCTCCCTTTACCTCCGACTCTGAGGTCACTTTAGTTTTGCAAGCTTCATGCTATCTGTGTTCCTCTGGGAGCAGCCTGGCCTGCCAGATGTTTCCATAAGGCAATATAAGGGATGTTGGCAATGTGGGAAGAGTGCCTCATCTTCCTTCTTATCTGCAAGAATGGAGAGAAGAGGTGGTCAGAACCTGGATATGGCTGACTGCTTGGGAGTAGGACTGAGATTCAAAATACTCAGGCTTAGTTAGACTCCAACATGTAGCAGGGTTAGAGTAGGTAGCCAGGGGAGCCATCATGGCCGCTCACACTCAACCACCACCTAAACTATGTGATTATGTATGTATGTATACATAATCAGTGTGCTCAGTGTATAAAAGTGCTCTGAGTCAACCCCCAGCTCTCCAAACCCCTTTTCACATAGACTTAGCCCTAAAGAAATTCTTGAACCATCCATTCCCTCCCCCCGCCCCAGTTTCCATACCCCACCATCCTTTCTTACTAGCTTCTCTGCTCTCCAAGCCCATCTGAACTCTTTTGTTAAGATGCTCCTGGATTGTGTGAAGGATCTGAAGGGACCAGCATGTTCTACATGGTGTGGCCACTGTAAGAATCTTGAATGTTCTTATTGTTCTGAGAAGCTGTTGAAGCCTGGTCTTCGAGAGTACATCTGCACACGCTCACACAGACAACTGTAAGTGCCCCTTCTCAGGTTCTTCTCGGGGTCTTTCCCAGTCCACAGGTGCCCCGTAAAGCAGGACAGGCCAACAATGCAAGCCTTCAATGTGCTCTCTGCACCTTCACCTTCTCCCTCGAGCCCACCCAGTCTTTGAAAAGGGTCTACATTTCCACCCTGGGGATCCTAACAGGGCTCAGCCTCCCTAGAGCGGCTGTGTACACTGTTTCCTTTATGAGGGGTCACCCCTTCATCTCCTATCTCCTGCACTTGACTAAATTTACCCACTGTCAGGTCAGTAAAATAGGAGCTAAGAGTGTGATCGGCTTTCAGCCTCATTTGGAAAACAGCGGGTTGCTGAAACCCAATCTGAGCATTTTGATTATCAGTCTCCATCACCTGTACACATTTACAGCATTTGGAGGTTTTTCTGTGGATCTGTTTTCATGGGAGAGTTGTGTGTGGATTTATGGGGCAAGTGGCTCTTGGGTCATTTCAAGTCTTCAGCAACTAGAGCTTTGCAGATACTTTTAACTGCAGTTGTTAAGAAGAAAAGTAGGGGGGGGGAGAAAGAAAGAAAGAAAGAACAAAAGAAAGAAAGGAAGAAAGAAAGTCACTCCTAGTTACATGTCCAAGTGAACTACACTGGTTCTAATATAGGTGCATCCTGTGTGATTTTTGCATTCTGAAGGGAAGGCAATGAAAGGCCTCTTAGTCATAGAAATCTGAATGTACACAACAGCACCACAGTGATGGAAACCCCAAGCGGGCCAGCAAGACTGTGAGAGGCCATGCCCCTGTGCCTGGTATTCCATACCAGTCAAGGAAGATGGTGTTACAGGACAAGGTGTTCCCTCAACAGAGAGGCCTGGTTTACTTCTTGCCAAACAAGCATCCCTCATAGCTGAATGTCAACTTCTCGCCCTCTTGCCTTCTGGTAGAATAGGGCTATTTACTTAGCCTTTGATTTGTGGATCTTTGTGTCAAACCTATTTGTAAGAACAATGGCATGCTGCTACATGGCTCTCCAGGGGTGGAATGGAGTCAGGTGGGCTGGGTTAGACATATACATGGGCCATCTGCTCTCTCCAAAACACCTTAAAAACGTTTGCTTGGTCAGAAGGTATATTTGTGGGTGTTCACCACACCCCTCAGCTCTCCCTCTTTTTAGACTTATTTTTAATGTGGATATGTGTGGCCTGCATATGTATGTACACCCTATGTGTATTGATTCCTGTGGAGACCAGAAGAGGGTATTGGATCCCCAGGAACTTGAATTATAGATGGTTGCGAACCACGTGATGTGATTACTAGGAACCAAACCAGTTTCTCCGCAAAAGCAGCAAGTGCTCTATACTGCTGAGCCATCTCTTCTTCCCCATCAGTTGTCTCTTTCGATCACAGCATTCTTGAAGTATCATCCACTTTCAACACCTTGGAACCTCTAAAGTCCTTACCTGTAAGCCACCTTCAAGGGCCCAATATTGCACTGGCACGTCCTATCTATGGCAGGGCCATCACAGTATTTTTTCACAAACAACAGTGAATGGTGGTAAGCATTTTCATAGTCATCTCTGTTCAACCACTCCACACTGCCGTTATCCACTAAAACTGTCTTAGACATTATGCAAAGGAAGAGGTATAGCTGGGTCCCAGTAAAACTTCAGTTATGAACATTGAAGCTGGAGTTTTATGATTTGTATACATCGCAAAATATGTACTTTTCATCCATTTAAGGATTGTTTCTTAGCTTATGAGAAACACAAAAGCAGGCATGAGGTCCAACTGGGTCCAAGGACCTTCTTTTGTCACTATCTGATCTAAGCATGACCAAGCAAGCTCTTCCACCACACTCCCAGTCCTGTGACTTGTGGGTTTTGTAGGTTAGTGTTTTGAATTTACCTTTTTCTCCTTGCACTCATGGACAACAGCAGCATATGAGATGTCTTCTGCATTTTGGTTTGATTCAAAGGCAGCAAGAGGCCACCAAAGGTCTGAGATACGGAGGAGAAGAGATCATGCCAGGAAAAAGGTTTCCTATTACCTTCTTCACAGTAGTAAAATGTGCAAAGAAACACTCAGCCTTTCCCACACGAAAAGCAACTGCCCTGCAAAGGGGCTGTACTGAGTCTGCGCAAGCTTCCAGTCCAGCTGCCTTTTTCCACTGGAAACCAGTCAGAGGGTTGAGGATGTTGGTTGGTACAGTGCTTTTCTAGCATGCAGAGACCTTAGTTTATGTGGTTCAGTCCACAGCACCATATAAGCCAGATACAGAGGTGTATACCTGTAACATCAGCACTCAGGAAATAGAGGCAGGAAGATTAGAAGTTTAAGGTCACTCTTGGCTATATAGGGGTTCAGGGCCAGCCTGGGATATATGAGGCCCTGTATTTAAAACAAAACAAAACAAAACAAAACAAAAAACCAAGATACTCTACTTCCCCATAGAGAGGACAGCTTATGCCAGCCTCTCCAACCCCTGCCTAACACATGTCTGTCTATCCACATAGTTGTCAGAATCTGACTTGAAGAGCCAGGCTGCTTGGTTCTTCGGTGTAGAATTTCTGTTTCTTGTACATACTCATTTTGGTTTGCTCATCACAATACCACACCTGGATCTAGAATCTTGCTCTGGAGAAATCTTTCAGAACTACTGTTCCCATCTGGTCTGAATTCTCCAGTTTGGTCTGTGCCATTCTGAAAATGGGTAATTGTCCTTAAAGACCCGATAGCCTACCCATTGCTTAGCTATGTCATAGAGCCAATGCTTGTTTAAAACGGTGAGCCCAGCAGGTTGAATGTTGTACAAACATCATGATTTATTTGAGATTTTCATCATTATTTTCAATAATTTAAAACACAGTGAATATTTTTATTTGTTTTAAAAGAAGAGCTCACCAGGTAGCTCACTGAGTAAAGCCCCTAAGCCTGACAACTGACTGTGACCCCTGTAATCCATGTCTATACAAAGTTGTCCTTTGACCCCCATAAGTGTCTCATGACATGTGAATGTACATGCACTCATGGCATATAAAAAGTAATAAATTATAACATTTTTAAAAAGAGGCATTGTAAGTAACCCCAAAGTAGGCTCAAGACACCCCAAGACCAACTTCTCCACACAAAGGAGATTTATTTGCTCCAGAGGGCAGGGAATAAGGGACAAAGACAAGAGAGAAAGATGGTAAGGAAGAGGAGTAAGAGGGACAAAGGACTGTCTCTGGATAAAGAGAAGACAAACGTGGTCCATAGGCAAATGGCAGTTTATAAAGGTAAAAACCTTTATAAAAAGGGAAACCCCAGGTTGGGATAAGGTGTTTAGTTTTAATTGGGTATGCTAATTAGGTGAGCCAGAGGAGGCTTTTGTTTGCTGAGACTTCAGTACTTTGATAGCTGGACATTGGTGGTCAGCCTCAGGAGGAGAAAGTGGACAAATAAGGGGATAGACTTTGGGGATTAAATTTAGGAATGTCATCTAATGGTGTTTATAGCAAGGCTGAGGGAATCAGGGAGGAGGGCAAGGCCTGCTAGTGTCATATGCTGGAGTGAGTTAGTGCCCCTTCAGACATAGGAGAGAGACATGGTCTGTTATTTTTAATAAAAATATAAATTCCCTGTTGTTAGATTTACCAATGAAGATACAGGAGCCAGATGCTGTGTTGAAATCCTGTTAGCTCAGAGACAGAGAAAGCACCCAGCTGACATTCCTACTCCACTAATATCCCAGAAGGATAAAATTTTCCTACTTAGCTCATGTACCAGAAGGCAAAAGCTTGCTAGCTCACCTAGCTGACTTCCTTATTCAACTGAAAGCCCTAGAGAAAAAAAAAAAATCCCAGAAGAACCTAGAGGAAGAAGCTTAGAAGGAGAAAACCCCAAAGGAGAAAATCCAAAGGAAGAAGTCCTGAAGGAAGAAAAACTGTGAAGTAGAAAACCTTCTGAAGAAGAAAACCTCCTGAAGGAGAAAAGCCTCTGAAGGAGAAAACCCTCCAACCCCTTCTCCACACTGTCTTAAACAACCCAGCTTTCTGTTCAATCTTTGTCATCTGGTTTGTTGCTCCGCCTCTTGACCTAGGAATAACTTTATTTAATCCTGTGTACAGAAAACTCTTGGGTTAAAGTTGTGCTGGGGCAGATCCACACCACAAGTACTTGTTACAGCTCTAGGATTAAAGGATGAGCCATACCACAATTAGAAACAGGTTTTTACAGTTTACAATCTTGGGGTTCACTATTTGATAAAATATTCTGCAACAATGGTCTTGGTCATACTCACAACCAATTAGCAGTAATGATCACACACACACACATTTATTTTATCTTTATATTTATCTCAATACATGCAGAGAGAGAGAAACAGCTAATATTTGAGTGCCATGTAGCAGAGATAGTTTTGTTCATCCCAGATAAAAATCTCATTTAACACAAATTTCATTTGACACGGAGGCTACTTATTATCCCATTTACAGATCAAGAAAATATTGTCATTTTTTAAAAATTTGGCTTGGAAGCCGGGCGGTGGTGGCGCACGCCTTTAATCCCAGCACTTGGGAGGCAGAGGCAGGCGGATCTTTGTGAGTTCGAGGCCAGCCTGGTCTACAAAGCGAGTCCAGGACAGCCAGAGATATTCAGAGAAACCCTGTCTCGAAAAACCAAAAAAAAAAAAAAAAAATTTGGCTTGGTATTTTTAACTTTTTATTACATGAGAGAGAGTGTGTGTGTGTGTCTGCATGTGCGCGCGCACCACACACCTAGAAGTCAGAAGACAACTTGAAGGAGTCAGCTCTCTCCTTCCAACCATGTGGGTCCTGAGGAATGAACTCAGTCGGGCTTGGTGGCAGGTGCATTTACCCACTGGGCCATCCTACTAACCTTGGATTTGTTTTGGTTTTGAGATATGGTCTCTCTATGTGGGGTAGGCTGACCTCGGTCCTACCCCCAATGCTGGGGTCATTGCAGCACACCTCCATTCTATGTTTCTCCTTTATTCTTGGTTTAATCAACTAATGCGTCCTGTCTATTTCCAAGCACATCATGCTATAGATTTTGACTTGCAAAGGATACAGGCAAAATTTACTTAAGAGTCCCCGACAAAGGAACTACAAGAGAACTAAGAGACTGAATAGACAAAGAAGGACACAGCGTTTTTTGTAGAAAAGCGAAGTCATTTGTCCACATATATATTTTAAACTAAATCTTAACTCTGAGTTACTACATGGCTAAGGCTCCACTTTGGGAATGTTTCACACTGACTGTCCACATGTCCACTGTCTACATTGTGTCTCTTATGACTCCTGAGTCAGAACTGAAAAGCAATTTTGAGCTGCCCATTAGAAACTTCCCCAAGGCCCCGGGAAAATAGGAGCCAAAGGGACCCTATGCTGAATGACATGTATGATGTGGATGGTTTCTCCTGTCCTTGACAAGAATAGACTGCCAGTTCCCTTGAAAGGCTTCCTAGGATAAAATGAGAGGGGAGACAAACCCTGCTTTCATCTCTTAGAAACATCAAAATAATAAATAAATATATCAAAACAAAGGCTGGAGGACTCCAGTGTGCATACATAAGCAATGGCACATTTATCAGTCCCCACAGGATGCTCAAGGTTCCCAGGCTGTATTTGGAAGAAAACTGGGGATTCAAGGTAGAGATGAACCAGAAAATCTCTACCTGTGCAGGCTTCCTCTTCATCTCTCAGCTGAAAGGAGGATGGGATTACATGACATCTCAGTGCTGTGTGACTTCCTGGGAAGACAGCCAAATGTCTCCTCACCCTAAAGTTGACACCAACGACAAACCAATGGAACATTCCTATCCAAGTCTGGCCGCTTAACCACAATCTACTGGGCTTACTTACAGAAGAAGCATGGGTGAAGAGCTACTTACAGGAATATGGGTGACCCCCAAACAGCTACATCACCAAGGTCGCCCAGCATGGGTAATGACATCCCCATATCTGCAGAGTATGACCTTCAGCAAAACTTCTATACTCTCCCAAGACCATGTGAAGCTGGGGCAGAACTACATAGACTGGGGAGAGAAGTACAGGGAGGAGGGAGGAGCCAGAAACTCATGTGAGTGTCTCTGGGGAAGAGGGGTAAGCCACAACCACTCTTCAGGTGGTTAAAGGCTAATATATTCAGAGGACAAAATCAGCAACACTCAGCCTTTCTTTCCATGAGAACCCACAAGACCTCCCAATTATTGAAGCTACTTTGGAAGGCAGGCCAAATCATTCGGAAGGTAGTATCTTCCTCTGAAGAGCCCAGTAAGGTAGTATATGCCTTTGACCCATGATCTGAGTAGTACCCGCCTTCTCAACCATGAAGCCTGTAGGGAAATAAAGATGGCACACTGATACATCTTTACGGATGGACCTTATGCTAAGTGAATGAAACCAGACACATAAAAGGTCACCTACTCTAGGATCCAATGTATGTGAACAGATGAGAATTGCTAGGAAGAGAGTTGGAAAGTGGCTGCTGATGGGTACTGGGTTTCTTTTTGAAAACTTGGAATTAACTCTGAAGACATTCAGGAATTATGGTAATGATGGTTATATGACATTGTGAATATATTTTACAAAAAGCACTAGCATGCATAAAGAATTCCCTAGTAGAGAGGGACCGTCTGCCAGAACTAAGCTTCCACAGGTGATCCTTATGGTAAGACCTATGGCGAGATAGAACCTGGACTTGCCCAGCACAATCACGGTGTATGAAGCATGTCAGTCAATTCCATACCACCTTGCCTGCCAGGTTTTTCTATGGCACCAGGCAGGGCCACAGTCTTAGTTGTTTAGGTTATTTCCCATTTGGGTGACTCTTAAGAAACCTGCAGTTCAGTTTCAAGTTTCTATCTGCACTAGCTAAGCCCTTTGGAATGTTCTAGAAACTCACTAGTCAGGACAAGCCGGCAGCCCAGACTCCTGTTCTCAGAATGGTATTGAGTCCTTGATCCAAAGCTGCACACACGTGTGTGATACTCCACTGTGAACCTGCTTTCATTTCCTGAGTGTGAGGTTCAGGAACACACCCCAATATCAGATGGTGAGAAGTTCCCAGGGGGAAGAAGAGGCAGAGCAATGAATGAGACCCTTTGTGCCCAAGGAACCCACAGAATTCTCCTAAAGGGGCTGTCTTTGCAGCCCAACTGTCTATCCTTCCCTGAGCCTGGGTTCAAATTAAATTAGACATTAGACCCTTAGCCTGGGTTTAAATACACCTATAACAAACAGCAGCAGGTCCATTCTGCCCCATGCCAAGGGCACCCAATGAATGGGAATGGCTGGCTAGCAGCATAACCACCTTGCACCCAGGTGACTGTTTTCACACCCTTTCTTAATCCTCTGCTGGAGATGAAAACCAGTGCCTAAAGCTTGTAAAGCAAACACACCACCACTGAGCTATAGCCCAGACCACATACTTTATTTTTTTTACTGACATTCTTTTGGTGGGGTCATTACCTTGCTCCTCTAATAAGAAACAGAAGCATAGACCAGGCCCAGATGCCACCCTCCTGGTGCCTAGTGAAACCCTTGCTTTACCCACCACCCAAGCCCAACAGGGACAGGGGTCAGCATGGTCTAGTGACCATCAGCCCCATCCTGCAGTCCCAGTGACCTCTTAGCATCTCCCTGTCTCAGTGAAGAGGCGACTCCTAATCAAACATAATGGAGCCTTATAGGTCCTAGATCCACATGTGCAGACAAGCAAACCCCTCAGAGTTTTGGCAGCAGGAAGTGAATTCTCTCTACATACATCACAAGGAGGGCAGCCTGGATGGTAGCATGTCCCAGGACCCAGATAATCTGAGAATCTTGTCACTGATACCTCCCCATCCTTAGGCCAGCTTTAAAGTCTCCCCCACGTCTCTCCCTTGGAATGCATGAAAGACCCAGGAAGGATGTCTACCTCTGTTGAGTTGTTGGCAAGGAACCTAGCCAGGGTTCAGCTAACTTCTGATTACCCATTGATCAATCTGTCCTAGGCACTGCTGTTCCCAGGCAACCCCTGTGGCAAGTCATCGCAATGGTGGCCTTCCAGCTTTGCCTTTTGTGCATCCACACCACCAAGCGCAGGAAACCATTTGGTAAGACACGAGTATAAAAAAAATAAGCTGCGTGACATTTATTTTGTCTTGTTAACATTAATATCTGTAGAAACATTTTTATTGTCAGTATAAAAATTAACAGGTTTTATTAAATACTTTCTCCAATTTCAAAACACATAAAATCAGTGTAATCTGCATTCACATCCCATGACTGTAGCAAAGTGAGTGGCTGTATCCAAAGCAAAACACAGCGCTCAAATACGGAAATCAACAATAAGCGTTATCTTGTTGGATGTAGCTATTGGGCCAGATCTTTTGGTGAGGTCTTGTCAGAAGTGGGCAGAAGTCAGAAGTACAGCCTTAAGAAGACAGAAGGAGCTCCCAAACTCTCAACAGCATGATGCTTGTGAAGAGGACAAAGATTCCCCAAGGGTTTTGGATGCTGAAGAACCTGAGGCTGTTATGAAAACTCACAGAGAAGAAGCAAGGCAAATGTGATGGATGTGTGACTCAGGCAGAAGGCCAGCTGCCCAACAGAGTCCACCCTGCTCTCATTCCAACAGAAGTCTGTCCCCAGGAGAAACGATTAAGGCATCTTGGGATGAGGATGCTGGTACCATTTGTCTTGGAAAGTCTGGTTAAATGTCGTACTGGAGTGACAGAGCTTAACAGGTTTCTTGTAAGGTGGGTGTGAGGTGTCTAAACATAATCATCTGGCAGCAGAGTTGAAACAAATAAATCAAAACATCATTTCCCCCCAAATTAGTCATATATCGTAAATATTTCTCTTCTCAAAGGATCCGATAACCAGTTAAGTACAAGCAGTAGAGTAACCAGTCTGCTGGGCTGCCTGTATAGAAATGCCACTTAAATTACAAAAACAAACTATAGATGATTAATTGTTTTGTATATTACCAATTCGTTAATAAATTAATGTGACACCATTTTCCCTGAAAGCAAAAATATTTTCCCACCTCTGCTCGGTGAAAATTAAGGAATTCTAAGAACAGCATTCAGCAAATATCTATTTAAAAAAAAAGAGAGACCAATTTTCTAGGTGCATCAGGACATCCATTTAAAATCAATACAAAAAATAATTCCTTGTAAATATATAATATATATTTATACATAATTTGAATATATTTACATACATCCAGCACCTATATACTGCATTTGTGCTCTGTAAGTGTGTGCTGACATATATTTTCTCCAATTATTACAAAATTAACAAGGAAGGCAGGCACATGTCTGCCTTGAGTCCAACTGGGGCACAGCCAGTACATGGTAGGTCAGAGAGGGTAGCGTGGTGGTTTGTGGTTGTCCACTTATCAGAAAACACTCTTCCTTTCCTGGGAAGGTGACATGTATCAAACTGTATAAATCTTTACACATGTGCCAAATATGGTTCCCATTATTTACTCCTCTGATCCATATGTACAAGTGAAGGCGTGTCACACACTCTGGAGTCACAGCCTCTCTGCTCAGTGTAAGTAGGTTCCTGGTGCTGTCCTGATTGGGGACAGGAAGACACGTTTGCTCATGTTTTAACACTGCCGTTTATGTGCGGATACTGAGGCAGGCAGGGTTCATAAGGCATGGGGTCTGGAGAAAACACAGAATCGTCCCCTGAAGAACAAGAGCTCCTTGTGTCGGGGTAACTAGGAGAATACTGTTCGAGAGGCTGGGTGAGATCCAAGTATTCCTGTAAGAAGGGAAGAGAGACGTTTTATTTCATCTTGGGTCAGGATAACAAGGTGAATACGGTTCGAGAGGCTGACTGAGGTCCAAGTATTCCTGCAAGAAGGGAAGAGAAGAATCTCATTTCAAACAGAAGCTCCTGAGACATCTCTATCAGGTTTAGGAAGGGATAGGGAACCCCCTGGAAGGTTTACAGAGGCCCAGCTCATCCCACTTCACAAAGACCTCCCTGAGACCCCCATCTCCATTCACTCCAGGCTGCCCTGAACTTTTATCTTATAATGAAGCATCAATAAACCACCAGCAAGCAGCAGATGATAAAAGTACAGAGAACTGCTGGCACTAGGCCGTCAGCTCTGCCCGCTCTGCCCACAGGATCTAGGTGACTACTATATTCTTCCTCACTAGAGCTCATGGTTGGAGTTCAAGGCCCTGTGAAGTAAAACACAACAAGACCCCTTTTAAATAGCCAGGCCATGAATATGTATTTTGTGAATCACATCCTACAGTTGTCGTTTCTAGGATCATTTTAAGGGGAAGGCTTCTTCATTTGTTGCATAATTGAACAGATGTAATTCATTACTCTCAGAAGCTCTCAGAGTTAAAAATGTAAAGAGGTTGGGGAAAGGCTTGGATACCCTCATGGATGTTAAATCCATAATGGGCTGTTAAAGAAAAGTCTAGGGAAAGGGAGGTTGCAGTCTTGAAAATGTGAAGTTCATAAAGTTTCTCCATTCCCCAAAGCATCCCTGGGCTGCTGCTGAGGTTGCATTGGCTCATACTCTTCCTCCAGGCTGGGGCAGGGTGAGAGCCCATGTATGTTTCTGTATGGCTCATGAACTAGGCTACTTCTCCACATTTGTACATGGGTAGTAAAAAAAAAAAAAAAAATCAAGAGTCATCTCTCACAGCAGCCAATGACATGAAATGGTATAAATTCATATGAAATTATATAAATTTCCCAATTTCAGAGTCCATAAAGTTTTAGTGGAACACAGACACTCATTTATTTACATAGAGTTGTGGCTGCTTTCATGCTAGAATGGCAGTTTCGACAGAGACCATATGGCCTCAAAGCTGAAAATATTTACTCTCTGGGCCTTACAGAAAGTACTGGCTGACCCTGGTCTGAAATAGGAAAAGATTTCTCTGTGTCTCTCTGTCTCTCTCTGTGTATGTCTCTGTCTCTGTGTGTCTCTCTTTCTGTCTCTGTCTCTCTCACTCTGTGTCTCTGTCCCTCTGTGTCTCTTTCTGTGTGTGTTTCCTTCTTTCCTTCCTTCCTTCCTTCCTTCCTTCCTTCCTTCCTTCCTTCCTTC
>CAJQZJ010004755.1:9292286-9337945 GCA_907164525.1 Lophiomys imhausi | reverse complement strand
TTCCTTCCTTCCTTCCTTCCTTCCTTCCTTCCTTCCTTCCTTCCTTCCTTCCTTCCTATCGGGGTCTCAAGTATTCCAGGCTGGCCACCAACGCTATGTGGCTGAGGACAACCTTGAGCTTCTAATCCTCCTGAATCTACCTCCCTAGGATTATAGATGTGCACAACCATGCTCAGTTTATATAATGCTGGGGGATCAAACCTAGGGCTGTGTGCACACTAAGTAAGCACTCTTATCAACTGACTTACATCACCAGCCCCCAAAAGATCTCTAAACAGGGGCCTTTCTAGTCTCATACCTAACACCACTGGCATAAATAGGGTGGCTTTGCTTACATACCCAGAAACCAGCAACTCCTTTGTGACATGTGGTTTTGCTGAGAGGGGGCAAAAAGCGCAGACCATAGCACAAACAGTCTCAGCGTTATCAGCAGAGAGCCCACAGAATGTTGGCGACCATACGGTTTAAAAGACAAAAACCACTATAATTCATCACCAGGGTTGGCAAGGGAAAGAGTCGCCAACAAAAAAGGGGGATGTGTCGGCTCCAACAACATCAGCATTAACCGCACAACCAGAAACAAACACACCCACCACATCAAAAGAGGACTTTCTGCTTACAATGATAAAAATGAAATTTTGTCCTAAATGGAACCATTTTTCTTGAGCATGTGGTAATGATTTTAAGAAGGAAAGAAACTTCAATTTTTATATCCATTAGACAATATGGCATTCTGCTTTCTTATTTTAGGATATGCATATAAAGTTCAGTAGGAATAGGTCCCCTTGTAAGCATAAATATATCAAAACGTAACATTAAGAATGGACACAGGATCACTAAATTAAAACCTTAGTGCCCTTCCCAGTTTCTAAATGAAGTTGTAACTTTCAGATCTGTTGGGGGTAGTGGAATCATTGGATTCCAAGCCTAGGGTTAAAGGAACTTAGGCTAGAAACAACAATTTTGGCAGGAGAAGAAAGTTGGCTTTTTTCCCCTCCCCCTTGAACTATTCCTTTCAACTTCTGAAGGTCAGCTGTGTTCATTTAAAATGCAAGCTCTCCCTTTATCCAGCACAAGCCACAGCCAAGAGCACAAGATAAAGTTGCCACATTAAGGCTTTATATCTCTACATTTGTTTTTCTTTTCTTTTTAATCACCATTTCTCTTAAATCAGAAATTAACTATATTCTTTTCCTTTTAAGTATTTGGGTGATTCTAAAACTTATTGTGAAAACAACTACACCAACTTTTTCTTTGTGAGGAGTATTGCTTGGCACGCTCAGAGAATATCTCACAATCCACATATAATTTCTATCATGGGTTTCCCTGAACTGTGTGGGTCTATCAACTTTTCTGCTCATAGAATATTCTTTCTATTTATGTCAAAGCCAGAGACATAGGCCAGACTGTATTTAGGCAAAGAGTAACAGAAAATACTATCTTTGGTTGACACAAATTATAGAGAAAATAAAATACTTTATGTGTGTATTCATAGGTGTGTGGGCATACATGCATGTGGAAGCCTTGTTTCATGAGACAGGAGCTCTCGTTGGCACTTGAGGCTTGTCCACTAGGTTCAGTAAGCTGGCCACTGAGCTCCAGGGACCCACCGGTCTCTATCTCCCCAGTGTTGGGATCACCCAAGAAGACAATCCCACGAGGCTTTCGGTGTGAGTGCTGGGTATGGAACCCATGCTTGTGTGGAGAGTACGCTACTCACAACTAGCTACCCACCCCTCCACCCCGCCTCTAAGATAAATATTTTAACTACAGGCACCAACTGCCACTTAAAACTCCTGTCACTTGTAACAGAATTATATAATTGATATGTGTGACACATATGTCACACAGAAAGATCCAAGTCACATGCCTTTCCATACAGGCTCACATAGAACAAGTGACACGTGGAAATGACACAATGTGGCTGCCTCCCATCAGGTTGGTCAGTCCCCAGCACAAGCAGCATTCACACTAACCACCAGGATGTAGAGTCCTAGGTACATGTTACCTGCCAGTGCCTTCCAAAATGCTACTACGAAACATTTCCACCCCTTCCTCTCTCTACACACACACTCTGGGCCAGAGCAACACTACCAATCATCATGAGGGCAGCACAAGAAGATCTCAGCCTGGGCTGGAGTGATGGCTCAGAGGTTAAGAGCACTGGCTGCTCTTCCAGAGGTCCTGAGTTCAATTCCCAGCAACCACATGGTGGCTCACAACCATCTGTTATGGAATTTGGTGCCGTCCTCTGGCCTGCAGGCATACCTGCAGACAGAACACTGTATACATAATAAAATAAATCTAAAAAAAAAAAAAGAAGGTCTCAGCCTGTAGCCTTATGAGTCAGAATTCTCAAAATTCAGTTCCAAGAAAACAAAAAACCTCACTGGAAAGGAGCCCGCGGTTTAACTCTGCCTGACCCTCATACAAAACTGATAAGCGCTACCACCGACTCAAACAGCGGAGCATGTGGTTAACGAATAGACATCTCCTGACCTGAGCAGGGTCTGCAAGCTTCAAGAAGGGAGTTTTTACCTCATTGGTTGTAAGAGTAAGAATTCGATCCAAGTCTTCGACCAACTGCTTGAATGTGGGTCTCTGCGAGGGTACAGCATGCCAGCAGTCCCTCATCATCATATACCTGGGAAAAAGGAGATCTCTGGTGAGTTGATGTCATTAAGCACTTGATATACAGATGTGGCTGGTTTTAACAGTTGACACGGAGACATGACCTAAATAATGAAATATGACTATACAAACACTAACATTACAGAAACTTCTCTGCAACCCAGAATGCTTTAGGAGGGCAGCCCTGCACCCAGAAATGTAAGTCTATGTGTTTCACTATAGTGTGTGACCTGCCATGACATTGTCATATTTTTCAGCCATCACTAAAGAATGAAAGGAGACACATTTACAGACGGCCTCTCTTCTCCCTCCCCAAACACTCCTCCCTGAATTACACTTTGAGTTTTGTTTTTAAAAGTCTATTGAAAAAAGATCTCAGTTTAACGAACATATTCAGAAACCACAACTTGAAGGTTTATGTAAACTAATCTGCCACCATAGAGCTTTTCACTAACTTCCTGATTAACTCTTGGGTAGTCCAAGCTTCCCGCCTTATCTTGATTATGAGTTTCGACAGACCCTCTATGTTAGAAAAAGCAACAGGAACACAAGGCACACAATAAATGCTTTTATATAACACACTATAAAAAGTGGCCATTCATCAGCCCTCCACTGTACACCAGAAAGTGCTCATGGGATTACTGCTCTAAAATCCCCATGAAGAAGCACACAATAGAAGGCAGTCTATGGGACAATCACTTTCTTAGTTTGCCTCAGAGGAGGGGCAGCACCTCACTGCACAAGGCACGCGTCATTAACACAACACAATTTCTCTTACAATGTGAGAAAGGCATTCTTGGAAACCAGCTCACACTTTCATACTCAGAAATGGTACCCTAATGATGATACCAGGATAAACTTTGAGTTCTCTGCTTTAAAATATGGGTAACCAAACACACTGGTCCATTCACTCTGAGGAAGCATGGGTGATGTAATGGCAATTCTCTCTGTCTCTCTCTCTCTCTGTGTGTGTGTGTGTGTGTGTGTGTGTGTGTGTGTGTGTGTGTGTGTGCGCGTGCAGGCACGTGTGCACATTTGGAGGTTGGGGGTCAACCAAGGACACTGTTCCTCAGAACTATTATCAATGATTTAAGGTGCTTTGGAAAGAGCCCATTTCCTACTTGGCATTGTTGATGCTATGAACAAGCTTATATATTGTACAGGGGCAGCACTGCAGCATTTTAGATTTGTATCTGACCTATTAGTGTTCGTGTTACCATGTGGCTCTCCCTTCCCACGGGTAGCTAGAGTTAAGGCCCACTCCATACACTTTTGGCAAGATTTTCATTCTTTTGGGATAAGCCATAGTTGTATGTGTAACTATTTATTTCAGTGCTGGAACTGAACCCAGACAGCTTCAACAATTCTTCTTCTTAGAGAATGTTTAGAAAATGGAGGCCTGAGGAACCCAAAACATGTCTGAAGAGACAGGACAGATGTGGTGAGTCCACTACATTGTCAGCAGGGGAGGCCACAGCCCTTACAGCTCATTGGTGCAGTTGGCAGGCTTGTCCATCCTGTGTCCCTCCTTGAGCAGCTTAAAAAGTTCCTCCACAGGAATCCCTGGGTAGGGTGAGCCCCCTAAAGTGAAGATCTCCCACATTAACACCCCGAAGGACCAGCTGCAGAGAAAAGAGAAAACATAGCATTAGTAATGCGCCCAGATCTCAGAAACCTAAACATGTCAGTTAAAAAAATAAACACCCACTCACTTCTTACATCCATAGATAAATGAGCCCTCCGGCAATCCATCCTACATGCCCTTTCCTGACCCCCAAGGAGCCTCCCTAAATGAGGATGACATACGGATGGTGTGGTGGAATTTTCCATTGGCAGACAAAGAGCCGCACCACTGTCTTTTAAAGTTGTCTTTTATGTGGTGATAGTAATGCAGGGGGTCTAGACTCCTTGACTTCAGGCTTCTTCTGTCTAAATCATCCATCTCCCTTTGTGGCTGACACAAGAACCTGGATCTACAGATCACAGAATAAGGCCAGAAAGACGACTCTATGAGAGGATGCCTGCCTTAGACGGCTGGTGGAGCCCCTGCAGGGATTCAGTGACTTAGTGTGATGTGGGGAGCCAGCGTGGGGCTGGAGTTAGCATGGAAGAACTTCATGCCCCAAGAGAAGAGGCTCATACAGAAGAAAGTGAGAAGACCTCATAGGGTGCCATTTATATTCAATTTCTCAGAAAACCACATCTGGATTTCCCCAATGTACTTTGGTGGACTCGAGTCTAGGAGATAATCAAGCAGAGAATCACAGGTTACTTGTGTCCTGCAGTTAAGGAGCCCCGTGCATACTGACTCTGTAAGGTCAGTTCCAACACTGGAACTGTCCCCGGTTTTCTACCAAGCAGGGGACACAATACAGGCAAAACCAGCCCAGAGCTTCAGTGTATTCACACACAAATAAGAACTGTGACTCCTTCCTTCTAGAAAGACTGATGGGATCAAGCATGCTGGTGCAGAAACAAGTACATCAGAAACCTTCACACACACACACACACACACACACACACACAAAAATCCCATCCAAATTAAAAATATATATATAAACTTTGTCTTTGGAATAATAAAAGGCCCACAGGAATTGGCAAAAAGTAGCATTGTTTACAGAGTTTCTCCCGGCAACATCTTTCAGCTAAATTTCCCAATCTACAATATCAGCTGGAGCCTGGTTCTAACAGTAGTTTTCATGAGTCATCAGAGGAATCCTATGTAATTTCTACTGTATTTCTAGAATGTTATTGTCAGCTCAGACAAGACTTAAAAATATTATAATAACCACAGCTAGCAGATGTGGTGGTGGACATCTAAACCGACCGTGCCTCAGCCAGTATCCATGTCTGAGGACAAGCCTGGGCCAGAGAAGAATCACATACACATAAATTTCAAGGTCTTTTCTTTTTTTCTAATTTTTATAAAGATAGGCTCATAGTACATACCCCTGGCTGGCCTTGAACTTGCTACAGGTAGTCTAGGTTGGTCTTGAACTTGTGATCCCCCTGAATGCTAGGCATACAGGAGCACTTCCAGGCCCAGCTAAGAGTGTTTCTTTACAGGAATGAAGAACATGCCTTGACATATACACAGAATGCTGAGTAAGCATCTGCCACCTGTGATGGGTGAAGGATGCTTCCACTGTGGCAGTAGGAGGCTGGTGTCCTCACTTCTCAAAGGCAGGCAGATCAGTAACTGTACACTGAGTGCCAATCTACCATTACCTCATGCCATCTGAGATCCCTGACTCCCGTGCCTTCTATGAACATGTGGGACCTGTAGTGTTTCTGCAACTCAACCCATGTAGGAGCCAAGGACAGGAGTTACTTACACGTCACTCTGATGAGTGTAAACTCTATCAAAAAGGGCTTCAGGAGCCATCCACTTGACTGGAAGTCGCCCCTGTAAGAAAATGTAAAAACCCATAGGTCTTACAAGAGTGCTGCCTTAGGCACAACAGGGCCATGTCCTATGTATTAGTACTCTCTCATTATATAGCCCACATAGGCCCACAACTTACAATTAGCCCAGGTTAGGCCCAAGCTCTTGGCAGTCCTCCTGCCTCGGCTTTTGAGCTCCCACACCTGGCTTCCTAATCTTGTCAAAATTTAAAATAAAGGACTCAAGAACCACACCGATTGGTGGGGTCCTGGAGGGCCTTCCTGCAGTGTATGGAGAGAGATGATGAGTCCTGGGAGACAGACAGGTCTGTGCCTTTGCTGGAAGGTAGAGGAAATGACTGTGGTGACATGCACAGGGCCCCTGTTTGCTTGACTGTAAAGAAACTAAGGCCTCAGACCAAGTCCCAGGACTTCCTGGATGGTTCCAAGAACCAGGTCTGGAAAGTAGATTTAGGTTCCTGTCTCTTCCTCATTTCCCTATTCTAGCCTGTCTTGAATTTGGGCTCCAAACCTGAGCACCCACCCAGCACCCAGTGACAGCCCAGGCTCCCTTCTCAAACCACTCCCAGATATCCACTTTACCCTCTGAGTGAAGAGATGACTTCTTAATGGGTTTCTTCAGTTTACCACTAGGGCAGGAATAAGTTCCAACTATCTCTGTACACACTAAGATGCATAGATTTGGTTCTTTGAATAAAATATCAAAATGACATTTCTTAGTTTTCTCATTATCATCTATCTCCCTAGCCAACAGATACACCCTAATCAGCCTCTAAGCAAAAATGAACCCAGCAAACTTCCAAGTTCTAGTCCTTGCTACAAGAGCTGAGCCATCTCTCCGTCCCCTAATTATGAAGGTTTTTATTAAGAAAGTCATACAAAGACCTGGAGGCCACTGATTGTTATTCTGTATAAAACAGTATACCATATATAGTAAACCTATGTCAGATATAGTCAAAATTTGTTGACCAAGAGTTAAGCAAAAACAACAGAATGTAATATGGTGAGGAGAAGGCCCACAGTTCTCCCACTGATAAACTTGAGGCATTTTGTAACCCTTCCCACACCCCTCCCCAGCGTTACATCAGATACTCACATTTGTGGTCTTTTTGTAATAGTCTATGTTGTTGATATCCCTGGCCAGGCCAAAGTCTGCTATCTTCATCACATTGTTTTCTGTTACCAACACATTTCTGGCTGCCAAGTCTCGATGGATACACTGCAATCAAGGAAGAAGAGAGAGAGATAATCCCAATGTGTATTGAGAATCAAAATCAAAATAACTCTTGAAAAAAAATGGACAGAAAATACACCCCAAGTCAAAAACTGGGTGCAGAATACTACAGGGGCCATACCAGGCTACAAGTTCAACAAGCTGACTGCCATCAACAGGGCTCCAAACACGACACAATAATCGTTCATTCTAATTTAAATAAACAAACAAAGGCCCCAGTCATCTTAGAGAGTAAAGATTGATATATAACCCCATTCTCTCTTATCTGCAAGTGTCCTACAACACTGCTCTGTCTCCTGCAGTTTAACACAAACTTGACATTAGATACCATTCTAAAACCTTTGTGCTCAACACTTGCTCTCTCCCACTCATTAAAGCCTAACTTTCAGATAACTAAGTTAAACTCCAACTGTCTTCTGGTCACTTCTCTAACAATGTGCCCACCCATCCTACAAACACTCGGTCTCAGCGATGTCTAGTTCCGTCATTTCTGTCTTTCCTTTCCCTAAGTGATGTCTTTCCCAGCCTTGCCTCTAGGCTGTATGAGGACCCTCCTCACTGTTAGACCCAACCAACCTCTTCTAATGCCCCCACATTTCCCTGCTCTGCAGATTTGGGTCCTGTAGATGTCTGTTCTACAAAAGGTCCCTTCACTGCAACCTCCCCTAATCTTCTTTCTCTTGCAGACTTTTGGGCTGACTCTCCTGCCCCTCAAAAGCAAAGAAACTGCTACATACAGTTTGTGTTTCTTCTATCCTATATAGGGCATCAATTCTTAGATGCAGAAAGCAGTTGTAAACCCCTACCTTCATCCTGACCTCTGTTGAGACTTGAGGACTCATTGTCAAGTCTCGCTGGGACATTTCCACAGACAGTAATGCTTTCTTGACACCCCAAAGCCAACATTTCTACTTCTCACTCCTATCCTGTTTGGTCCTTAATCAGAAGGGTTCATACTCTACACTCAAGTCCTAACCATTCTAGCTCCAGGATGGCTCCAGCATTTGTCATCTGCTGCTCATCCCTGAGGCTGGCTGTGGTCACTCTGTGAACCGCTACATTGACTGTCTTTCTAGCTTTCTTGATTCCCCCTTTACACCTCATACACTAGATGCTCCAGACACAGCCCAGCATGTCCTCTCCTGGCTCACTGCCCAGCCATTGTTCATCTATCCACATTCTCAGTGCAGTCTGTTTCAACAGCCAGCCTGTGCATGCGTCAGGACCTGGTACTGCTGTTCTTGCTATGAGACATCTGACGGGAGAATGCGCTGTCCCAACAGTAACCATGGTCTCAGGAAGGTCTGGCCATTATTGTTTCCAAAGGCTATGTTTTCCTTAGCTATTATCTTTCAGGTGTACTTTAATAAATTTCATTGGGGTACATGGTAAATAGAACCCCTGATCACCCACCTCTATTTTTAGAAGAACATCACCCTCAAATGCCTTTATATAGGTTATGAACCAAGGTTAACTATCCCATGAAGCAGAGAAACTTCATCCACTGGATGAGTGAACTGGGAATGACCTATTGTAAGCGCTCCATGAAATGACCAAATAAGAATGGAACAAGCCTAACCGCTTCTGAAACATGAATCAGGAATTATTTTAACTCTGCCCTCACCCACTCCCAGCATCCCCTGTGTTCACTTGCATGTGTGGGTGGGCCAATATCAGAGATGAGGAAGCAGGCAAGCCATCCAAGTCTGTATGTTCCCAGCCAGACTAGGAGTGGGAAATGTGAGAGCTCCTGGGGCTGCCTGCAGCTCTGCTGTGCCGGAGTGCAGTGCCGGTTTGGAGGCCTCTTCAAATTCAACTTCCAAGGCTTGGGCCAAGTTCTCCTGGTGGTGTGCTCCTGCTGACATGTACTCTCTGTGTTTGACAAACTGAGTGGGCAGAAGAATCTAGCTTCCCCTGCAGGGGGCTCTGACCACACACTGAGGCTCAACTAGGGCAGAGAGGCTGCCATAGGCTACTGCTACCATCTTGCTCACTCTAAACTCCAGCATGCTAGGAAATACCAAGAACTAAGCAAAAAACTCAGAACTACACTGTGTCTGGTCAATGTAGGCTCTCAACAGGTGGCTGACAATTAGTAATAGGAGTAACTACAATAATCATCACGTTATTTATAAGGACATGTCTATTCCCCCACCATTTCTGCAACCTCCAAATATACTCAATTCCCCTATGGCAAAGTTCATGTGACAGCCCTTGTTCCACTGTACATACCAGCTGCACACCAAGAAGTCTCAAGTCCACAACATTGGGGTGATTTGGAACCACCACCAGTTCTGTGACCATGCAGGCCAGCATGCTCCTCCCCCGACTCTGAACAGGGACACACAGCTGACCTCAACTTCAGCCCAGAAGCCCTTTTAGTAGTACCCAAAAGTGACATCTCAGCCTCTCAGCTCCCTCATCTCAGCTTCTCCCTAATTCATACCATACAAAAGGCTCACTCCTCCCTCTTTGGCCTCCTAATGTTGTGTGGGGATTCCTTTGCCTATGGATTGCTGGTTGATACCTTCCTTTAACCGGCTCTCAGATATGTTCAATGTGAGCTCTGCATTTTCTACAGAAACTACTCCCTGCCCACTTCTTGGCTCCCATGTCTTCCTCAATTTGGGAAACTACACCTCCAGTCAGTTTCTCAAGTTGAACATCAGGAGCTGTCTTTGTCTTTGATCACTGTACTTCCCCACACATAATCAACCTACTACCATGACACCGGAACGTGCCCAAATTCCAACCACCAACTTCTTTCAGTGTCTTGGGACCTGATAAAGTTTGGCCCAAAGTGTACCACCTAAGGGCAAACTGTACAGCACACACCTGGCCTTAATACTTACCCTTGATACCTTTGCATAGCCCCAAGGGCCAAGCCCAGGGACCCTGCCTGCCACCATAAGACTCTGAATGAATAAGGTTTTATCACAATGTCTCTGATCATTTATATACTTATTTTTTAAGTCCACATTTACCGGCATTTTTTCTACTGTTACTCATAATTCCTGTTCTAAGAAACAGAGGATGACATGTGTTCTGGTGACCTCACTAGAGAGCCTGGCCCTGAGAACTTGCATCTGGTAAATCTCAAGGACTGAAGAAAATGAAGAGGCAATTCTCTTACCACTTTTCCATCAGCAGCAAGCCCTACTGCATACAAACACTCACTCCATCTCCTACCAAGGAGGACTCTCAGCAGCAACCAAGCCTAGAGAAGTTAACAGGCTGCCTACGGCTGACTGCCTGGCCCAGGGTTCCATGAGAAATAGTTCAAACATTTCAAGATGAAATAGTGTTACCCACACCTGCCAGATTTGTTTACAATGCTCATTCACTTACCCTCTGTCCAGTGTACACACACTAAAACAAAATACACATACATGCATGTACATACATAAACTTATATGTACACATGCATGCACATACATACATGTACATAAATGTATGCATATACATAAAAATTTACACACGTACATATACACATCCACCTGCACACAGCCTGCTTGTTTTTATTGTTGATCACTTTAGAAGTGAGCTGCAAGCATAATTACTTCACATCTTGGTTCCTCAACATTTCCTAATCCAAAAATCCAAAACATTTTCAGTGTTGACAGGATGCCATGAGTGGAAAATTCCAGACCACAAAACTTTGTTTTATGCACAAAATCATTAAAAATACTATGTAAAGGTACCTTCTGGCTATGCGACTATAGTTTCATAGAAAATACTTGATTTCAACAGACTTGGGTTTCATTAGATCATGTCTTGTTACATATAGGCAAATATTACAAAATCTTACCTTAAAATCCTAACTCTGGTGTTTTTTAGGAATTTGGGTAAAGGATTTCCCAACTATGCATCTTAATATAATGATACAGTTATCCCTGTCCGAACTCTCATCTTAACCAAATGTCATGAGTACTGCTGTCCAAATCTAACTTGAACATAAATAGCAGTGTCATTTAAGATACAGTCCATGCTCAAGTATTAGTCATTAACAGTAAAATCCAGCCATCACCTCCCACTCCACAGCCAGTCTAGGAATGTCACACTTGTGCATCTGGTTGTTTTGTCTCTTAGCCTCCTTTAATCAATCTATCACTCTGTCTCTGCCTCCATGTGTTTATCTCTCTCTCTCTCTCTCTAGCTGCCTTTCACATCATGCAAGCTGGCTGCAAACTTGATACTTAGCTGAAGATGACCATGATGTTCCAATTTCCTACCTCCACCTCCTGAGTGCTGGGACTATAGGTGTGTACCACCTAGCTGGGAGATGGAGCCCAGGGCCTCATGCATGCTGGGCATTAGCATTCTACTGATAATCCCAGCTCTCCTGAGCATTTTTTTAACTGACGTGACACAGATATTCTGAGGTTATATCTTGTCAAATGTCCCACATTCTAGATCTGTCTGTTTCTTTTTTCTTTTTAACATTCATTCATTTTTGTTTTGTTGAGACAAGGTTTCTCTGTGTAGCCCTGGCTGTCCTGGAACTTGCTCTGTAGACCAGATTGGCCTTAAACTCAGAGATCTGCCTGCCTCTGCCTCCTGAGTCCTGGTATTAAAACCAGGCACCACCACCAACTGGCCAATATCTTTCTGCTTCTTGATGCCAAAGATTTTCTCAGGGGTAACCCCATCCCTACCATGTGCACACACACACTGTATATATATAAAATCAGAACTCAAAACTTCAAATTTGGCTTCTTAAAACCTCTATATAGTACCTAAAAAAACAAAAGAAAAAAGAAAGAAAACTTATAAGCTATGACTCTGAAGATAGATAGATAGATAGATAGATAGATAGATAGATAGATAGATAGATAGATAGATAGATAAAACCAAGAAAAACTCAGGGCACATGATAACTCTAAGTCATATTCCCAGGTGGTGGAGTACAGGGCTGAGAAATAGCTAGAGGACCTGCCACCTGTACCATCTGACACAGGTCACCTCATTCACGCTTGACATTAGCAAAGCCCCTGGTGGAATCCAGATTTATGACCCTTCAAGTAGCCCAGGCTCCAAGTGACAGATGAGAACCCCTCCAGGGGATCCTTTGTCTTTGGCAATCTGAGGAGTTAAGGACAGCAGGCTCCACTCCAGGTGGGAGCTGAGCCCATTTCTGCCCACAAAGAATCCAGCCTCTAAGTGTGAGGTGAGATTGAGGAAGGGTATTGTATAGGTCCTCTGAAATACCCATGAAAACTCTGGGCACCTGCCTAGCAGCTTCCAGAATAACTGGAATGTTTAGAGTTCCACTGTGAAAGGCTTGCTTGGAATGCCAACCATTCACCTCAGGGGACCTGGCCAACTTCTGACCACAGAGTCACCGAAGGAGACAAAATAAACAGATATCCCACAGACTCTCGATGTCAAAAATACACCTGCGCTCAATCTCCATTCTCAGACCACTTGATTTCACCTCAAGCTCATCATTCTAAATTTAATACCCAAGTCTGTGGCCCAAGCTCACTTGAATGAAGCAGGAGCATCCCAGCAGCATCCCACCTGCCCTGCCTCCTCAGAGCAGGGTCCACTCTTCCTGCAGTGGTTATGAGTTTGTAAGGCTGCTCTGGCCTTTCAAGGTTCATTAAACTAGAATATGAATAACACCACAAATATTTTCCAGGTTGTACAAAACATGTAAGGACTTGGTCAAGCAAATGAGCAAGTCTGAATAGCCCAGATTCTTCAAAGACACATAAATAAAACCAAGAAAAACTCAGGGCACACGATAACTCTAAGCCATTGGAAACTGTTGTTTTCCAATACAATGTCAGTGACACATATTTGTGACAGAGACCACAGATCCACAAAAGCCTAAATAGCTTGGTTTTTGCATCCAACTAAGTAGAGTAGAAACGACTCACTTTTTGGGAAGCCAAGTACTCCATTCCTCTAGCCAGCTGGTAGGTGCAGGACACCAGGTCCTTGAAGGTCATCTGCTCCTCAGGGACTCGATTAATGTCATAGGAGTACTCCATGCCAGGTGGCCTCCGGGCTCGGAGGTATTCCCGGAGGTTGCCTTTTGATGCATATTCAACTATGACGTAGAGAGGCCCTGTGACAGAGAGGAGAACCCCCTAAGGCTGCGAAAGCAGGAACTACCCTGGGGTAGTTCAGCAAATGTTTTACTCACTACAGCCCCATGTGGTTTTGTGGTGCAGAGGATTAAACCCAGAACCTTGAACGTGGTAGGTAAGTGCTAGATAAGTACTCTATCACTCAGTGACAGCCCCACCATTTCTTCTTTGTCTTTATTAGTTTCATCATGCAGAAAGGCATGGATAAAAAGAGAACACCTCCATTTCTAACGATGACCAACTATGATGACCAACATGATAACTTCCAAGGGTTTAAAGAAATAAAAGTCATGGTTGTGACAACTTTCCTTCAATGCTTTTCTTTCCCCTATATCAGTGGTCCCCAACCTTCCTAATGCTGCCACCCTTTAATACAGTTCCTCATGTGGTGACCCCTAACCATAAAATTGTTTCAAAATATGTTTCAAAATATGTTCGACCTTTGGGGGTCAAACAACTCATAGGTTGAGAAACACTGTCCTGTCTTCCTGGAAAAGCAACATCTATCAGAAGCCCAGCCCTTCCAGTTCCTTTGAGCTACTCAATGTTAGTGTGTGTGTGTGTGTGTGTGTGTGTGTGTGTGTGTGTGTGTGTGTGTGTGTGCGCACACGCATGTGCATACACATATATTGTAAGAATAAGTAAATATTAAATTCATAGTATGAAATAAAAGATAAGAATTGAGATGGCTTCAAACAGCCAGAGCACGGTGTAGACTCAAGGGCTGGAAAGAATAGTCCCCAGGCCACATCCTGCCCAATATAAGTCAGGGCCATCATATTTTATTGTCACACAGTTATGGCCATTCATTTCTCTATCACAGAAACTGTTGTTTTCCAATACAATGGCAGTGACACATATTTATGACAGAGACCACAGGTCCACAAAAGCCTAAAATATTTACACTTGCCCTTTGGAGAAGAAAGTTCTAGTCCCTGTATACTTAAAAGAGAAGATGTGCAGGCATTTTTCAAGTCTATTAATCACTGTCAAGTGGATTTCTAAAGTGGCAGTAGGCCCTCCTGGAAGTGGCCAGGGAATCATTCCCCCTGGGGGAGACTGCTCTTTCCATCCCCCCTTCCCAAGCTATTCTTGAGAGCTCATCCATCTGCAAGACATGATTCCTCAGTCCCCATTGTAAGAGAAGAACTTCTTAACCAAAGCATACTGGTCCTTTTTTTTTTAAAGAAATCTCTCTTAGCCCTTCACACATCAAAAGCATCAGAAGAAAACC
Organism: Lophiomys imhausi; assembly: GCA_907164525.1. NCBI lineage: Eukaryota > Metazoa > Chordata > Mammalia > Rodentia > Muridae > Lophiomys > Lophiomys imhausi. Next base: position 9,323,346 of record CAJQZJ010004755.1, on the reverse strand, counting down.
TTTTCCAAAGCAGCCTCCACTCCCAACTTTCCATGTCCCCCAGGGGAAGTCACACACCAGCTGTGTACCCATGGCTGGTAACACCTACCTAAGGGTCGAGTAAAAATGACTTTTAAAAAATTGTATGTATATGTGTGGATATGTTTGTTTGTATTCGTGTATGCGGGTATGCATGCAGGTGTGTGTGCTTGTATGTGGCAGCCAGAAGACAGCCTTGTTTTTTAGACAGGGTCTCTCACTGATCGGGAACTCACAGAGAAGGCTAAGCTGGTAGCCAGTGAGTCCCAGAATCCACCTTTCTCCACTTCCCCAGTGTTAGGAACACAAGAGCTCTATTTTAAATATGGATTCTAGAGGCCAAACTCAGGTCCTCATGCTTGCAAGCCTCTATGGACTGAGCTATCACCCCAGCCTCCATTTTTATGTATTTCTGAGACTGTATTACTATGTACCCCTGGCTGGTGCCAAACTTGTGATCCTCCTGTCTCAGCCTCTTGATGGGATAGGTGTGAACTACATGCCTGATGTGAAAATACATTCTTGAGATGCTCTAAAAGCAGAAACCCAACAGCCCAGTTGTTTCCAGATGAACTTTGAGGGCCAGCAGTGCAGTGTGGACAGAAAACACACACACGCTCCTCCTACTCACCATCCTGGGTGCAGGCTCCCAGGAGGTTGATGATGTTCTTATGTTTACCAATCATCTTCATCATCTCCATTTCTGACACCAGATCGGAAAGGTCCTTCTCTGTGGCATCATCTATGAACACGAATTAGGTGAATTATAAATAGGTTGGTTTCTCCCAACTCCCAGATGGTCACTCTTAGTGACCATCAAACTCTTTAGTTAGAACACCATGAAGTTGAATTTTAGAACCAGAAACATGTCCCTGTCTAATCAGTGAAGAGATAAAAGCTGAGGCAGGTGAGTGGTATGCTCGGTATTAAAGAGGTCACTTGAAGCCACATGGTCAAGAGTTGAGACCAAATCTAGGCCCCTAACACCAAGGCCAAGTCTTTCAAAGCGAAGTTCTTGATCATGAACTAACCCTACCTCTGATGTATCTAAGGTACATAGCTACATTATCTAGAAAACACATCAAACTTCCTGATACTCCCAAACAATTCCAAGAATGAGGAGGAAGCCATAGGAGGAACACTGGGAAACACTAGAAAATTTGTTTTCCTCATGCAAAAATTCCAAACATAGCCTTTAGCTTATTCAAAGTTAGGTCCTGGAAGTGGCCCATAAGTGCATCTATAAATGTGTATGCATACAGAGACAGTCTGAGTGAGCAAAAAGCCCTCTGAAAGACTCTAATAGTCACCCTACAAGAGAAGTACAAGTCACATCTCAACATGCATGGCACATGCGTGGCAGAGGCTCAACACACATGGGCTCCCAGGGAGCTTCCAACAAGAGGCAAGACCATTTCCAGTGTGCCTTCCTCTAAATTAACTCTGCTGTCACTTTGATTCTGGTAGTGCTAGGACGACACAAACCCAGTGCCATGTGAATGCAGCTCAAGCATTCTACCATTGAGCTATTCAACATGTAATTTTTTTTAAAAATCTGAGCTAAAAGAAAAGAAAAAGGGCTGAATGTGGCTTTAAAAATGAAACAGGGGAACGGATGTCCAAAAATCTATACTGACCTATACGGAGAAGAGGGAAGGGAGGTAGGAAGCAAGAGGCCTATGGACACATGGCCCAGCATGCTGCCTTCCCTAGACCTCAGCCATACTCTGACTGTCACAAAGGATGTCGAAAAGGCTTTGGATGGGGGCTGGAGAGATGGCTCAGAAGTTAAGAGAACTGACTACTCTTCCAGAGGTCCTGAGTTCAATTCCCAGCAACCACATGATGGCTTACAACCATCCACAATAAAATCTGGTGCCCTCTTCTGGTCTGCAGGTATACCTGCAGAGAGAACACCATACATATAATAAATCTTAAAAAAAAAAAAGAAAAGAAAAGAAAAGAAAAGGCTTTGAATGGCCTCTGCCCATGATGAAAAGGATGGCAGACAATCTTCCTTAAAGAGGAGGGCCAACTCCTAAACCTTCCTTTTGGCAACAGCCCCAGGAATCTTAAAACCAGAAGTCATGTACAAAGCGGCATGATGCCTGGTCCTCCCCACCCTACTAGTCCCAGGAAGTACCAGGGGCTGCCTCTGCCCTGTGCCTGGATACTTACTATCTCCTCCCTGGTATCAACTTCCAAAGCAAGGAGCATCCCAGATTTCCTTGGGAGTCTCAGGTCAGTTACTAAAAGGACAAAATGAATGATGTCCCAGTCCTTTCTTGTCTGCATGTTCTCAGCAGGGAAGGATGTGGTAGGCACCCCAGCAAAGAAAGAAAAGGCCTAACTTCTGAGCATGTGCAATATCCCACACGCCCAGGACAGACCTCTCTGCCTACAAGCTAGGGAAACACTGTGCATGGAATCTTCCTTTCTGAGATTCCCATAACAGGATTCACACCATGATCCTTCCCTTTAACTCTTTGTATAAAAGAATACCATGCAAGCATAAGTTAATGTCTGAAAGTAACTTAAGCTCCTTAGACTTGGGCATCAAGCTGGGTTGGGAAAGGCTGTGTGCAAACATTCAGCCCTCCCCCCAAAAAAGACATTTACACCCTGGGGTTATTGTTTACACGTCCCTGAGATTCTACATCAGTCTTAATTCTGTTTGTTCCTTTTTGGCTTCTAAGTGACTCTATAAACCCGCGTTTTGACAGAATGTGGCATTCGGCTTTCTGGGCTGGGCCTCTTTGTTCCCACTCTTATTTGTGCGTTAGAAGTTTGGGTCCCGAATTTACCATGTCAATTCCCACCAGAACCCTTAAACTTTCTAAGCCTGTGAACATACAGGAGAAGGGAACCGGAGCCTCTTAGAAAGACTCAGAGAACAGCTCGACCCAGCAAGCTACCACTTGCTCATAAACTGGCTTTTCTTTTTAAGTACACAGCTCAAGGTAAATCCTCTGTCTCAGATGCTCATTCATCCTGAAAACCCCTCAACCTCCAGGCCAAGTATGTGCTCTCTGACCCCACATCATTGCAGAGTTCACATGTCACAAAAGGAACACTCCTGATAAGGTCCTCCTCTCCCCTCCCCTCCGCCCACTCACCTTTCAACATCTTCACTGCTACAGTGACCGCCTCCTTGGGTTTGTCCTTATCGATTCCCACTGCTTCAGCCATGACTACTTGCCCGAAGCAACCTTCCCCCAGGGGTTTGCCCAGCGTCAGCCTAAATGTGTAAATAGGGGATTAGCACACAGCATCTGGGTAAGGGGCACAGGGAGGGAAATTCCAGAACCAAATATAAAAATCTTCCAGAGGCATGCATATGGAACCAATGAGACCCCGACGAACATGCAGGGTATTTTCTTAGTGACGTTTTCCCAGAACGTCAATTACTGTTGGAACAGCTATTAAATTTCACATTTGTGCTCTCAATTTATTTTCTTTTTCTTTATGGAAGGTGTCCTCGCTAGTGAGGTGGTCAGGCTCCCCGCTGGCCAAATGTGAGGAGCTTTTGGTCTTGAGCCAATTAAATATTTGTAATTTAAAATGTCACAGAGGGGGGAAGATGTGAACGGCTATTCATATTTTCTGTTCCGGTAAAGTGGCAGCTTTCAAATCACTACTATTCTATACCAGTAGATGTTCTGGTTACACTGTTTGCCAAGCTACAGGGTAGGAATCTTCAGCATGTTTCAAAGAATCTGTAGTTTCTCACTGAAAGAAACCTGTAGGAAACGGGCAGGATACTTTTTGGCATAAGTTTAGAAATCCTTATCACAACCCAAAATAAACAAGGAAGAAAATAGCACACTTTTTTTTTTTTGGTTTTTTGAGACAGAGTTTCTCTGTGTAACAGCCCCGGCTGTCCTGGACTTGACAAATTACATTTTTAAGCCTAAAAGTTTTGTGCACATCAGACAAATAGCCTGACATTGTTTTAGGTGTTCTGGAAGCAGAAAGGATAGGGAAGTCTGTGGAATGCTTCTGAGTGTGTTTTTTATTTTTATTTATGTATTTTTGGAAGTTTATTTTTAATTATGTGTATGCGTGTTTGTGGGGAGGAGTATGTGCATGTGACTGCAGGAGCCCATGGAGCCCAGATATATCAGATCCCCCAGATCTGGAGTTACAGGAGATTGTGAGCCACCCACCCACCATGAGTGCTGGGAACTGAACTCTGGTCCTCTACAAGAGCAGTACTGGCTCTTAATCACAGAGATTTCTTTTCCAGCTTGAGTGTGCTGTTTTCCTATTTTTTTTTTAAATATAAGTACAATAGAGCTAAGGATTGAGCTGTCTTTAGTAAACAGCATTTACAATAAGAATGTTTTTAAAAGCTCAAAAAGGAAAGAAAATGGAAGGCAGCACATGCTATGCTGAAGACATCCCCCTTTCAGTCAAGAACTAAAATTAAATTGAACATCTTGGCAGAAAATAAACATTTGCGTTGGAAAATGGCTAATTTATGTCCTATTGCCCTGCTACTACAACCATAACAAAACTCTCTTTGTGTAACTTCTGCCTCCAATCTAATAAACCGCTTCTAAATAGCCTTCATTCATTGGAAATCTGCTCCCCCTACATTTGTGCTAAATACTGCTTGGAAATGCATAGCGCTCAGATTTTCCACACTCGGGTACCCCGGGCAGGAGCCGCTGGGCAACACAGACTCGCACTGTTGAGTGCGGTGTCACAGGTGGCCAAAAGTACAGACTCAACCTGAAACTGCAAGGTTTTAACATACGAGCACAACTCCCCAATTCAGTCTTGTATGCATAGGAATGTGCACACGAAACCAGCTATTTATATAATCACACACAGCTAGGAGGCTGGCAAGGGTCAAGGGAAACATCCCTTCCTTTCTCAAAATTCTGTAGGTAAAGAAACTACTCTTTGTGTTTTCTCTGGTATCTCACCAGAAAAAAAAAAATGTGCAATAAACATTCCCTGAATGAATGAAGGAATGAATGGATGCTCTTTTCACTGCAGTACACAAATAAACTGGAAATTACTTCCACTGACACGCAGTGAAGGCTGCATAGACAGTTACTCAGCTCTGGATTAGGATCTATGTAAAGATCTCTAAATTGGGAATCAACGTGCCTGGAATTGTGTGACACAAGATCCAATAGAAACCCAAGGTTCCTCCCCCTTTCAACTAGAGCTAGCCATATCCAGTCTTGGGAAAGCTTATCTTTGTGTTTCTGAATCTCTGTACATACACACACACACACACACTATGGCATGTGTGTTAAACACACCACTAACATAATCTTAGGAAGACACTGCAAATGTCAAGACAGGTGAGCTAGTTGTTTAGAAGTAAGCTGAGAGCTCATTCCAGTGTGTTTGGTGCAGAAAGAGCCAATATGTCCACCTTCTGTTACTTTCAAGCTGTCTAGACTCTAATCGTACAAGAAGGAAGCTGCCAGACTTCCAGGAAGCTTCACTTCCCAGAGCTAGGGTTGGTCTCTACCTAGAAGGCAGAGGCTGATGGTAGCCCACCATCTGCACCAGCAGCTCTCTTAAACACACCATCGAGCTGAAGTTTGCAGTTCAAAGGTCCCTGATTACCAAGACACAAGTGAAAATGAGAGATTCCCACAACCAAGAACTGTGCTCACTCCCAGGAGGTGCAGACCACAACCCTCACCTTATAGGCAAGAAATTCAGAGAACTGAGTGAACCCCCAAGGTCTGCCCAGCCACTTGCTGTCAGAACTGGGATTCAAATCCACCCCAGCCACAGGCCAAATTACACACAGCTATTCAGGCTGGGCCAAGAGACAAAAACAACTCTGAGCAAGGCCCCATCCAAGCCTGCGTGGCAACCTTGTGCCTCAACACATAACTAGACATCTCTCTATCAATCAATAAGCAAAAGGGCTGTAGACCAAAGAAATCAGGTGTTAGGCACAAAATTCGACACTTTTCAGCCCAACACCACACTAATAACCATTAAAAACCAAACAACAACAAATAGATTCTTTATGTAATTTCTAGTAACCAGAAGTTGGAATATTACTTCCATTTTAAGGCTGCATAACTCCACTTTTATTCCATCCAACTGGGTTTGAATTGTCTAGAAACTTAAACAATGATAAATTAACCACATGCCATCTTGCTTGATGACTAGCCTGAACTTTGCAGCTCTACTTTGAAGGGGTTATTTAAAAAAAAAAAAAAATCTTCTTTCCAGGAGTTGGTTATTTAGAAACACACTCTCACTCATGTTGACAATGTCAGAGTAAGACCTTTGCAGCTAAAGGCCATGAAAAGAAAATGTCAACCCAATATTCCCATTTATATCTACGCGTTCACTGGGGCTATACACAGAAGTACTCACTTGTCTCTGGGAAATTCCCACTTTGGATCCTCTGGCAACTCATACTCAGAGACCCCTGCTAGCATTGGGGTGTCTGCTGCTGAGGACAAGCGTGTTGTTATCCTCACCAGTGGAGTGTTGGAGTTCATGGAAGAGCTGGACTCGGCTGAAACCTGGATACAAAATGCAAAGAAGAAGATGTAATCCTGGCCCAACCTGAGAGGGCTGGAAGTGAGCTGGGATCCAGCCAGAATATAAATTCTTTTTTTTTTTTTTTGGTTTTTCGAGACAGGGTCTCTCTGTGTAACAGCTCTGGCTGTCCTGGTCTCGCTTTGCAGACCAAGCTGGCCTTGAACTCACAGAGATCCACCTGCCTCTGCCTCCCAAGTACTGGGATTAAAGGCGTGCACCACCACGCCCGGCTCAGAACATAAATTCTTACAAAGAAAGGGAAGAGCCAGGTTAAAAAAAAAAATATGGACCAAAATGAAGAGTCACAGGATTCCCTCTATTGTCCCCAAATCAGATTTTCAAATAAAAATGTTTACAGAAGTTTAATCATGGTATTTCTTCTTTTCATCCTCAATTTTTTTGTTCATTTGTTTTTTGTTTTTCGAGACAGGGTTTCTCTTTGTAGCCCTGGCTGTCCTGGAACTAGCTCTGTAGCCCAGGCTGGCCTTGAACTCACAGAACTCCTCCTGCCTCTGCCTCTGGAGTGTTGGGATTAAAGGTGTGAACCACCACACCCAGTCCATCTTTAATTTTTTTTAATTAGGGTTTAAAAAAAATTTATGTACATTTGTGTTTTGCCTGCATGTCTGTCTGTGTGAAGGCGTCAGATCCCCTGGAACTGGAGTTACAGACAGTTGTGAGCTGCCATGTGGGTGCTGGGAACTGAACTCAGGTTTTCTGAAAAAGCAGCCAGTACGCTTCATCATTGGGCCATCTCTCCAGCCCCTCATCTTAATTTTTAAAGATAGCCTCTTAAGAATATACAGATAGACCCCACTGGCTTCATTATAGTCTTTTTGCCTTTCCTTGCTCAGAGTCCCAGATGAACATGAACCTCTTAGTTCTGCTCAGCCCACAGATCAATACTGTGCTCCTGAGATTCACTAACGCAAAAGCTGGGCTCAGTTATAGAGTGTTGGCCAAACATGTGCAAGACCCCACATTCAATTTCTAGCACCATAGAATAAAAACAAATCCAAAAATCAAATCAGCAGGTAGGGCTTCACAAACATTTAGCAGATCAGCTCTTCCACATTGCCTTTGCCTCCAAAAGGTAAAGAGGGACTCTCAAAGAAAGAGCTGTAGGGTAGGTATGGTATGGTGGTTTGAACAGGAATGGCCCCCATAGATTCATGTGTTTGAATGCATTTGAATGCTTGGCCCATAGGGAGTGGCACTGTTTGGAGGCGTGGCCTTGTTGGAGGAAATGTGTCACTCTGGAGGTGGGCATTGAGGTCTCCTAAGCTCCAGCTAAGCCTCTGTGGCACACAGTCCCCTTCTCCTGCCTGTAAATCAAGATGTGGAACTCTCAGCTCCTTCTCCAGCACCATGTCTGCCTGCATGATGCCATGCTTCCCACTATGATGATAATGGACTAAACAGCTGAAACTGTAAGCCAGCCCCAATTAAATGTTGTCCTTTATAAGAGTTGCCATGGTCATGGGGTCTCTTCCCAACAATGAAACCCTAAGACACATGGGAAGGGCATTCTGGTAACTCGAAGGTCTTTCATTCAAGGAAACCCAAGTCATTCTCCATCTTTCTCCAGTCCTTCTGAAACCTGATGATGCCCAGACCATTCAGTGAAAATGGGCTGGCTCTTGTCACGTTAGCTTTGGAAAGCAGGGAAGTGAACACATGAGACCAAGGGTTGAGGGAAAGACATTTTACTCAGAACCACACAGGAAGGATCCTCTCTCACCTGGGAGCACACAGGGCTTCACCAAGTTATTTTCTCATTTACCTTCATCTGTATCAGCCCGTGTGGGACCCAGTGTTTATCTTAGACACAATCTCTTCTTGGCTGATTTCTGAGAAAGAGAAGTTGTGCAGAACCTACTACACAAAGCTCGTGCCAGGGTATGGCTACACAATCTTGGTCTGATTGTAGGCTGCTGGATTCTGCTTTTACTCTAGACCACAACTGTGGCTTTGGTCCAAGACACATGGAATGTGAGGTTAGACAGGGACCATCCAGGCAGCACACCAAGCCACCCTGGATTCCAGCTCTTTCATGAGTGACAATCCCCAGCTGAGCACACAAACACTTTCTCAATCCAGCTGGCAAAGATGAATCCAAAGGAACTTCCACAGGTGGATCCTAGACTCTCAGCAGAGGAACCCAAGGACCTATGTTCTTCCTAGGACTGACCCCCATTGGCAAGCCCTTCTGCTCTTTGGAAACCCAACTACCCTTAATGGAAGTGAGAAAAAAATGTTTGCAGTATTAAAATCAGTGATTTTCAAGGTTATTCTTTGCTACATTGTGTGTGCTCAATCCTATCTCAAGAAAAGAAAAGAAAGAAATATTAACATCAAGAAATGAATTTTGATTTGAAATCGTATTATCATTTAAAATACACATGAGACATTTCTGAACCTTCTGAGTTATCTTTAGGGGAGTGGAAAGGTGATCTTTTTTTTAAAGAAGAAATGTATCTGTGTGTATGTGTATTTGTATGCGTGGAGGTCAAAGGACAATTTCTGAGAGTCAGTTCTCTTTTTCTACCATGTAGGTTCTTGGGATTGAACTCAGATCACCAGGCTGGGCAGCAAATGCCTTTTGGTCACTGAGACATCTCAGTAACCCCCAAGGAGAAGCTATATTTAAATTTTACTATGCAGACAGGGCATTTGCTCAGTGTGGCACAACAAAAAAAAACCCTGATTTTTAAAAAGAACCAGAGGACCCATAATTTTGGAATAGAGAGCCACACACTCAAGGGTCCCAGTCTCAAAGGCAAATGCAGAAGAAGCAAGGAAAAAATGAGCCCCACCCAGAGCAATACAAAGGCTAACTAACTCTCCAGCCCCTTCCACAGTCCATGTCGTGCCCAGCCTCGCTGTCATGAACTGGCCCCATCTCCAGGCAGCATCAGAAACCAGGAGCATCCTGAAAACACCAAGATGTTCACTTTCTGCTGGCCACAAAAACATCATGAGCTCCATCCACAGGGAAGGGACTAAGAAGAATCTGGAATGGAGTTGGCCCACGGGTGATTCCCTGGAACCACCTATTGGGATCATTCTGAATTAGGGTCATAAGTTATGCTTGCAAAATGTGTGTAAATTTTATTTTTATATGTTTTTTAAAGATCTTTCTGGAAGTCCTTCCACACAAATAGGCAAAAATCATTGCCTAGTAGACATATAGTAGAAATTCACTCCATAGGATCAGAGGAAGTTATACTAAACTAGTAAAAGTCACCCCAGTAATGAGACAACACAGGCTCCAGACAGCAAAGAGCCAAGAGACTGTGTTGCAGCCAGAATACTCTTTATGGGACATGTGGACATGTGTGCTAGGACCAGAAAGGAGGGGACACTAATTGGGAAATCTCAGAAGACCACAGTTCTGAATGATATTAATGCCTGAGAGCTGGTAGCACAATGCAATTTCTGTGGCTTGTTCCTGGGAGTAAATGCTCACCCCTAGGAGGCTTATGGGGTGGGTTGTGACCACAGGCATGTTCTAGAAGGGTATCTAAGGATTTAACAGTGGTTACCTTTGGGGAGAAAAATCAAGAACTGGGAGCAAGGTAGAAAACAGGTCTCATTCCAGAACTTTCTACATCATTTAGATTTTATTACCCTGGTCATATGGTTTTTGTGTGTGAGATTTCTTTAACTAAATTTCAGTTGGAACAAAACAAACATGAACTAAGAGAAAGGGAGTCACAGGCTTGAAATAGAGACTCCAGTTAAAAAATAGCAAGACCCTTGTTTCCACTCCTCTCTTGTGCCACCAGGCTGTTTTGGGATGTTTCCACATCCTTCAATGTGTGTACCCAGAGACCATCCATGACCAAGCTGCCCTAGGTGGTCAAGGTCAGATTCCTGGGTCTAAGTCTCAGTTATAACCCACACTACCTGTGAGTCCCGGCAGGTCTCCATCCCAGCTCACAGAGTTAGCAAGAGGACAGAATGAACATAGCACAAGTTAAGTGCTGGCTGCTGAGCTGGACAGCCATAGCTCAGAGTGCTTTGCTATGTAGGTTTGTTCTGATGTTAGACAGGGTACACCTTAACTGTAAGTCGGATTTGCAAGATGGGACCATCAGCTGCCAGCCAGGACAGCCTGGAGCTCCAATAAGCAAGAATTTTTTTTTTTTTTTTTTAATGTAGGCACTAAGGGAGAGGAAAGAACGCTGTAGCGTAACAAAGTCCTGCTGGTGAATATGACTTGGGGGCTATCTCAAATCAGAGTGACTTACTGCTCTGTGGAGAACCTCTGACCCAAAGGGATGCACATACCACAGCCCAGAACCTCTGACCCAAAGGGATGCACATACCACAGCCCTGTGGTACAAGTATAACTAACACACACACACACACACACACACACACACCCGCTAGGGAGTATTTCCATGAGGTTTTAATGTGAACATTTTCAAAATGGAAAACGAAAGAAAAATAAAAACCTAAAATAATATGGAAGAAAAAACCCTGACAGTCTTTGCTGCAGCCATTACTATTAAAATATAAAATTTTACTTGTGGGAATTTTGTTCAATATAAAGCACAGATTCGAATTCAGTATACAAGTCTGAAGAACACCTTTGTGTTAAAAAAAAAACCACACACACACACAAAGAGAGAAAGGGTAAGAAAATACCCAAAGTATCTGAACATACAGATCCTGCTCTCCCTGTGCATAGAGATATATCTTAATTTTACCTCCATGCACTTTACTATACTTTTAAAATCCCCTCTGGGACTGTAAAGTATGACTGGCTTTCTCTTCACTCCCCTTTTCTCAGAAAGTCAACCTGTCTGGAGGGCTTGGCAAAATCTCCAGCAGGGGTTCCCCGAGGAACCCTGTGTTTCAGAGGCTCCTTTCTTATGAATCATGACCCCATAGCCCACCTTGGAAGTCATTCGTTTCCTCAGAACCATCATATTACTGATTTTTATTTCTTTTCTTTCTTTTGTAATTATAAGTTCCCTCCTCAGATATTCTTCAATCCTTAATCTAGAAATTTCAAGTTTGGAGTTTCCCTTTCAAAACACTTAAAGATATACCACTGTTAGAAGTCACTTATAAACAATATATGCTAACACTCTAGTAAACTGTTTCCCCACCCACCGAAATCTTGGCAGGAGGTTTTTAAAAAGCCACACACTCCTCATAGTCTCCGGTTCGGCTGCCTTACATGCCGGGATCTCTTTACCACGTGCCATAAATCAAGCTTTTAACTAAATGTGCTTTTCATATATTTCCACAGTACATATGGGAGATTAAGAAAGGAAGTGGGTTTTCTCCCCTTTTCTTTTTAAAGGGCCACCAAGAAATAGCACCATCTCTTTATTCCAGATTAAGTCGAACATCCAGAGGGGACCTCACAAACAGCAGAGCAGGCAGAAGCAAAGACACTGTGGGTAAGGATGAGTCATGTTTGTCTTTATTCCTGAGGACTGACACATACCCTTGGACCACAGCAGACTTAAGACACTCTGACTCCCAGGTGACAGATGGAGACTTTCACATCAGAAGAGAAGCCCAAGGTGTACATACTTCTGCCTTAAGACTAGCCCCACACACCTCTACAACCAAGCAGAAGGCCGGCACTACACCAAGCTTCACGGGGCCTCTGGGGGTGGAGTTTTTCCCCTTCCATAACAAAATCTCGGTAATTACTCACGGTTCCTTTTAAATGGCCTCTACCCTTTCCAGAGGCTTGAACGGCCTGTCACAACAAACAAAGGTCCCTAGCCCAGGTGCTCTGATTCTACTTAGAGCTCATCAGCAAAGTCCAGAGTAGATCCCAGTCAAAGAAGCATGTCTTTCAGAGGCCAGGAGAAAAGACAGGCTGAGCTGAGAGACAAGTGAGGCAAGAGATCCCTATAAGAATGTAGACTCCAGTTGGGTCATCCACAACTATCCAGTTGTCCAGATATTTTCTAGAACCAGTATACTGCAACTCTGAATTGATAATGCCATGAAGGAGTTCCCAGGTCATGGTGATGAGCTGCTAAGCAGTAAGCAAGTTAAAATTTACTTTCCCTGAGTTTCATACACTCCAAGACCACGAATAAATTGCCCTGAGAATAGGTCTGGAAACAAGTGTTCCTCCATCCCACCCCTAATAACCATGTGCCTCAAAGGCCTTATGAAATTGCTCTCTGATTCTCTCAGCTACCTATGCCAGTGGCTAAGGCTAGGAACAAACTCACTGCAGTCCCCTGTGAGACTGGGAGATGGGTAGGCTATGGATTCATCTGGACACAGCCAGTCAACAGATAGGTGAATCTCCATCATTCCTTATGCAAGGTTCTGGCTCTAGAGGAAGAACTGACACATCATGTGAAATCTTCTCAATAGACACAGAACCACCTGGAGCAAGGCTTCCTCTGTCCCTCTCTACACCCATGCTCCACCTCCTCACAGCAAGGGACTTGTGAAAATCACAGAAGGCAAATCCCTCCACTTGGACAGGAGCACACAAAGACCACTTCTCAATGGCCACTGATGGCGCAGTTGGCTCACTAGATGTCCTTCGCTGGGTTGGCTACTGCCATTTAACACACTAGGCACCAGGAAGTAGGGGCAAGTGAGCAGGTACCTACAAAGTGTCCAGTCCTGGCTTTGGATGAGAGGGATGAATCCTCATCAACACGGAGACCCCACAGGCTACAAGCCTGTCCCACCAAATAGTTTCTTCTCTTCCCCAAGCATCAAAGTACATAGGAGTCTGCCAAAATGAGTGTTTACTAGAAAACAGCTCTAAACAATTTATTTGAGGGGCTGGAGAGATGGCTCAGCAGTTAAGAGCACTGACTGTTCTTTCAAAGGACCAGGGTTCAAATCCCAGCACCATATGGCAGTTCACAGCTGTCTGTAATATCCGAGAGTGGTGGCACACGCCTTTAATCCCAGCACTGGGGAGGCAAAGGCAGGTGGATCTCTGTGAGTTCAAGGCCAGCCTGATCTACAAAGTGAGTCCAGGACAGCCAAGGATACACAGAGAAACCCTGTCTTGAAAAAAAAAAAAAAAGAGTTTATTTGATACTAAAAAACAATAACAATAATAAAACCACCTTTGTGCCTCAGAAAAATAACATAAAGTGTAATGTCTGCTTTAAAAAGTTCAGGGTAGCCGGGCAGTGGTGGCGCACGCCTTTAATCCCAGCACTTGGGAGGCAGAGGCAGGCGGATCTTTGCGAGTTCGAGGCCAGCCTGGTCTACAAATTGAGTCCAGGACAGCCAGGGCTACACAGAGAAACCCTGTCTCGAAAAACCAAAAAAAAAAAAGTTCAGGGTAGGGAAGTAAACATGAAGGAGGAGAAGGAAGGGCTGAGAAGGTGATGATTCGGTAGGTAAATAGCCTGCCTTCCTTGGCCTGAAAGCAATCTTCAGAACCTACATTAAAAATAAAATAAATAAATAAAATTTAAAAAGCCAGGCATGGTAGCTGACACTTGGAATTCCAACACAGAGGAGGGGGAACCAGGTGGGACCCGGGCTCACAGGTCAGACAGCCTTGCCTACTTGGCTAGTTCCAGGCCAGTGAGTAAGAAACTTTGCATCAAAAAAATCAAAAGGGATAGTGAGTGGACAACCCCTAGGGAATGACACCTGAAGTTATCATTTGGCCTCAGCATACATCTGTACATAACTACACATCTGCATGTACACGTATGTATGTGAAAGAAAAACACGTATAAACAACCCAACTTTTCATGTTCTAAAACAAAGACAAGGACGAAGTGAGTGCAGAAAGACTGTGAGCTTCCATATTGTGAGACGGGCAAGAATCAGGGCCAAGAAGATCAAACGTGAACTCTAGATACATTACATAGGAGCTCGGGCCAACAAAAAATGAAGCCTAGCCCCTGAATGGCTGGGAGCAACCGTCCATCCTCCAGACAGCTGATTACAGGCTCATCTGTCGCCAGGTAAAGGCATGCTTGGCATCCCTGTGGTATTCACTCTGTCATTAACCTATCTGCAGGCTTTTGTGGGACTTTTCACAGCCCTCCAGCCACAGCCCAATACCCTCTTTATCCAGATACATGATAAGCATCTCCTCCTCCCCAGAGTGGGCTGTGCTCTGGGAAGTCTTTTGGGAAAAGGCAGTACCACACTGTCCCCCCTGACTTCTAGGAAATGCTGGGGTACATAGCACCATCTCTTCACCCTATTTATGTCCCAAAGACTTATTCATGCAGAGAGACTGGTACTCACACAGTTTTCTTATACAACATGATGCTGCAGAACCATTTCAAAAGGACCTTCATTAACCTTGCAGCCAATGGCAAATGGGCAGGCTTTCTCTGACAGGAAACTGGCTTAATTATTGGACATGCTTGGCAAATACTGTATGAGCCACAACCCCCTCCCCTAGCCCAAGAATTCTGGCTTAGACACATGCACTAAAATAAGTGCCTGGTTTCCGCTGTGCATTATTTAGTAAATAACAATGGATAAAATTTAAAAGGGAGGAAAATGAGAAGAAATGCAAAGTTTCCCTTTGGTTACATGGGGGAAATGAGAAAAATGAACAGTTCAGATGGAGAGGGAAAACAAAGAAAGTCAGTTGGCCAAAAACACAGAAAAACATGATGAACACATGTGCCAAGGGGAACCCAAGGGTATCCTTCTTCTTCACATGAAGCAAAAGGAAGAACACTGAAGTAGATTTTTTTTTTCTTTAAAAAGATGATGGAGGGCCGGGCGGTGGTGGCGCACGCCTTTAATCCCAGCACTTGGGAGGCAGAGGCAGGCGGATCTCTGTGAGTTCGAGGCCAGCCTGGTCTACAAAGTGAGTCCAGGACAGCCAGAGCTGTTATACAGAGAAATCCTGTCTCAAAAAAAAACAAACAAACAAAAAAAAAGATGATGGAGCCAACAAGTAAATGCTCAACACCTAGCCTGACCTATTTGGTTCCTGGGAACCATATGGTGGAGGAAGGCACCAGCTCCCATGTAAACTGTCCTGTGGCCACCATAGACATGCTATGCCATGTGCATGCCCACATGCTAACACACACAACACACACATCTGAATTACATAAATATATACATATAAGAAGAGTTTTCTTTAAAAAAAAAAAAAAGGTGATGAGAGCTGGAGAGATAGTTCAGTGATTAGGAGCACTTGCTGCTCTTGCAGAGGACCCAAGTTCTAGTCCCAGCACCCACATCAGACAGCCCACAACTACCTGTAACACCAGCTCTGAGGGATCCAGTGCCCTCTTCTAGCTTTCCAAGAGTTCCTGCACACACATGTAAGCATGCATACACAAAAATAAAGATCAGTTTTTTAAATGATGACATCATTACGGGTCAGCGGCCTAGCTGTTACAAGATCAAGGTACAGATTTCAATTGTTTCCCTATTATAAGAACAAACAATAGAGACAGGGACACGGCTCCCTTTATTTAAAAATCCCTGTGCCAGAGTTCCAGTGTGCAAGACATTAAGAATGGCCCAGATAAGAGATGAGGAGAGGCTGTGAAGGAGTAGCTACTTGGCCTGAAGCCTTAGCAGTATCTAGTCGGGTAAGAATATTACGCATGGACTCTCCCAAGTATCTCACTGGGCAACTAACTAATTTCAGCCCCATCTTGCTTCTCTAGTCCCACAAATGACAGTGGTGTCACTCAAAGGAGCAACAGCATTCTCAGGAGCCAAAGGGAACCAACTGGGCCTCTTTGATTCCCACACTCAACAGCTGACCGTTGGCTGCATCTGACATATTCTGTATTAAGTTTCTGCAAGAAACACCCATTGGAAATGAGGCTCCAAAGAAGTTGACAAGGACCTGTTCAGCCTGTAGTGTGAAGCTAGGTTGAGAACAGCCAGGCCTATGTCCAAGCCACTACTGGCCAGCTGGTGCCCAGTTCCTCCTAAGAACTGAAAGGGACTTGCTAGTTGAAGTCCCAGGAAAGGCAGGGTTGGGTCAAACCCAGAGATTCTTAAGGTGTTACAAAGAACCAGGAAATGTTTAAAATACAGACTTCTAGAACCATTCAAGATCTACTGAATAAGAATCTCTGGGCCTGAGACTAATGAATGTGCAATTTGAACAAACACCTCCAGGTTCTATCTACTGAGACGCACAATGTAACACAGCCAGTGTTGGTCATTTCAATTGCTAATTAAAACATGACAATCTTATCAGAATCAAGATCCAAGTCCTTTCATAAAGATTTGCACCCACACTTCCCTGGCCCTTAGTCTCCATGAACAAGCAGAGAAGAATTCAAGCATTTCCTTTCTCATTCACCTTTAAAGGGCTTTGTTTTATGGAACAGTAAAGGTTCTATCTTGCCCCACCTCCCCCAAAGCCAGCCATCAAAGACTAAGCTCAAAGTTAAAGGTAATTTTATCCCTGTTCCATATAACAATCATCTTATCTGGGCACTGGAGAAGTGGCTCAGTAGTTAACAAGTACTTGCTGCTCTTCTAGAGGACCAGAGTTCAATTCTCACCACCCACACCAGGAAGCTCACAATTGCCTTAACTCCAAAAGATCTGACACTCTCTTCTGGCCTCCATAGGTATCTACACACATTTGCTTATCACACACACACACACACACACACACACACACACGCACGCACGCACGCACGCACGCACACAAAATCATCCTATCACTAAATTCCTAGTCACACTTGTAACCTATTGGCATTAAAATATAAGCATACAATGTTATTTCAAAAACCAGACAGATTCAGCAAAAACCCAGTTTAAAAGAAATCACTTCATGCAAGCAGTAGTACAGTTGTACCTGCAGACTATATGTTTCTAAACTTAAAACAATAAATCAAATCTAGAGTCTCTTTTCTATTAACGGCAAAAAACTCTACCCGACCATCCTGTCTCATAAACCAGCAATGGACCCCAGACAAAAAGGCCTATTCTCCCAATACAGCCCTGTGCTTGAATCTTAACACAGACCCAGAGGGCACTGTCTTTGACCCCACTGAGGAGCTCTGATTCTCACAATATTGTTCTTTTTTTCTTTTAAAACTAGACTCTGCCCACCAACCTCAGAACAGCACAGTGACTTTATTCTCTAAGTCCCAAACACTGAACCTCCTCCACACAGTGGCAGCTTAGAACTACCTGTGGAGCTGAAGCTCAAAGAAGTTAGAGGAAGAACCAAAGCAGAGGAAAAGATCCAAGAGCTGGCTGGGTGATAGAGGGGAGTAAATTTCTTCAAACTCTTTATCTACTTTCTGTTACCTGTCTCCGCAGTGGGATGCGCTTGGTCAGCTTGTGCACGGCCGGCTGACTGCTGAAGTCCGGCTTCTTGGTCGTGGTTTTCATTCGGCAAAAGATGACTGTCACCACCATGCAGGCGATTAAGAAGACCCCTATGCAGTAAATAGCTATCTCCAGGTAATCTGGGGAAGCTGTGATCTCCTTCTCTCTCACAGGCGCTAGATTGCAGATCACAGGAGAGGAACAAATAAGCAGGCCACACAGTTAGGGTACCAGAGGGATGTGTCGAAGCATCCGTCAAGGAACCACTCCAAAGACAACAAGGGCTTCCCCATCAACAAGTCAATGCAAAAGATACTCAGATGCAGAGTAGCGTTAGGTCCCCTGCCTGGGCCTTTCCAAATGCTAACAAATAGCCAAAGGCTCCTGGGTTTATTAGCCCAGGCAGCCACCTTCTCTAGCTTCAGCAGGCATCTGCCTCCAGTGAGCAGCTGACACCAAATTGTAATGGGAGGGAGACAACAAGGCCACACTCTGCTGGCTCTGTGCATAGTGCAGGACACCCAGTACACCCACCACAGGAAGACTATCTTTCATGATGGCCACTCAACATAAACCAAAGTGAGAATTGTTTAAAAAAAAAAGGGGCAGTTCCACTTTTGTTTCTAAGGAGATGGGTCAATGCTTTGCTGTTTGTTACTAGGGGAAGTGCCTCCAGGGGAAGGCTCAACGGGGCCCCAGAGGACCACACAGTTCCACACGGAGTTCACACCCATCTAGCAGGCTGGCTCAAAATGGTGAGTCCCTTCATACAGTCCAGATTATTCAGTTAAACAAACAGACACACCAACAATGAGATAGTCACATATATAATACATGACATATATATAATATTTAGTAGCCATTAAAATGTCCATATATCCAGTAATAGTAACTTGTTACTGAACCTTTAAAAATATAACGGTACTGCATGTGAGTAGAAATGTGATTAATTTAGTATGTTCTTTTGTCAACTATATCAGTCCCTCCTTAGTCCTCAAATGGCCAGTCTACAAGCAGTGTATTTCCAAATATGATTATTCTCAAGCTGCATCTCCTTCAGGGGGTAGTGCTGTCAGGCAAATTGGCTAAGAAGTGCCGTTAAGCACTTACAGAGTGCAGCATCGCAAGTACAAGCAAGCTGAACAGGAAAGGCATCTCTGTTTCAAGAATAAATACTCACAGAGCAGATTCGTAACACAACCAAAGGGTAAGACGGATGCAATGGTTATTATTTTAAAGCTTATACATTTTAATGAGAAAAACAAATATTTGCAGAGATAGTCAAAACTCTCAGCGGCCCAGCACAAAATGAAATGACCAACTTATTTTTATGAGCTATAAAACAAGCATGCAGTAGGCATGGTACTCTAGAAACAAGGCATTAATAACTGGAGAAGAGCGTCATGAGCGTGAGCTGCAATCCACAGTCTATGAGGTTTTCCAAAGGACAGAATGCGAGGCAGTGCATGAGAGGGCAGCATTTATCAAGAAAGTTGGACTAGGACAGAGGCATTGGTTAAAGGCTTAGACAGTTATGGGCTTCCTTGATGTTTATCTCCCTGTAAGGCAGAGAAAACATCAAGCCAGAGATGGCGTACTCACATGCTCTGCAGAAAAAGCCAACTGAAAACCCACTATATTGAGCATGCAGCAAGCCACCCGATTCCCAAGGTAACACACTGCTTCTGCATACCTACATTCAGAGGTGCTTCCTGGGCACCCCCCAAAATAAATCTATCTGTACCCAAATGAGATGCAAGCGAGATGGACCGAGAGGCATCAAACCGGTTGCATATGGGATTTTGGCAACGTGGAATTTACAATGGGGAAAAAAGATGACTTGGAATTTCACAAAGTCATTTTGACCTCCTTCTTGGGGAGGGGGGTGGCTCACTGAATCATCAGCTCAATTATTCACTAACATTGTAAGATCCCTTTGTATTTTAAAGGTGAAATTTTTTTATTCAGCCATAAATGATAGTGTGGGATCTCCTTCTACATGAATTTCTAAGGGAGTTTCTTGCTCCTGGGGGGGTCATTTTGACCTTTTTTTGGCATCTTTATGCAATGGGTAAAAGGGGCTACTTCTAAGAACAGAAGCTGTGTTAATTTTATAGCAATCAACCAAGGAGAGAGAACAACCCACAGAGAGAAAGAGCAGTATGTACCTGGCAGAACTGTCAACCATGCAGAGTGAAAGGATATCCCGATAGAGTTACCCGCCAAGCACGTATATTCCCCAGCATCCTCAAAAGTTACATTCCGAATATAGAGAACCTCAATCTCTTTGTCCGTGGTGTTAACACCGGCAGCCTAGAAAACAAAGGAAGCAAGAAAAAGGCTAGACATAGGAATGATTGTGGAGGGGCCTTGGAACCAAGAGGCCTTGTCCCAGCGGCTCCAGGGGGTGCCGGCCATCAGGAGATTCCAACTGCAGCCCATCCACAAAGCCCACAACCGAGAGACACTGAGAGACACTGGCCAGCTCACCTCTGCAGGCCCGTCACCACACCGGCGTCACCACCTAGACATGCATGCAATTGAACACATGGAAAAATCAGCCCACAGGGTCCATTGTCTGACTTCGTTTCCATTTGGATTTGGGGGTGGGTTTCCAAAGGGCTAATCTGGGTTCTGGTCCTGTTGGATGCAGACTCCCACTGTGAGAAAAGGGGATGCTCTATCTTCTGTGTAATAGAACAAAATAGGGCAGATGAACCATGAGATGATTGCTTCTCACATCTCTTGGGCTCCATGGCAACCAAGATGGGAGGTTATCTTGGTTACCAGATTATGGCTAATTTTACTCAGGCTAAAATCATATTGCCTTACATATCACTGAAAGAACATAGCAGAAAGCATGATCCTGGTAACAGAAAAACTGGATTTTCTGCTTGTTTCCTTTTCTAAAATGAATGTATGAATGCGACCAATGATAAATGAAAACTCAAACTTTGCCTTTGGCATCATCCAGTGACAACTTCACTAGAAGATAGCCAGCCTCCAATTTCGGATAGGATCAGGTATGGATACAAAACCAACGAACAAAACCTTCATTAGGCAAATCCTATCATGTTAGCACTTCTCCACATAACCTGTGTGAAAAAGCAAAGTGAGCCCTGCTTAATAATCATATACCTCAGACTCAACAGGCATGCAAACTGGAGGTTCACATGTACTCAGACACAGTGATCATGGGCAGTGTGCAATCCAAACAAGACAGGCCAGAAAGAAGGGCTTGAAAATGTGGCAGGGGTTAAGGATAATCTTCAAGCACTTTGAACATTGTGGGCATTTTTCCATGGCCACTGGCATTATGCCAGCTGCACCACCAAAGAAAGATCATTATAAATATACCAAGGCCACAAGAGTTATTCTAGAAGCTGCCTGCTGCCTCCCAAAGCACCGAGTCTTTTCAACTTCTATATCCATTTTTCTTAAAAACAAAAACAAAAAGCACAAACACAAAAACGTTGTTACCTTGCTGTTTGGGCAGGACAGTGAGCCAGGCAGACTGGTTGGCCTGCCCTATATAATTGGAGACCTTACATATATACTCCCCAGCATCCATCTCCGTCACATTGAACAGAGCCAGCACTTCTGCATTGGAGCTATTTATCCCCGAGTGCTAGAACAGACATAGGAAAACAATATAACGGCCAACCAAGAAGGACTCGGTGCTGCCTATGGTCCCACCACCAACACACAAGAAAACAACCTCCATTAATTATGTCTAAAGGGCTGTGGGTGGGAGAAGAACAAAATAAGTTAAGTGGTGGAGAACAGCAGTGATCTGCTAGAGCAGGGCAGAAGAGGGTGAACACTAAGTGGAATGGGTAAGCAGCAGCTCTTCAGGCTGGTCGTCTTTCCCCAGCACTTTGGATCCTGGGTATTGCTGGCTAGAGAGACTTTATAGGTTGAGAGTTCTTCATTAGCCACATGAAGTTGCTATAGTTGCATAGGAAGACTGACTGTTCTTTGTAAGCACACTCCCTGAGAGCATGGCAGATGGACAGACAGTGGCTTAGAATTAACAATACAGACTTAGCTCACCACACTGAAGAGGATGCTAGGCCTAAACACCAAAGAGACTGAAGCCACAAAAATGGGAACTTGGAAAAAAAAAAGTATCTTTTAGTGAGAAATACAAAGGGAAGGAAATTCTTCTCATTTGTTATTTTACAACATCCCCCCAAGTGTACTCTCTAGACCACACACACACAAAAAAAAAATGATAAAAAGTGAGAGAAAAATTATTTATTTATTTATTTATTTATTTTATTTTATTTTTGGTTTTTCGAGACAGGGTTTCTCTGTTTAACAGCTCTGGCTGTCCTGGACTCGCTTTGTAGACCAGGGTGGCCTCGAACTCGCAAAGATCCGCCTGCCTCTGCCTCCCAAGTGCTGGGATTAAAGGCGTAAGCCACCACCGCCCGGCGAAAAATTTTTTAAAAAGAAAGTTAGATTATTTCTAAAAGGTGGCTACTAAAATTTGATTCAAATGTTATCATCACTATGGCCTTAAATAAAAACATAAAACGACATCAGGAAAACATTAGTACAGTATCTAGAACTTTCCAGTTATTTCCATCTTCTCCATCCCAGTCACTGTCTACACTGTCTCGTAAGCAGTACCTCAGCCCCAACTTTAAAGATGCACCAGCACTACCACCTCCTATAATACCTCAGGGCTAGGAACAGTGTAATTCTCTGACTCCAAGTGTGGTAGCATTTCCCCTACTCCACAGCCCCCTTCAGAAATGATATGAGCAGGCCTAATGGCTACTAATTCCTTAACATACTCTACTGGCTAGTCCATAAAGAGAACCGTCTCTGAAATCCAACAGGAAATCAAAGAATCTGGCCAAATCTCCAAAGGAGCCCTCACTGTGGGCCCCTTGGAATTCAGAAAGTTCTCACCTTCAGGACCTTGAGGTAGGGCAGCCCATCAGGCCCGTATTTACTGCCGTTCTTTTCAACGTGTTTGATCCACTGGATGTGGGGCTGGGCGTCACTGTAAACTTTGCAGACGAACTCCACGTCCCCTCCGACCACAGCAGAGGCATTTGCAGGCAGTCCAGCTTGGAGGATGGGCCGGTGTGGTGATCGCTCTGATGGAGAGAGGCAATGGGAGGGGGAGAGAGAGCAATAAATAAGTTGTGTTGTCCATAAGGCTGTTGGGGAAACTCAAGCCAAAAAGGCCTCCCGTCTGCTGGCTGACTCCTTTGGAATAACACGGGGGCCCCATGCACAACACAAACGACTTCAAAGCAGATCACTGGAGCACAACTCTTGTAAAGGATAACTTATTTAGAGAATCAGAAAAGAACGCATTGCACTGCAGGTTACAGACTACCTAATGAACAAGAGGAAATTCTTTATTGCGGCAATCTGAGAGACAGATGGAGCTGGTACAGGGCCACTTATTCACTTATGTGGCTTGACATGATGCACAGATTCACTTTAAACATGAGCTAGAGAGCACAGACAAGTGATGTGGCTAACTCTAAAGGTCACCCTGAATATCAAGAGAGAGAGGCTCTATGCATGATATCTCCCAGTCAGTTGCTAAGATGCTCTGGGAAGTCTTGTATCCCCTGCTTTAAAAAGTAAATTGGAAACTAAAGCCCCAAGTGAGGATGCAACCAAACTAACTGGAGCTCTTTTTATCATGACACAGACTCCATGCAGTGGTCCTTTCTTTAGTCATTCATTCATTCATTCAACAAGTACCAAGCATCACTGTGTGCCAGGCGCTAGACATGTAGAAGCAGATATTCCTTAGCTTATTCAGATATGGTACTAAAGAAACACAGGGACAGGCTGTTTCCAAGCTAAGTTTCACATTCTCAGAGGAGGTCACATGGGAGGGATGCTTGGTCATTCCTTCCTAGCCTCACTGAGAAGATTCTCAACAAAGCACATTCCTCCTTGCCTTATACCAGAAAGTTCCTCTTCAGGAGAGGTATTCTCTGTAGAAATCCATAGAGGCACCAGGTCAAGGTGTGTTTGCGACTACACATGAGGTCCCTAAAGAACTAGGTAATACCCAATTAAGAGTGGACTAAGGACTTTCTCTAAAGACACACAAATGGATAACAAGCAGCTGAAAAGATTCTTAGCGTTAGTAATCATTAGGAAAAGCCAGGCATGGTGGTGCACGCCTTTAATTCCAGCACTCGGGAGGCAGAGGCAGGTGGATCTCTTTCAGTTCGAGGCCAGCCTGGTCTACAAAGTGAGTCTAGGACAGCCAAAGCTTGGTACACAGAGAAACCCTGTCTCAAAAAAAAAATAAGAAGAAGAAGAAGAAGAAGAAGAAGAAGAAGAAGAAGAAGAAGAAGAAGAAGACAAGTACTGTTGAGGGTTTGGCACTGTTGGTGGAAATATAACTGGTAGAGTAAGTACAGGAAGTCTGGAGTTAAAAACAAAGCCATTCATCTGATCCAGCAACCCTCACTTCAGTGAAGATCTGAGATACATCCATTGCAGGGCTACTCACAACAACCAAGATTTTAATTTAATCAACACCTTCAATGCCCATCAACAAAAGAATGGGTAAAATAAAAACTGTAGTCTCTGAATCCAATGGAAAAACTAACTAGCTTCAAAAAGAAGAAAATCATGCAATTTGATGCCAACTGACAGGGGCAGTGGACCTAGAAAACACTATGCTAGGCAAAATATGTCAGTCACAGGGCAAATGCTGAGTGGTACCACTTACAGGGTGGATCTAAAACTCTCAAATTCATACATCCGGAGAATAAGTTTGTGGCTGCCAGGAATGGAGAAGAGGAGAAATGGAGTGGCTAATCACAGAATATAGACTTTCAGCCATGCAAGATGAATACCTTCTAGAAATCTGGTTCTGTACAGTTAAAGTGACATTAGGAGTACATCAAACGCCATTGCTCTTAGTGAACAAAAGAATGAATGATTGAAAGCAAGATAGAATTAATCAACAGACTGGGCTGCTTACCTATTCTTAAATACAAAAACACTACAATTACAAATCTATTGGAGCCTTCCTCATAGTCACATCATATCACATCGTATCATATCTATTATGGCCACATGTGCCCTGGTTACTAACCCATTCACAAATACATGCTTATACACGCCAACCTTTTTCCCCTTCTTTCTCCGTGAGTTCCACTGCCCCAGCTCAACAAATACAGTGGGGAACAATGGTGCATAGCTTTAATCCCAGCACTTGGGAGGCAGAGTCAAGTGAATATGTGAGTTCGAGATCAGCCTGGTCTACATAGTGAATTCCAGCCAAGACTACATAGTAAGACCTTGTCTCATAACAACAACAACAACAACAAAAAAAAAAAAGTTAAGAGAAATAAAAAGATCCCCTACACACCAGCACCACCAGCACCAGAACAGCCCAACATATCAAGGATGGCCCCATGTTTGAGATAGGCAACAAATTAGAATGGCAGATCTCTAAGCCTTTCTGTACTGGAGCCTTTCCAATTAAAATTCAATCACCCTGTGGAATTTGCTGAACCAAAGCCAGACCATATACAAATTAACTACTCTATAAGCCTGTGGTTGGCCTTTAAGAAACTTCTTAAAAAGAGAGAAAATTTTGAGCATATTTCATTCTGGAATCTTCCATCACTTCATAGACGCTTACACTTTCATACAATAAAGATAAGAATCTCAGAGGCCCCCAAAGAATCATCCCTCTACTCCTTTATCACTCATACAGGCTGAGCAAAGAACAGTGAAGCTGGACTGTTCATTTCTTTACACATCTCAGGAAACCATCTACTCTGTGGATGATGTGCTGCTTCTGGGATGGGTCAGAGGGACTTGGGTGCCACAGGGAATGACCACAGTTTGCTTCAATTCCAGCTGGGCCCATTAATATGGGAATTATGCATATCCATATGCACATCTCCTCTATCTCTACCAAGCCTACAAACCAGGAGATCAACTAGCAGTATAGAAGCTGTCCTCAAGGCTGGTTGCTGCCAATCAAACTCAAAATATGCACATTTCTACCTGTCAAATATCAAGAAGGTCAATTCTGTCCCATAAAAGAAGAAACTGTAGGGCCAAGGAGATGGCTCTGTCAATCAAGCACCTTCTGCATAAGCTTGTGGGTCTGAGTTCAATCCTCCTCTATACCACGCATTTAAAAAGCAAGGTATGACAGCACATCTGAAATCTAAACTGGGGAAGTGCAGAGAGGAAGGTCCTTGGAACTCACAGGCCAGTCTAGACAAATCTGTGAGTTCCAGGTTCAATGGGAGTCTCTGTCTAAAAACTAAAAAATAATAATAATAAAGTGGAGGATGACGAAGGAATAACAGTCTCCAGCTTCCACCAATGTATATACACGTGCACCTACACACACAAGAAGGTGTTTGTGCTTGCATGCGTGCATTAGAGTACCCGTGTGAATACAGATGCCTCAGAGGCCAGAGGAGGGTACTGGATCCCCTGAAACTGGAGTTACAGGCAGTTGTGAGCCCCCATCATGAGTTCTAGGAACTGAACTTGTGTCAGCCACCAAGCTTTCTCTCCAGTCCCAGGAAAGTAATTTTAGGTATCAGTTTATTCCTTACCTTGGTTTTCTTTGCACTCACAAAGATGTTTTTGTGCATGTATGCATGCATGTGCATGTGCATGAGCAGTGTAATTACTGACAAGCTTTCCTTAGAAACAAAAGTCCTACAAATCTCTAAGGTTTTGAGCCAGATCTACTGAATTTCACTGCAAGTCTTTTTCCTTGGCCATACTTGTTTCTAATAAGCTGTCTCGCATGCAAACACTACACACGTAATACCAAATAGCACTGCCTGTGAACAAGGAGTGCTTTCAGAACACAACATCTCCTCCCGCACCAGCCTTACACTGGCAGGGGCTGGTCCAGAGCTTGCAGTCTTGTTTTATTTGTGGCCAAAGGGCTGCTGAGCTCCGGTTATTAAGTTATTCCAAGCTATCCAGACTATTTTCACCCAAAGGGAAAAAGGAGACCTTTGCAATGGTTCGATGTTACTGCATTTGCAAATTACAGCATACCGAATGTTACAGCTTGCAGTCTTGAATTCATCTCTTCAAATTTTCTCACCTTATACAAAACAACCCCCTAAGTATCCCCTCTCCCCTCTAGGCTCTTTCTCACTTTGGGCAAAAAAACTGCAAGTACGGTTGCTGTGTAATAGAAACCTTACACCGTCTCCCAAAACTTCTTACAGCTGCGCTCAGTATAAAATAAAACCTCAGAGAATGTTATTTAAAATGTTTTTAAAAAGTCAGTAGGCCTCAAGTTTCATTTCTCCACATCAGGCTTTGATTTCCTTTGCAACCTTAGTCTCTGCCCTTAAACAAGTCGAAGAATGAGGCCTGAAACGTCTTGGAAAAGGTCCAGGATGCCAAAATCTGCCAAGCACCATGCCCCTCTTCTTGTCCTCCTCAACTATCGGTCTTCAACTGGCATCAATAGACCCCTGAACAACAGCTATTGCCCTGACGGGGATGAGGGCGCAAACCTGTGATCCTAGCACGCACAAGTGGGAGACAGGAGGAACACAAGTTCAAGGTTGACATGGGCTACACAATGAGACAAGAAAAGAAAAGAAGGAAGGAAGGAAGGAAGGAAGGAAGGAAGGAAGGAAGGAAGGAAGAAAGGAAAAAGGAAAGGAAAGGAAGAAAAAAACAAACAACAACAACAAAAAGCAGCCACCAGGAAGTGAAAGTGTGCAGAAAACTTCTGTAAAGCTGGGGTGCAAGCAAGTCATATGGCTGATAAGGAAGCCTGTCACAGCAGGTGACCCGCTGCGACCTTCCCAGGGAGCATAGGAAAACAGGGTGAGGGGCCCCAGAATGACAGTCCTCCAAAAAGCTCCTCTGACCCTCATCTAGCTCCCAGGCAAATCAAAGCCCACAGGTATGCAACTTTTTACAGCACACTGAAATAAAAGGATTAGTCCTGTGAATTATTTCTGGATGAGAGACTGAAGCCCAGTGCTGGCTCAGCTCTTCTACATGACAACAAAAATCACATCTCCTCCAGCAGGCAGGATTTACAGTAAGAGGCAAAGCTTGTCTTATAGCATGCTGAACTGTCCAATATTACAGAAAATACATTTTTATTTTTCCAGGGGAGCAAAATAAATATGCAGAAGGCAGCTAGGCCAATGGACAGCTGACCTCTATTTCCCGACTGCAATTTTAATAGTTACAATTTGGACTTACAGGTTGCGGATGTGTGGACCCAAAGGGGAGGGAAGTAGATGGCTTTCAAATAGCCTTTTGAGGCCCCTGTGTGAATTTCAAATTAAGACACAATAGAAAAGCAGTCCAAAGGGTGGGGCTATGGCTGATGGGACAGTTGGCCGCAGCTCTGGAATGAGGTTTCTCTGAATAAATGCTTAGTAAATACAGACTGGAGTGCTTAAAAAAAAATGCCCTCCCACCCATCTTTCTCTCACTCTTGCTCTGGTCCCCTTGCTTCAAGTGTCCACTTCACTACAGTAGAAAGCCCAGATGCTGAGAGACTAAATAGACATTAACTCTCTCAAGTCTTGCTCTGTAGCTGGGAGCCAAAACCCAGCCGGAGAGAGGACAGGGACAACAACCTGCTTCATTCCAAGGTAATTATGGAGCTGGGAGGAAGACGGGAAATACCTGAGTGGCGGGGAGTAAATCTTTGTTAATTGACCATTGGAGCTTTATAACATGTCAGGACTCCTCTGGACAGAGCGGTGCGTTTGCTTACACTAGACCTAGAGATTCTCCTGCGACAGAGCAGAGGGTTCCTGCCTAGAGGTGCAGCACACAGGTATCTCAGGAATCGGATCTCTTAAATCACACCTATAAATTAATCAAGCCCAGGGCCCCTGGTTTCCCAGCCTGCCTCAGTCTCCTGAGTTTTTTTTCCCCTCAAAAGTTAAGCAGCACTTATCATCCCCCTACTCAAAAAAAAAAAAAAAAGTTGAAAGCTACGTTCTCTGGTAGCAAGACCAAAGCCATGCCCAGTTCCCAGGAAGGCCCTGGAAGCAGCCAGTGTCCCCTTGGACAAACCATTCATTGAAGGAGTATGGGTAACCTCACCTGCTCTATCTTTAAACCTAAATCAAAATTTAATTGCCCTTCTTCCAAAATGGCAGTTTCTTAGCAACTGCAAAAGGCTGAAAAGAGAAAGAACATTTTTGCAATTTGGAAGAAAAGTAAAAACAAGAGAGAACTAACTCTCTCTCTCTCTCTCTCTCTCTCTCTCTCTCTCTCTCTCTCTCTCTCTCTCTCTCTCCCCTAAAGCCAGCCTGGCTTTCCTCTCAACAACAGGCAGTGGTGGCTGATTTTGCTGCATGAGAACGCACTAAACTAGTTCGTGAGGCACAGCTATTAGGAAAAGCAGCCATCAAAGCCACTGATGTTCAGGGTTCAGTAACCTGCTAAAGGCCTCATGCTCATTACAATTAGCAGAATGAGTTCACTGCCCTGTCAGGCCTCTGCTGACATACTCACACCACCCAAACTCAATCCAGTTGGATTCTGAGTTCAGTTTTGTTTTCCCTAACCTTTATTTCAGCCTCCAGACCATCAGCAAAAAGGATGGTCAGAACTAAAAACAATCAGCAGAGAAAGATAGTGCTGAGCTGGGATCAAGGAAACACTGCGCTTTCAGAATGAGTGCTGGTGGCCAGGACAAGGATATTAGTGCATTGTCTGTCCTCCCTCTGTCCTTTTCACCCTTCCCATCTCCCTCCCCCACTCCTACCCTACCCCACCCCTGTAGCTCTAGCTGCCCTGGAACTCACTATGTAGACTAGGCTGGCCTTGAACTCAGAGATCTGTCTGTCTCTGCCTCCTGAATTATTATATTTTTAATGCAGGGTCTTGCTCTGTAGCCTGAGCTGGGCTTGAACTCATAATCCTCCTGCCTTGGCTTCTCAAGTGTTGGGTTATAGGCATGTACCCTAGGCCCAGGGTTCTTTGCTACTTTTTTCTTTCTTCTCCTCTCTCTTGTTTGGTGTGAACACATGTCCATGTGTGCAGGTGCAAACCTCTGTATCCCCTTGGCTACTCTCTCCCTTAGTTTTATTTTATCTATCGTTGTGTGTCTGATGTACGTGGGGCGTGTCATAGCACTAGGTAGAGTTGATTCTCTCCTTCCACATTACGTGGTTTCCAAGTATCAAACTCAGGTCATCAGGATTGTATGGTGAGTACTGAAACCACTGAACCATCTCTCCAGTCCTGCCCCTTTAGTTCTGAGACAGTCTCTCACCTGGATAAGGTATCTCAACTGACATGGTTAGCTGGTCAGCAAACCCAAGAAATCTTCCCCTATCTGCTTTCCCCAGCTGTTGGGGTAGTGTTAAGCAATCTAAATGTTAATTAATTGGTCCTGCTTTCTGTCTGTTACTTACATTGACTCCAATTGGTTAAATAAAATGCCGAGGCCTGAGATTGGGCAAAGACAGAGAAAGGTGGGACTTCCTGAGATTAGAACAGGAAGCCTGTGCTTTAGACAGAGGATTAAGGCATTCCAGCCAGGAGGAGGAGGAAGGAGGCACACACCATGGGTTAGAGAAAAGGACCTCATTCCACATGACCAGGAACATCAGCATATCGTGAAGAATGGCAGTCCAAGGGGATGTATGTATATATGGGGTCATATTTGGGTAATAGAATTAAGAGCTAGCTTAGATGGGCTAGGATTGCACAATTCAGGCCAAGGCTTGTTAAAATCCATGCGGTCTCTGTGTGCTCATTTATAATGGCGGAATAAGGATTAAAGACTGTCGAACAAATTAACAATAATCTAAATACAGGTTAAATAGCTTAATTAGCCATATTTCTTTTTACACCCAGCTTTTTCGAATGAATGCTGGGGATTTGAACTCATGTCCTCATGTCTATATAACAAGCACTTTACCCATGGAGTTAACTCTCCAACCTCTCCCTATTATTACTTTCTTCTTCTTCTTCTTCTTCTTCTTCTTCTTCTTCTTCTTCTTCTTCCTTTTCCTCTTCCTCCTCCTCCTCCTCTTCTTCTTCTTTTTGGTTTTTGAGATAGGGTTTCACTGTGTAACAAAGCCTTGACTGTTCTAGACTTGCTTTGTAGACCAGGCTGGCCTTGAACTCAGAGACTGGCCTGCCTCTGACTCCCAAGTGCTGGGATTAAAGGTGTGCACCACACACCCAGCTCCTGTATTACTTTTTTAAAAAGATTTATTTTTGCTATTTTTAGTAGTGTGTGTGTGTGTGTGTGTGTGTGTGTGTGTGTGTGTGTGTGTGT
>CAJQZJ010004755.1:9260033-9292276 GCA_907164525.1 Lophiomys imhausi | reverse complement strand
GTGTGTGTGTGTGTGTGTGTGTGTGTGTGTGTGTGTGTGTGTGTGTATTAGGAAGGTGTGAAGTATGTGCACTTAAGGGCTCAGAGACACTGAATCTTTCTGAAGCTAGAGTACCAGGCAGTTGTGAGACACCTGATGTGGGAGCTAGGAACCAAACTTGGGACCTCTGCAAGAGCAACATGCACTTTTAACCACTGAACCCCTCTAGAGGCCCATAGAACAGAACTTGCACTGTAAGGGGTGCCTGCCTGGCTTGTTGTCTTTCCCTCTTCTAATCTTCACTGCTGTTCCAGCAGGTAGCCACCCTGCCCCTGCTGGAACATCTGCCTATGCAAAGTCCTGCAGAATCAGGCTGGGACTCTGGCTGCCTCCAACCGACCCCACCCCAGGCCCAGGCCCTCTGCCACACCTTTGCAGAGACGGAAGAGTCTGAGGGACAGGGTTGTTTAGGAAGAGATGATGTGTCGCCACTTCATTGCAGAAGTCACAACATGACTTATGAAGGGTGCACCATGCAAAATGCTAGAAGCAAAACAGCACTAATTCCTTTGTGCTTGCTCACTGGCATGGACAGGCAGAGTAGAGGGCTGGCTGGGCTCCTGCCTGGGAAGACCCAAGCAAGTAGAAGCAAAGTACCTGCTCTAATGAATGTCACAGGCGATGCTGACTGGCTTGGAATCCAGCACCTTATACCTGCTGGGGTGTCAATTTAGATCTTCTTAGGCAAATTACAGGAGCTGAGCTTGGTGTCACTTATACCCCAAATCTTTAAGACACCCTTGAGCTCTGTGACTTCAGAGGTACCACAGCACTGACAACTCTTATGTTGTGTTTTGATTCAAAAGTGCTTCTGCTTTTCTTTAAAGTGGATTTGGCTCTGGGGAGATAAACAAGTTCAGGAGACAGACAAGGGTGATGTTTTGAGTATGTTAAATATCACTAAACCATACCTTCAAAGACTGATTAAAACGGTCAGTTTTATGCCTCATACGTAGCCCAGGTTGGCTTCAAAATGGCTATTTTGCTGACAATGACCTTAAATTTCTGATCCTTCTGCCTCCACCTGGGATTACAGGCATACACCACCACACCCAGTTTCTGTGGTACTGAGAATGAAACAAGGAGGTTTGTTCATGCATGCTAGGCAAGCCCTCTAAACTGAGCTACAGCCCAGACCAATTACAGTTTTGTTTTGTTTTGTTTTTTAACAGAGACATAGCAAATGTGACAATACCGTTGAATCAATGCAGTTTCACGGCAAACCCACACTCTAGTTAGTGAAGTCTACCACCTCCCTCAGTTTACTAAGTGACGGCTGTTCTGTCAACACCAAGGCTACACAAGGTTCCCCCTATACTGGGCTTTGGTGCGGATGTTGATGTCAACTCAGACGTCAGATGCCCAAAGGCTCCCCCCTGAGGAGCAGAGGTAAACACAGCTGAGAGCCACCCCACTGGGTAGGACACCATAAAGCCCCACACCCTACTTGCTTAGGGGCAGCAGCATAATTCAGGAATGTGTGATTTTAGCTGGTGTGTGCAATGCCAAGCTCCCCTCACAGGAAAAGCATGCTGGGCAAGGTTTTGTTCTTTTTAAATTGCTCAGGAATTAAATACATCCTCTTGTCAGAAAGGTTGAACTCCGAATTAGACTATATCTTCTCTCACATGATTTGCAAAGAAACAAAATGGGAATGGCTGGAAAACACACAAATCCAGAATACCCTGCCTTCAGTTTCAAATGCTATGCAAATATCTATCTGAAAGGATTAAGTTAGCTTATTTTTAGAAATATGTCCTAGAAAAGTGTTCACACAGGTGCCCAATACATAGATGTGCACAAAACTTGTGATTGTGATTTAATGCAAAAAGGGTATGCGTAACCTAAATATGATTGCATACTATGGCTATGTCAGCAGCATAGGGGCCACAAGGAAGAACTACAGCAGACTGGGGTGTGCAGACACAGGAAAGCTTGGCTCCCTTCATCAACTTCCACCATTTAAAAAGCTTTTCTTAGAGGAAGTCCAGAAAGCTTCATGCTAATCCCTCAGATGCCTTGTTTTGCTCCTGGGGTGGATCAAGCAGAAGGAAAAGCTCTCAGGCCATCTGAGCAAACAAGAAATGCCTCCCTCAGGTACAGACAACATGAGAAGCTGAATGATCAACTGTTTGTTTTCTTGGAGCCAATAACAGGAATGCTGAAGATCACTGTAGCTCAAGACGCATTCAAATAGTAGAAAGGCTGGGAATCATCACCCAGACCCCACATGACAGAGAATTCATCACAATACAGCATGGACCATGTTCTAACCTCCCCCTCTAAACCACTACAGGAACTTCCTCACTGACTCCTCTGTCTTCACAGGAGAAACAGAGCACCATCCCCATGACAACATCAGTGTCCTTGGCCACCTCCTCCCTAAAGCCTCCTGCCCTGGACCACTCCAGTAAAAAACAAACAAACAACAACCAAAAAACCCTACACCCTTCCTTCCAAATCAAATCTGCTATGTTAGTAGCACATCCTGGTCACATTCTCCCTTCTCCTTGTCTGTTGACATATAAAAACCAAACAGGAAGATGATGAACACAGTAACAACAGTGGGGTGTTCTAAGGGAAGGGAGTCCATGAAAGCAAACCTAGATGAATCACTTACAAGAAGAACATGGTGCCGGGCGTTGGTGGCGCACGCCTTTAATCCCAGCACTTGGGAGGCAGAGGTAGGCGGATCTCTGTGAGTTCGAGGCCAGCCTGGTCTACAAAGTGAGTCTAGGACAGCCAGAGCTGTTATACAGAGAACCCCTGTCTCGAAAAACCAAAAAAAAAAACAAGAAGAACATGGTGTCACAGCCATCCTCATTCTTGACGGGAGCTGGCACAAGACTCAACAACAGGACCCCTTAATTCATAAAGGCAGATGCTGATTAAGCTGTATGAATACATGTATTAAAAACTCCATAGTGTTTCTGTTTCAGAATTTGAAATATATTAAGACAGCCCAAACTCCAAATATAAATTACTCATAAACTAGTTTCTCTGTTTCAGGATAAATGTGTCTTATCTAAAATGCTTGGGGCCAGAATTGCTTCAGATTAACGCATTTCTCTGGAAGTGAGGATATGTGTGCATCTGCTTTCCTGGTTGAGCATCCATAATCCCAAAACCCTGAAATCCTAAATTCTCCAAAATCTGAAATGTGACAATGCTCAACTGGCAATACCATTAGTGAGAGAATAAAGACGTTTTGGAGACTGAATTTGTAGATTAGGGATGTTCAGCCCAGAGGCCCACTGCTGCGTACTGTCACTGCCATCACTGAACACATCCATCCTCAAGCCGAGCTTGCTTCCAGATTAAGTAGCTTTCCCTCTGTCTGCCCCCACTTGCCCTTCCTGTGTGCAGAGTCCGGGGAAGAGACCATCTTCACACAGAACTGTAAGACATTAACCTGGCTGTAACACTTCTACATCCTCTGAGCTCCTACCACCAGATTCCACACCAAAGATCAGACAGCCAACCAAGTTTAGCCCTCTTTGTCAGTCACCTTTACCAGGACTCTTACCAGAACTGAAGGGAGCCAATAACCTTCCTTCCTCAACTGTAGGTCAAAGGGCTTCTGAAGGTTTGCAGGAACGGAACAAAATAGACTATTCACGAAGTACTGATAGGTACCTACCAGGTTGGTGCCCACGCGCTACCATCTAGAGCCTGAAAAGAGTAACTTCCAGGCAGGCATTCATTTGCCAGTCAGTGCCTTTGAAGCAGCTAATCGCTGACCAGCCTTTGCCCCTGGAAGCCCTGTGGTAAGGCAGGAATGTTGAGCAGCTCTGGAGCAATGAGATCTCATTAAATGGGTTTGACCCCAGGGAGTTTTGAAATCCCCATCCTAAAGAAAGTATTAGCCTCACCACTCCTGTTACTAGGAATAGACTCAGTGTGTGTCTCAGCCTGGAGACAGGTGAAGAAGTACAGGACTGCCTAATAAGAGTGATGAATGGTCACCTGGTGCCAGGATTCAGAGAGCTCTCATAGCAATTCTTTCTCTGGTGGGTGCTGCAAAGAATTGCCCATCGCGGTTTGAATCAGAAATGGCCCCCAGTGGCTCAGGTTTTGAATGCTTGATTCCTAGCTGGTAGTACTATTTTGAGGGTTGTAGGGTCTTTAGGGGGTGAGGCCTGGCTGCCAAAAGTTAAGTCCTAAAGGTGGGCCTTGGAAAGGGAGACCTGGTCATACTCTGATTTCTTATCCACTCCACCTCATGTTTGCACTGCAAAGCCAGCTCCACTGCATCTTTCCTCCACAGCGATGGACAGAAATACCTCTGATTCTGTGAGACAAAATGACCCTTTCTTCCCCAAAGTAGTATAGGATATATCATCACAGCAATACAAATGAACAAAAACACCTTCACTGCACAGTTAAGGTTGCCACACACAGAGGCACCAGGGCTTCCCAAGGCCACAGAAGCAGGATTTGAAGACTTATCACCTGTGCAAGTCTCACCTGACTCCCCAAAGGCACAATCTGGCAAGGAGACACTCAACAGTCTAACTGCTGGCAGCCATGGTTCAGAAAGGTAAAAATGGCTGTGGGAGACACAAATCCACAGGGACATGTTTCCTGCCAGTGGCTACTCAGGGGCTATGACTCTGTGTTCATTCACAAAGTTCCTCACCGTGACCTATTACTTGCATATGACCTTAACCCTCAGTCCGTTCACAGTGGAAGAGCTTTCTACCTCACTCTAGCTAGGCTGCCTAAGTCCAGAGTTGGTAGAGACAGATCCAACAGAAGGCAGGTGTCAAGCTACAGCAAGAAATGGGACAGCATCAGCGGGTAGTAAGATCATAAATATAGACAAATCTAGGTGAGGCCTGGACACCAGGAAATCAACTGTAGAGACCCTCAGGGTCTCGGTACTGAAACCTGGCATTCAGAGTCTTGTCAGACTCATTTAAATCCTCTAGCCAAGATCCCTCCTGTCACATCAAGCTCTAAGAAGCCGCTGTCAGATGGAAACCAAAGTCTTTCTCAACAGAAATCAAGGAGATCCTACTAGCGGCCATTTCTATAATGAACTCAATGGTTCATTGATTCGCTATTAAACATACTATCACCATTTCTTTTCATTTTGGAGACAGGCTCTCATATAGCCCAGGCTGGCCTCAAATTCACGATGTAGCCAAAGATAACTACAGACTTCCAACCTTCTCCTCAATTACTAAGATTATAGACGTGGTCTATCATACCTGATTATATGCAATGCTTAGGATCAATCATTAGGACTTCATCATGTATGCTATGCAAGCTCGTCACCAACTGAGCCACACCCAAGTCCCAACCCCTACTATCACATTTCATCAATGACTTGGACACTACCCCATATCCACAAGCAGATCCCAAGTTGGATAATCAGGATCCTCCAACCCCTTCCTCGATGCTCTGAGATCACAATGAAGCCTTTGTCATCCCAGTCTCCAAGAAGCAAACGGATGCTTTGTGCAATGTCTCCCTCACTGGGGACTGCCAGAGGCTGCAGGCCAGGGGTCAGCCACACAGCAGGGCTTAACACTCCACCTGGAAGGAGCAACATGGTAAAGGCTAGCCACCTCCAACCAATCAGAAGTGAAGGACAATATATGTCAACCCTAACCATCCGACACTTGGAGTGGGAGATGAGATTCCAGAGTGTTAAACTAATAAGAGATCAGATGTATTATTCATATCTCCACTGCATTCTTCCCCAAATATATCAAATATTAGGAGACAAGGGTCACCAGTAAGTATCCAATAGTCTCTGGGAACATAGATCTATATCTATAATGGTTAGCAAGAAAAAACCAAAGCCAAAGAGGTTATATGAGTAAGAAAGGGTTCTAATCCACCACTTCTTCATGTGTGTAAGTATGTATGTATGTATGTATGTATGTATGTATGTATGTATGTATGCTTGTATGTACCTGTGGAGCCTTGAGGGTCAGACCAGGAGTTTCTTTGATTACTCTTGTACTTTATTCTTTGTGGGAGGGTCTTTCCAACTCAGAGCTCCCTGACACAGCTAATCTCACCAGTTAGCTTACTCAGGGGATCCTATCTCCATCCTACAAGGCTGGAATTGCCACACTCACCCAGCATTTACCTGGTTCTAAGAATCCAAACTCTAGTCCTCACGTCCATTTGCTTGGCAAGTGCTTTACCTATTAAATTAGAGCCAAAGGGACCAGGTCTGAGATGCCTTCTCTAGTGTCCTTTCCAAGTCCTTGTACAAATCATTGACCCCTGCTGGGCCGATTTCCTCAGTCATGAGCTGGGGTGAGGAGTGGAGGGAGGAGTAAGGAGGTTCTATGATCCTCTATAAGCCTAGCAACCAAACCAGTCTAAGATGGACTAGATGACATCATTACCCAAAGGCGCAAAGTCAGCAGGAAACAGAACTTCACCCACTGGTCCCCAGGTTGTGGGGCAACTTTGCCAAGGCCACCTTTGATGCCACCTCTAAGACCTATAGCTACCTGACCCCTGACCTCTGGAAAGAAACAGTGTTCACCGACCATCTTGTGAAAACCCACACCAGAGTCTCTGTTCAAATGACCCAGGCTCCAGCTGTGGCTACCACATAAGGGTTTTTTTTTCTTTCTTTCTTTCTTTTTTTTTAAATACAAGGAAAATAAAGTGAATCAAGTCTGGAAAAAAAAAAAAAAAGACTTGTGGAGCTTGGAAGATGGCTCAGCTAGTAAGCTACCTGCCTTCCAAGTATAAAAACCTGGGTTTGATTCCCCAAAATTCATGTAAAAAAGCCAGGCATTATGATGTGTGCTTGTAACCCCAGTGCTGGGAAGGTACAGACATGTTGGCCAGCCAGCCTGCCTAACTGATGAGCCCAAGGTCACAGTCACAGAGCGTGTGAGGAGGAGGAGGAGAGTGAATGGCTCCTAAACACCAGCATGGAAATTGACCTGCAGCATCCATACCCCAAAACACACACACTTCTGGTTGAGACTAATGAAAATTATTAAAGAGTAATCCACTTGGGGATCTTTGTGACAGTGGTTTTAGGCCCTACTACGGCCATCACACAAGTGAGGTAAAAATCTGCTTTCCCATTTTACTGGTTATAAAGAAGGTTCAGAAGAATCTCTCAGTAGCTCTTCTGGTGCCTGGATGATTCTGCCATTGGGCTGGCTACTCTTATCACTGCACCAAGATGCATTTGTTCCTAACCTGCCAGGGTCTCAGTTCTTGGGTCAGACCCAAAGAAATGATCAAGAGTTAATGACTTGTAGGTGCCACTTGGTGGGAGTGGGGCATCCACCAGACCAAAGATTTCAGCATCCTTCACTGAGGAATCATCGTGGTGAAGACTCACCACCTCCTGTAGCCATTTACTTGGCAGGCTGTTTTATTATTGCCACAATCACTGAGACATGGAGCTTCGTGCTAATTTTCCTTTGCTGTAAATGGCTGAAAAGTAATGGTGTCAATTTTAATGAGGATCAAGTGAGGCTCCTAAAAGGACCTTGTAAATGAAGAGCGATGCCCTCACACACAATGACCCGCTGTTTTAACACAAGAGTACCACTTAAATTACACAGCTTTTACACGGACGTGCAGGGGTGGAGCCGTTCAGTCCTGATGTTTCCTACCAACACCTGAATGGCAAACAGAGCTGGCACAGCGTCAGTTCAGCAGAAGCTGAACCTCTGTGCACTGGCAACAGTTTCTAGTTTTCTGTGAAAACTGAGACCCTGTTACCACACAGCAAAGTACTGCATTTGGGATCCAGGGCCACCAGGAGTTTGCTGCCTAAGCCTGAATCTTTTCTGTTTCCATTTGCCAAGATGTTCAAATGACTGCCAACCCTGTAAGTCTCCATGAGGCTCTTCAGCTGACTCAATTTCATTTTATTAGTACTTTGCCAAAGAAACTGCTGGGATTTTTAGCAAGAGAGAGAGAGAGAGAGAGAGAGAGAGAGAGAGAGAGAGAGTATTTCACACCTCTATCTTTACTGAAAATGTCTTACATTCCACTGACTTTTGGCTTCTATTTATAAAGAAGGTTCAAGGCTTAGAAAAAAAAAAAAATCACTGGAGTTGTGCTTTATTGGATATTCCCAACCAGCATTGTGTCATTATTGGCCTGGGTTGAGCTGGGCGATCTCCCAAACTTGTGACATAATCAGGCCTCTCTCTGCATTACTCCATACACCCCTCACTCCCTCCACATCACACCACTGAATCATACGCTCTTTTCAGCAAGACTGATTGCCAGGGGATTAACATTAGACAGCCCGATTCCATTATTCAGCAGCCCCATTCAAATCCCAGCCCTAAACTCTAAGAGAGATTTCAGAGCTTTCACCGGGATGAGCTGCCAGAGACCTCAAAGGGGAGGTGGGGTGGGGGGCTTTTGAATGTTTAACACAACAACTCAAGCTAAAACCTGTTGTAGGCAAGACCCTGGGGCGAGAGCGCCCCTGCCTTGACTCCTCAATTCTTGGAATGGCCCCAATCATGAATAATTTGCAGATCTGTGCTAGGTTACAATCCCAAAGGACTCCTACATCCTACAGAACAATTATTTTTTTCTCCATAACGAATTACTTAATTTTAAGTTTAAGTATTCAGAACTTCTAGCCCCAAATCTAACGTTCTTTTCTTAATGCAAACAGTTTGTGTCAGCTTTTGCCAATACAGCCTGAAGTAAATCCCGAGTCATGTGCTGTTTGATGAATGGATTTAGAGCCATTTGTGACAAAAGAAATCCTCTCACACGTCACTCCTCTGTGTGTGTGTGTGTGTGTGTGTGTGTGTGTGTGTACTAAAACAGCTGAGTCTAGCATACCACAAATGTCTCTATACAAAACAGGACCAGAGCCAGACCTGATGATAGGGCTTTCAAGATGAGACCTCAGGATGCTGAGGCAGGAGATGGAAAGGTTGACCTACCTGGGCAACAGAGCAAGTTCAAGGTCAGCCTGGGCAATTTAACCACAAGATCTTGTCTCAATGATTAATACACATTTTTTTTAAAAGGCCTGGAAGATAGCTCAATGATCAAGCACTTGCCTAATTTCAATCCTCAGTATTTGGGGATTGGGAAGTGGGAGGATGCAAGGCAGGTGTGGGGGCAGGCACCTATAATTTCTACTCTAGGAAGTGGGAGACAGGAGGGTCAAGAGGGCTCAAGGTCATCTTCAACTGCACAGGAAGTTCGAGGCTAGCCTAGACTGCAGGAGACTCTATCTCAAAAAAACCCATAAAAGTACATAAAAATTAAAAAATAAAAGAAGGTTCTGACGCTCTTTTATGACTAGTTATAGGATAAATATTACATAATGACCTATTAAATTTCACATTAAGGTTTCTGAATAGCTCAAATACTCTTGACACTAAATGTTTACACCCAAGTGGAAGTTAAAGACTGTATACTATGCTTTGTAAGGCAGAGATTTTGTGAATGTAACTTAACCATACGTTAAAAAAAAATCAATATGACTTTCTGCTTAACTTTTAGTTGGCCTAAATCAATTAAACAATTCTATGCAAATTGATTAATCCTATATGAAGGAAGGTTTTTAATGGTTCTTGGGCAATTCAAGAATTTCCCTTCAAACAGTTCAGTCTATGAAAGAGACAGAAATACCCATAAGTAAGATAATATCCAGGGCTGTGCATAGGAAATGATGTAGGAGAGTCCGTGTCTACAATGTACTGTGGGTGCACACGTTTGTGGAGTCACCAACTGCTGTGAAAAATCAAAATATATCCCTATGAGCTCTGAGTTGAGTCCTGAGCCAGCAATCTGCACATGGAAGAGTAACCCAAAGAAATGACTAAGAACAGGGAAGAAGACAAGTGTCACGCTGCCTGGCAAGTCAGACAGCTTCTATAGGAAGATCTGAACCCACCATCCCTGCAACACAGAGAAGTCCTAGCTGCAGACTCATGTCAGTAACAGTGCGGCAAACACTGACTGTCAACTTGGCAGGACCCAGAATCACCTAGAAGACAAACCTCTGCAGAGTTTCCAGATTAAGTTAATAAAGGTGGAAAGACCCACCCTAAAGGTGGGTACCTCACTAAATGTTCTGCACAAAAGGAAGGAAATGAGGTGAGTCCTGACTCAGATACAATGTGACCCAGTGCCTGGCTCTTGACTCTGTCTTTCCCATCATAACAGGCTCAAACTGTGAGCTCAAATAAACCCTTCCTTCCATAAGTTCCTTTTATTGAGTATTTTGTGCAACAACAAGAAAAGTAACTAATGCAGCAACCAATCAAATCTCTTCATTAGTCACAACATAACTCATAATAACCAGCAGAACTTGAGAAGAAATGTTCCTTTCTGGAACTACAGGCTGTGTATGTAACCTTAACATGGATAGCAAAAATGACCTACGTATGTGTGCACTGTGGCAAAGT
This sequence comes from Lophiomys imhausi, assembly GCA_907164525.1. Classification (NCBI taxonomy): domain Eukaryota; kingdom Metazoa; phylum Chordata; class Mammalia; order Rodentia; family Muridae; genus Lophiomys; species Lophiomys imhausi. The sequence continues at coordinate 9,281,852 of CAJQZJ010004755.1, read as the reverse complement.
ATATTTTCGAGCTCCCAAACATAGGTGGTTCCTTTTGCTCAGAGAAATATCTTCCAGGAACAGGCATTCAACTACCTAATGACCATCTCTGGCATTAACTTTATTCTTCCACCCAGACACAGGCTCAAATTATTATATTAACTTTTTCTTTACTCTTCAGTCCAAGTGATAAGTTGCCCTTCTTTAAACAATGTTACCTCTCTTTTAAAAACAGAATTTTCTAGGGCTGGAAAGCTAGCTCAGCAGTTAGGAGCAGATATTGCTCTCCTTGAGGACCTAAATGAGATCAGTTTCAGCATTCACAACCGTGGTACACAACTGTCTAGAACTTTAGCTCTAGGGAATCCAATGCCTTCTTCTGGCCACTACAGGCACCTGCACTCACATGAGCATATCCACACACAGAAATATACATAATTAAAAGTTTCCCTGCACATATTAAGATTATTCGGAGTAATCTTAGCTTTCAGAATGAGATGTTTTATGCCACAACTATGATAAAGATAATGATTAGGAACTAAGAAGACCCTCCCCCAAGCCCATAAAACCTGGTACCCAAGAAACAGAACACAGCCATATGACAGATGCTACCTTCTCAGATGACATCTATGGATACAAAAAGGAGACAAGCCAATTCTCCTTAAGTGTGAAAAGAAAATACCCTCACTGCCATGGTTTTAAATGAGTCAAGCCAGAATAGACTGATGTACCACTGCCAAAAAAACCCCACAAACTCACCAACAACATCAAGGTGGTACGTGTGGTTGATGGACCCGAACTCATTCTCCACCAGGCAGGTGTAATTGCCTTTGTCCGATGGAACCACGCTTTCCATAATAAGGCTCCAGTGCTGGTTTCGAACCTGAAACAGTCAAAGGAAAGGCCATTATTGATCACAGACTAAGCACCAGATACACATAACATGCTTCCTTAACTTAAAATGAAGTTGGCTGGGGCTGAGAGCTTAGCCCCTGGATATGACACATTAAGCAGGCACATTGCCTGGGTTCCATGCCCAGGAAGCTGGTAGCAGCAGACAATTTAGAGGAATTCTAAACTGCTTTACAGTTAATATTGAGAATGAGGATGAATGAAAACAAAGTCTAACAGACTGGTAGTGGCATACTCTGAATCCAATATTACGTAAAGGGGTGTCCCTGTCTTGGATTTGATGTTCCATTAGGAGAACCTACATGGCCAAGAAGCTCAATCATTAACCACACAATGTCATACCTCACTGGCAAGTAAACTACTAAGGCCACCCTACCACTGGGAACCTGCAATCCCTAGAACACCTCGGAATCACCTAGAACCAGCACTGGTGATCACTGGCTGTATGCTAGTGATCACTGCCTTAGGTAATTTAATTACCCCCAGAAGCCCTTGGGTCAGATCTATTATTGTTCCTGGAGCCTCTTGCTTCATTACGTGGGCCCCCAGATATGTGGAAGTCTCAAGAATTCTCACCTGGATCCATGGGTCTGCCCTTACCCCTTCCTACTGGGGGATAAATGGCACGTGTTCCTGGTATACCCAGAATTCCAAACATGGGAACAAGGACTCCAAGTTACATATCTGCTTGTTTGTAAATGTCTTGAGACTTCCCAAAGATAAGAAGCACATGTAAAACTAAGCTATTATAACTCCCACCCACAGCCTGTCAACTCACAGGAGGTTCTAACATTCTCATCTTGTGAGAACCTTAACTAGAAAGTAGGGAAAGCTACCTCATAGTCACGCCCTTCTAAGAAGAGAGGGCAGGGCAGCTGTCCCATGATGCACCTGCAAACAGGGGTATGAGTGTGCAATGACAACATGACTGTAACTGCAGCCTGGGGGCTCAAAGCCAAGTTCGCCGTTCCCCACTAGGGTGCTGCTTAATGTTACTGCTGTGAGGGTCGGATCCCTCTTAACAAGACCAGCAAGCAGAGGGCTAGAAATGAGGCAGGACAGTCCCCTTGTGTAGATGCCACTAACCCCAACCCTTGCACAATCCTGGAGTTGCCTCAGAGTCCAGCACAGGAAGTTGGCGAAGGGAAACTGATTCACAATCGAGCTAGGTAGGAGGAGGGAATGACTCTGAAGCCTTCTGACTGGGAACAGAAAGTCTGTGATCCATTCAAAAGACTCGCATTGGTCTCCTTGCAGGACCTGTCAGACCCCTGAGAGGAAGCCAGGTGGCCCCTTAACAGGTAAAAGTTCCCTATCCTATCAGTGGAAGTGTACTGAAGGGGGATCCCATGCCAAATTCCAGTCCCAGGGTGCTGCCTGGAGCTGTCACTCTGAGAGATGGGGAAGGTAGTGACCAGCTCTTTTGCAGAACTCAAGATAGATGGGGACACAACGAGCCCCTCTGAATCCTAGGCCCTCAGAAATACCAGAACTTCTCTCATTGCCAGTCACATAGAGGGTACTTTAGGGATGCAGCCACAGGCTCCAGAGTCACCACGCTTTATAATCCAGCTCTGAGCCCTGCTGTAAATATTCAGTTCTTTGAGCCCCCGTTCAAATGTCATGCCTGTAAGCCTTTAATCATGGCAGTGCCTCACTCTGGACTGCATCCAAACTGTCAATGTCTTTCTTGTGCCTGGATTCAGACTCTGGTACATGGCATATTCCAAATGGACTTGTCCATGAAATACTAAGAGAGGGGATGTTGGCTGCCCAGAACATCAGATGTTGGCTTGGGGCAGAACAGCCTGGCAGTTGCCTTTTTGGATACCACCTCCCCACATACAACCTTAAAGAGCACATGGTCTGCTAAGTGTTTCCTTGGGTCTATGGCATTCTAAGAAAGAACACTGGATATTTATTAACTTCTTGGAGACACACTACAAATATCAATAAGTTAATATGAATAAAATGCTTTTGCAGCAAGAAGCACATATACCTAAGTGGGTATTTCCATCCTTCTAGAACCCTATTACTCAATAATTTCACCCTTCTAGAACCTTTTACTCAGTCAATATTTCCCTACATGCAGTGCTGTTCATATTTTTTTTCTCCAACACCACTGCCTCCCAATTAAATTCCTCAACACAGCATCAGACCCAAAATTTAAAGCTGTGGCATTTTCCAAATGGATACTCTTAGAAACTGCCAACAGTGGGACTTGGATACTCCTGTGGAAGAAAGCCTACTGTTCATTAGCAGCTGCTTAAAAGCAAGCCAAACACCAGCAACTCTGTAAGAAATGGCAACCATGGGCACCGAGTTTGGAAATCAGTGTTTTCACAGCAAGCTTCTATGTGACCTGAAGTGAACGCCCTTGCAGCAAGCACATAAAATACAGTGTGCCCTTCAGTGTGCTCTGAGTGTCTCAGATCTACAGGGCCACAATTATTGTGTCATTTGAGTCAAATGCATGTACATTGTTTTTGCTTTCAGAGAACAGGAAATATAAATAACCACTCCCCCCCCCCCAAAAAAAAATAACTGAGATGCTTCTCAACCTCATTAGCAATCAGTGGAATGCAAATTAAAACAATAATGAGTTACCTATTCACCAGCTGATTAACAAAAATTAGGAAGATCAGAGTCACTTCAAAACATGGTGAGTGAATAAAAGGGAATACAGACACAAATGGAGAATAGCAACATAAAGCCAGAGAAGCCAGCCTGAGGAATTAAGTTGGTGGCACCGATTAAAACTAATGACACTTTTGCTTGTTGTTGCTGTTGTTCAACCTCTTTAATGCTACTCCTCAACATCTTGTCTACAGAGAACAACCAGTCTAGTCAATCAGCAAGTTCAAGGTTCAGTGAGAGACCTTGTCTCACAAAAAAAGATAGAAAGTGACTGAGGAAGGCATTTGATGTCAACCTCCAGCCTCCAAACACTGTAAGAGAACGGCTGCGCTCGGCCATCTGCTGGTCCTAGATCTTACTGTGGGGTATGTGTTTCATCTGGATCTCTCTGGCTGACCAAGAACAAAAGGCCAGGGACAGGAGGGATCCTGTACCAAGCAACATTCCCGTAACTCTCTATTTTCATTCCTGCCCATAGCCAAATTTGTGTGGAATTCATCATTATTTTCCAGCTGCCAAGTAACAGAATTGGCGAGCGGCGCTCCGAAACTATGTTCACCAAGGTCTTTCTTGAAATAACATTTCAGTACTGAAACAAAGCTGACTGACGCTAAGCTGTTGAGCTCTTTAACTTAGAGCACAAAAAGCAGATTCCATAAAAGATCCACACCTCACCCATGTGAAGACAGAAGGTGGCCCAGACAGGTTTTTGGGTTTTTGGGGTTTTTTTTTTTTCTTCTTTCAGACTCCTTTTGCTATCCCAAACCTCTCTGAAAGTGCCTGTGAAAGCCTATGCTATCTATGTTCAGGTAACAACGGGGAATGAAGATTTAACTTATGCAGAAATCAGAACATATCACCGGAAAGTCAAAGGTCAAAGGCCCAAACTGTCACCTGGATGTTTGGCTTCCTCATTACAAAACAACAAAATATTCAAAGATTTCCAAATACCCAGGTGTCTGATAACAAGTAGAATAAACATCCAGAAGCTGTACTCTGAGCCAGCTCGAAGGAGGTGTCCATGTGACAACAGAAACTCCTGTGACTTCCCAGAAAAGAGCGATCCCTGTAGCCTGGGTTCCAGAAAGATGATCTATAAATACATCAGCTGTTGCTAAGATCTCACTATTTCATCCCCAAACCCCATTTCCAGAAGGCTCCTAGGGAGGCCAAACTAGCCCTTCTGAACGCACTTCCACACAAGGCTCACACGTGCGTGGAGCGACTGGCTGGCTTTTGGGATGGCTTGCCATCACCCAGATGTGAAGGCAAACACTTGTTAATGCTTAAACCAAGCATCGATAGGCAGCATTTTGCTCTGCAGGGTGTGGGTCCAGAGAGCTGCACCATCAGACCCTCGACCACAGTGGTTCTCAACCTGTGTGTTGTGACCTCTTTGGGGGTCAAACAAGCCCTTCACAGGGGGTGCCTAAGACCATTTGCATATCAGATTATGATTCATAACAGTAGCAAAATTACACTTATGAAGTAGCAGTGAAAATAATCTTAAGGTTGGGGGTCACCACCACATGAGGAACTGTATTAAAGGGTGGCAGCATTAGGAAGGTTGAGAACCACAGAACCACTGCTCTACCACCACAGGTGGAGAGGAATCTCTTCACTCTGATAAGTAAACAACCGCTGAATCTCTCTCTGCAGAGAGGTGTGTCTTACACTGCAATAGTCTAGGGCCGGCTCTCAACAGCCTGTTGCCTGAAGGTGTTAACAAAGCAGGTGGAAGCAGGGTATCCAACACCTTTTGAACTCAGCTCTTTAACAATGCTGACCTTCAAAGACCTAAACAAAGAACTGCCATAGGATCTAGCAATTCTACTAACTATATACCCCAAAGAATTGAAAGCAAGACTCTGCCAGGTGCACAAAAATTAGAACAAAAGGTGGTAGGTATACCCATTGGATGGAATAGTAACCAATCATAAAAACAAATTAAGTTTTGATTCATACTATAACATAGATGAATCCTGAATACATTATTCTAAGTAAAATAAGATGTACATAAAAGGCAAACATGCTATGATTACATTTACATGAGGTACTAAGAATAGACAAAAAAAATAGACTTGAGGATCTCAAGTGCGAGGGGAGGGATTATTTTTTAATGGGTGCAGAGATTTTATTTAGAGTAACAAAAGTTTTGGAGTTAATAAAAATGGTTAAACAATATGGTATTATAGATATTCTGGGACAGTTTTTGGTGGATTTTTTTTTAAGTCTCATAACCCAGAGAGGTGACAGAAATTGTAAGAACATACACACATACAGAGAGAGAAAGATGACAAGAATGTCAACTATTTCTACCTATCTTTTACACTGAAATGAGCCTGGGCTCCCCTCGTTAAGATTTAATTATTTTTATTTTTAATCACGTGTATTATGTGGGAAAGATATGTGCATGGAAAAGCAGGTGCCCTCAGAGACCAGTGGCACACCAGATCTGTGGGTGCTGAGAACTGAGCCCAGACCCTCTGGATGAGCAGTGCATGCCCTCAGCCACTGAGCCATCCCTCCAGCTTGAGTTTTGATCCCATTTCTTAATTCTCCAATTTCAAGTGATTTTGTGTTTCCCTAATCCCTTCAAAGGCCACATGCACAAGTCATTCCAAAGCATGCTGGGGTGTGGTGGCCAAGGGCCACAAAGCTATAAACAAGTGAGAGGAGCCTGGGGGACTGGCCTGGCCATCAAAGCCCATGTGGGCTCCAGAATGACAGGTTTATAAAGAAACAAGGAAAGTCGCACAAATAACCAACATTCCTTTACAGAAACTTCCAGGTCTCTGGCTTTCTGGAAAAAGATACTGTGGAAAACTTGACACCTTGCTTAATTAAGAGGCAAATAGACTCTCACTCCCACTCAGAGGGGTGGGGGTTTGGGACTTGGCAGGCCCTCCCTGTGGGGTTTGAGTTAGATAGGTCTCTTCAGTTAGGTATCTCGTGTGTGGTAGGTGATGCAGCTCAGTGGGTAAAGGCAATTGCCTACAAGACTTGTGATAGCTCAAGTGTGATTCCCAGAACCCATCTGGTGGCAGGAGCAAAGCAACTCTCTCCCACAGGTTGTCCTCTGTTAACATGATAACACACACACACACACACACACACACACACACACACACACACACACAGATATTCATACTCAAATAAATAAGCTTTTTGATTGTTTTTTTTTTTTTAAGTAGATCTCCCCTTTCTAGTGCAGAGAGATGCAAAACTACAGCCTGTACAACACAGTACCTCAGGTCAAATGTTTGCAGGTTCATTTCTTTAGGAGTCCACACAGCAATGAGGAAAGTATCAAAAGAAGAAACCCAGCCGGGCGGTGGTGGCGCACGCCTTTAATCCCAGCACTTGGGAGGCAGAGGCAGGCGGATCTTTGTGAGTTCGAGGCCAGCCTGGTCTACAAAGCGAGTCCAGGACAGCCAGAGATATTCAGAGAAACCCTGTCTCGAAAAAACAAAAAAAAAACAAAACAAAAAAAAACAAAAAAGAAACCCACATGGGGACCAAGATATTAAACATTGTGCCATGAAGGCCCAGGTGAGGGCGAAGAGCAGAGAGTTTCCAAGTAGACAGCTATACCAGGAAGGAGGACCCAGCCCCAAAAGAGGGTGTTAGTTGGGAGAGCTGCCATACTTCATAACCTAGGAACATTGGGCAGGCTTAATGCATCTTCAGCAAGAATTATGCTTTAGGGAACATGTTTGTCAAGCTGAAAGCTGTGACTTCCCTAATTCCCAGAAGCCCCTGGGGCTCTGAATTTCTAAATGTCCAATATCACCAGAATGAATATCCTACCAGTGTCGACTTTATTGCCCTGTTGTGAAAATCTCTATTGCACAATCATTTGCTTTGGACAGGTCATCTCAGGGGCCACCAGGCCACAGCCTCCTTCTGCACGCAACAGGAAAAGATAAGAAAAGCATTGAGGCCAGGACCATACATTCCAAACGCCAGCTTTCCCTTCATCCTTTTCACCTTCTTTCTTTTATTTTTTTTGGGGGGTGGGCATGCATAAGTATGTGTTGTGTGCAAAAGTGTGTGGAGGCCGGAGGTCAAATTTGGGTATCTCCCTCTCTACCTCCAGCCCTGGGATCACAGGCACACACTGGCATACCTGGTATCGAACTCAGGTCCTCATGTTTGCGGAGCAAGTACTTTACCAACTGAGCCATCTCCCTAGCCCTTGCCTTTAAACATTCTTTCTAATCATCAAAATGTCCATTAGATTTAGAATTTTGCTCGGGGTGGGGGTGGGAGGGTTGGTGAGATGGCTCCATGTTGTAGAGCATCTGCTGCTTTTGCAGAGGGACCCAGCACCCACATGATGGCTCCCAACTATAACTCTATTTCCAGGGCTCTCATGCCTTCTTCTGACCTCTGAGGGCACCAGGCACACGTGTGCACAAATATACATGCAGGCGATACTCTTATACATAAAACAAACAGATAAATCTTAAAAAAAAACAAAAACGGTTTGGGCATGTGTCCTCATAGGCTACAGCCATTCTTCGGAGTCCTCCCTGGGTGCTCTTAATTAGCACAACGTTGTCATGGGTAATTAAAGCTACCTGCACCTGTTAAAAATCAAGGGCATTCCCTTATTAAGCCTCTGTGTCTAACGGCTCTATAATCATAATCACTCATTCACATTTGCAAAACGTTCCTTATCCATAATAATGATATGCGGCCCATTTATTTTAAGACCGGGGGTCTCTAGAGACTCAAGGCTTGCTTTGTACCTGCACAGAAGTTGTCTTCCTGAGCAGAATTAGCTACCCACCAGGATTCTAATTAACCACCATCCTCACAGTAAAACTGTACTTAAATAAATCATTGGAATTGCATCAAATCTATTAATTTCATGGAAAACTGGAGAGGTAAGCGAATCAGAGTTTAGGTGGTGTGACCCTCCCTTTCTAAGTAGCAACACCTAATAAAAATCTTTGCCTATTTGTTATTTTTATTTATTTATTTTAGAGTCAACTTTCCAATGCCATCATCTAAGGACTGGACTAAGAAGAAAAAGACAAATGGCCTCATGACTCCGGCTTCTAACAACATGTAGAAGTGTCAGGTGATGGAACAGTTCCTACGCCTGAGATCCAGCAGACTTGCCCCTTTGGTCCTACATTCAACTTCCCTAATATAGAGAAAGACTTACAGGCTTTCCCCATCCTCCTCTGGGTTCAAGCCTCTACATGTTCATTTTTAAAGGTGAAAACTAAAGGGCAAAAAGTATTACAGAAGCAAATAAACCTTTCAAGATGAAAGCCTATTCAGCTAGCCCCAGGTATCTGGCAAGTGGGAGGAAGCTCACATAAGCTCAGCAGGGTGCCACAGGGCCTGGGTACCACAGTTAAACACAGGGAGGGGCTGTTCTCCCACATACCCAAAGGCTGCCTCCAAGAACGTCTCCCACCTAGCTTTTAAGAACTGGGCATTGGTGCCTTCTATTCACCCATGCTGGAAGCTTCTAAGACAGGCTTGAGTGACACCACACTCTTTGGCGTTCATTTGTCTCCTCCCTGGGGACCTGTTTAATAAAAGGGAACAACAAAAATGCTGGAACACTACTTCCATGATGAGGTCACAGAGGTTTGCTCTCCCCCTCCAGCTCCTCTGTCTGCTAACCCTGAAGGTGACAGCTGTTATGTTGTCACCTGCTCTGTTGTGGCCCATGTGGCAAGGAGCAAGAAAATGAATCCTAATGACAAATGAACAGCTTTTTTTTTTTTTTTTCGAGACAGGGTTTCTCTGTATAACAGCTCTGGCTGTCCTGGACTCACTTTGTAGACCAGGCTGGCCTCGAACTCACAGAGATCCACCTGCCTCTGCCTCCTACGTGCTGGGATTAAAGGCGTGCGCCACCAATGCCCGGCAATGAACAGCTTCTTACCTGGAGAATCCTTTGAGGGAGAACCCAGCCTTAACTGAAACCTTGCCACAGTTCTGGGAGAGGCCTAGAGAAAAGACCCCACTAGGCTGAGCTTGGATTCACAATAAAACTATGAGGTACTGACCACAAAGCCACACCTGAAGCAACTTATTACATGGCAACTGATAAGTAACACACCCTCACTGCTTCCAAATGAACAGGAAATTTTCACAACAAGGTTTCCCTAAATCCTCTTCACCTGCAAAATTCTTAAAATTCTATCCATACTAAATAATTTGAAAATTCCATCTTTCTTTAAAAAAACAAACAAACAAACAAACAAAAAACCCAACAACAACTTTCCAACTAATCATCAAACCTTTCTCTTCTCCTCTTTTTTTTTGTTTGTTTGTTTTTTGGTGGTTTCTGTTGTATTATGTAGCCCTGGCTATCCTGGAGCTCACTATATAGATCAGGCTAGCTTTGAACTCAAAGTGATCTGCCTGCCTCTGCCTCCTGAGTGCTCAGATAAAAAGCAAATGCTACCATACTTACTGGCTTCCCTGGTCCTTCTTTATACATATTCTCCCATTGTGCTGATATCACATTTCCTTGCATGTCCACTGGACACAGCATGTGACTTCATCCTTATCTTTATCTAACTGGCAGCTCTCAAGTTGGACTCCCTGAAAAACCAGGATCCCTCTGACTCGAGGCTACCTCCAGTCCTGCTTGCTTTAGCTTCCCCAGGGCCTAGATAGCATTCTATATAAGGGTACTTAATCAATGATACTGAATGGCTGAACAAAACCGATGAACAAAACCACAGACAATATCCCCAGGGATGTTCAATCAATGATGCTGAATGGATGAGCAAAACCATACTTAGCACCCCAAGGAGCCATCCCAGGATTGTCACAGAGATGATGTCACTCAAGTCCCCAGTGAGTGACAAGACTAAATCTTAGGCCATTTTCTGATGGGCCCTTAAACATCTTTGGGGATGGAGAATGGAGGTAGAGGGGGAGCTGCTTCCATCATTGTCCAACATCTCCCCTCATTAACAAATACAAGTTCGAACATATTCCCTCCTCTAATCCAAGCTATTCACTCTTAATACAATCCCATCCTCACCGCACAGCTGCGCCAGTTCAAGTTTTACAAACCATAAAGCATATAGAAAACAGACCCTCAACTTTCCACCCCCTGACTATTAAACTCTCCTCATATAAAGAAGAATGCAAACGGGGACTAACTTTAAAATTACAGGGGTGTCCAGGGTGATCCTTTAAACATATCAAATGGTGACGTGATCAATTACAATAATTATGTATTTTTAAAAACACATATTCCTTCTGGTCCTGCCAATGCCAGAGGACTTTAAAAAATAAACATTTATGAAATACAGGGTTTTAGAAACTCAGTCCTACCTTATAGCCTCCAATTCGGTGCTCCTGCTTAAACTCCTTCCCGTTTTTTAGCCACCTCATCGTGGGTGTTGGATTCCCCCCAGCTGGACATCGGAATTTCACAGTGTTGGCAGCAGGGACGGCATGCAGCCGCTTCTCCATCTTTTCTGTGTTAGTCCAGTAAGGTGCTCCTGAGTTGGAAGATAACAAAAGAAATACATGTAGATGAAGGGATAGCCTCGTCAACTCAAGAAAGGTAGGACTGCTTCGCTGTACAGGAAAGGATCTGATTTTCTTTTGACTCTTTGAGTAAGATTTATGTTAGGAAAATATTTTCAGAAGTCTGGTCCAGCTGGCCTAGCAGAAGATCCCAGAGGGGCTGCTTATTGGGTTTATGACTATTAACAGGGAAACAAGTATTTGAAGCACCTCTCTCTTGTTCCTGTCTTGTGCCAAGAAAATAATCCCATGTCAAGTCATGCTTTAAAATGCTACTTTATATTCACAGAAACAGCCCATGTAATAACAAGAGTTCAGTCCTCCAAAAATACATCATTTTAGATCACCACACCTATTAAATGGTCACATATGCACACTGTAAAAATAAACTGTCCTCAGGGACCACATCAACGTACCCATCAGAACTTTCTTCCTGTGTGGGCATGGGTGGAGGGATGTTCATATGTGTACATGTGTGCATGTGTGCGAGACCAGAGGTCAACTTCAGGTGGCCATTCCTTGAATGCCAAAAATAAGTGGCAAAAAAGAAATACCTTATTTTTTTGAAACAGGGTCTCTCACTGGCCTGCAACTTAGCAGGTAAGTGAAGCTAGCCCACCATTGAGCTCCCAGGGATCTATCTATCTATATACCTCCATTTCCCCAGCACTGGTATTACAAGCGTGTTCCAGGCTTTTTCTAACATGGGCTCTAGGGATGGAACTCAGGTCCTCATCCTCACAAAGCAAGTACTTAACCAACTGAGCTAACACACTAGCCAGCCCCAGCAGTCTTGTAAATGGCAACCGGTAGCATAAGTTATCAACTTAGCGTGATAAAATGATCCAGGGAGCCATCATTAACTTCCTAGCACCTTATATGATACGTCAAAATATTGTGTTGCTAAGTACATTTCTAAGTTTTTTTGATGACAGAGAACCTTTTTTTTTCCTTTCCAGTGGTGGTTATGAACACTATAATCCTAATGCCATGTCTAAGCTTCAGAGGAGGCAAGTAATAATAGTAAGTGAAGCCATACCCCCAAATGGTACAGTCACAGTTATAAGTGATTGTTTTAAGCTCAGAAAAGGTGGCAGATCTTTCACCAAGTAACAAGTAAAGTACATCATATAAACAGGTGCCGCATCATCCACCCAAAAGCCTGCTATAAATTCCTCAAGCTTGTACTAATGGCTCGAGGCTGCTAGTGACCCACTGTGTGTTTGCCAAGCATTGTTCTAAGAGCCTGTACATGCTTAGCGCGTGACTCCTTGCAACAACTCAAAGAGAAGGAGCTATTATCATCCCTGTCGAAGGTCAAGGAAACTGAGGTAAAACCTGCCAACAGTCATAGTTTAGGCCAGTCACGGCACCAAAAGATGGACAAATGACATTTAACCAAGATCAGTCGGATCCCTGAGTCCCAATCAGCCTTTAGCCCAGTCTCCTTGCTAACACAGACTAGCTTCACCAAGAAGTCATGCCTTCAATCCCACCTTCTACACACTGAAAACTAGAAGCTGAGACAGTGAGTGAGGGCGAACGCTTCAACCTCCAGTATTGTCCAGAACTTCCACTGAAATACTGGGCAAAAATTATACTCTCCACATGATGACAGTTGATAGGAGCATCAAGCACACCCCACAAACCAGATGCAGAATGCTCACAGTCAGGGGGAGCATATCTGGCAGTCTCCCCTCTTGCATATGCTCAGGGGAGGAGGTTCAACCTGAACAGCCAGGCTCGCCTGTTACAGTCACTTTCTGGAATAACTTGCACCTGACCCTGGCTACCTCTCCCTTGCTCTTGTCACCTGCTACAAGAGGCAAAGCTGTGACTTCTTATCAAAGACACACTGTCTTCTTCCTGCTAATGCACTCCCAAGTGTCAAGGTGGTGGGATTTAGGTGACAACCTCCTGACACTAAGACTGTATAAAACCACAGCTGCTCACCCATTTGGGGCCCAAGGAAAGCAGGGAGGGGAGGAGAGGAGAAAAAGGGAGAGGCCAAGTGAGAAGAAAAGAGGCTGTGCACCATTTCCTCTCAGTCCAGTTGGATCTGTGCTATGCATCTTGAGGACCTTGTAGCTCGGGCACTGAATGCTGGTAAACATGTGTATTCTTTGAGAGTTCGCCAGAGGACTCGCAGACTCCGACTTAGCACAAGAACCCAAGGACCTGGCATACCCTGGAGCAATTTCAATCATCTTTCATTTTAAAAGCTTCTACTTAGAAAAATCCATACAAAGTCACTGAAAGCAGCCATTGAGATCCCAAAATAAATAATGAGCTTTGTCCCTACACAAAGACTTTAACAAATCTGCCCTAAATGGAAAGTATACCTCATGCTGTCAGGTGTCTGGACTCATGTCATTTGTTTAAGTAAACACAATGGTCTATTCACATGAATTAGCTAAATATTAATGCAGTCACTCTTTCAGAAAGCATCAATTACTGCTGGGCTGAGCTCTGGAATGCCTTTTTTTTTTCAACATAAAAGAAATCAACAAATAGGTGCTTACAATCTATTAGGCATGATGTTCATGTTCTCTGAGATCAAAAAGTACACGTTGGCCTCATGTCCTTTTCCACTCTAAGCCATCAATGAGGCTGCACCACTGCAGGGGACTGGCCCCAGCTACATGCAATGCACTGCCCTGACTCATGTCTACAACACACTGGCGATCAATGCCTTTGTCCTGGTAGCCAAGAGATGACTTAAGGAATAGGATTAAAAAAAAAATACTACTGAGATTTCTAGCAGGTAGTTGCTTCCCTGGAGTGAAACTGTATCCAGAAAAATCTGCTCGTACAAAACAAGACACTGGCCACACACCACAATGTGGGTATTGCTCCTTACCTCAGTCATGGAGACCCAAGGTAGGTGGGGGCACTACGAAATCCAATCACTACAAGGCTGTAGCTGGAACTGAATTTCACAACAGTCTTCCAGAAGCTGAAAGGTCATGAGCTAAATTGTTCAAGATTCCCGTGTGCCAGGGAAGGGCCATCTCAATGATCTGCTGCTGGGCTCTGAATTTGCTGGCCAGTGCCACTCTACTGAGCGCTATGTCGGGACAACAGCCTTTGCAACTGAGCCTCCCTTTAAGATATCAAGTGTGCATAATATTTAAGGAAAAAAAAAACTAAGCAAGATGCTTGAAGAAGAGATGAAACTTTTTTTTGACTTATAACAATAACATATTTTTATTTTATGACTCTCCCTCATATGAACTTAAAGGATCTATATAATCTACAAAAATGACACTTCTATACAACTATCCTACTTCACTTTCTCCTGTAGCAGCCTCCTGTCCTTTGAAATAGTCTTGTTACGTTGCCCAAGACAGCATCAAACTCAAGATCCTGCCTTGTCCTCCCTAGTGCTAGAATTGCAGGTCCAACATGTTGGACCCTCTTCAGACTCTTCTCCTTAATATTTTCTGCCATTTCTATAAAGTAACCACAGACAAATGCCCAGACACCAAAGAACTAGGACATACAGCCAGAGAAACAAGAACCAGGCATCTGGGAGAAGCCAAGCAGCCTCTTCCCTACCAAAGCTTGGGAACATTTCAACAACTACATGTAGAGCAGGAACTGCTGCAACAGAGTAGAAACCTGAAGAAACAGAGATGAGCCTGGCACCTAGCGGATGGTCACACATGGGTTATTCAACAACCTTACTGGAGATGAATCTGCAAGCCAAGAGCACATGAGGCTGTCCAAAATCAGGAGTGTGAGCAGCTGCTTTCTATGCCCCCCTTGACATCACCTTAGGGATATGCAGAACACACTCAAAGTAACTTGATTGATAAGTGTGGTGTAGACCTCCAAAGCCATAAAAAGTGAAGCACACCAAGTCACTCAAGATGTGAATGAAGAGACTTCCCTTTGGCTCTGACATCCATCTATCTCCTTATGGCACCCACAAGAAAAGAAAAAAAGAATCCTGTTAGTCCCAAAATACTAACGAGAAGTAAATCAAAAGAACGGTGAGATGCACTGTAATAAGTAAATAAAATCCCGTCACAAAGATGCAGCCAACCTACTGAGAACCACTCTCCTCTACACTGTGACCTCTCTACCACTTCTCCATGATCAGGGCAAGCAGCGTTTCACTCTATTAAAATCCAACTGGGTAAATAAAGAGCGGCCCTAAGTCCACTCATAGTCCCTCCAAGTACCCCATGGCCATCCTTGACCACTGTGTCCCACCATGGAGGTCCACGCTTCCTCCTCTGGAAGGGTTCCTTCTTTGTCACGGATGCCAGCTTCCACACTGGGTGTCAGTACATCCTTGAAAGTACGCCTGCTGATGGCTGCCAACTAGCAAGCATAGAACAAAAAAGCCCACAGTTTGAGTTGCAGCCAGCCTCTAAGACAAGGTGAGAGGATGGATGGATGGGAAAAGCTTTACTATAGAACAAGGATGCTGTTCTGATAAGGTTTTAATATTTTTTCCAGGCATCTGTGTGCTATGTAGGTATTGATTTTTGTCAACAAATGGTAAGACTACAGCTCTTTTTGACCCTGCAATTTAAACTTAATGATAAAACATAAGCTGCTGGGCCTGTCCCCACAGAAACACTTAACAGCCAAGTATTGACATCTAAGGTTTACAGGCTGCTCTCTGTCCAGAACCAAAACACAAGCACAGCCCAATATTTTAAAGGAAAAACAGAGAATCATATTACAATGTTCCTCCATCTGGCCTGATGGCTGACAGAATCAGTGTCACCCAGAAAGGTTAAGTGATTTGATCAAGGTCACAAAGCCAGAGGCCAGGCCAAGGGTAGCCTGGAGTTTCCAGCTCCCTTAGCAATGTTCTTCAACCACAGTACGCTGCCCTGTGAACTCTCCCACAGTAATTAAGTCAAGAGTTCAAGATTTATGTGAGCCGGAGATGCTGATGATGATTGCCAACTGTATTTTTATTGACGCAGAAATTTTTAAATGCTCAGGCTGTTTCGGCTCTTAGATCAAGTCTCCCCGGCTCCCTAAAGCCCCACTAAGGCCCCTGCCTTAAGTCTATAATTAGGACTTTTAAAAATATCACTAATCAGGACATCTGAATGCTGTGTCCCTGATGTGTTTGGTTTGGTTTGGTTTTAATGTCACTATCCTTGTTACAGACTGTCATTCATCTGTTTTGGTTTGATATGAACTGAGAGAAACCAAATATAGCAGAGTTAGAGATGGACTTGGGAGTGCAACTCAGAAAGACGTACTGTCTTAATCACTGGTCTATTGTTGTGAATTGATGCCATCACCAAAGCAACTTTTATAAAAGCAAGTATTTAATTCAGGGCTGACTTACAGTTTCAGAGGTTAGACCATTATCATCATGGTGCAGAGAAGCATGGAGGCATAGAGGCAGACATGGCGCTGGAGAAGCAAACTGGAAGTTCTACATCTTGATCCATGGACTTTTGAAACCTCAAAGCCTATCCCCATGACATAGCTCTTTCAACAAGGCCACACCTCCTAATCCTTCTCAAGTAGTGCCAATTCCTGGTGACTACTGTGTTCAAATATATGAGCCTTTGGGGGCCATTCTTACTCAAACCACCACAGGTACAGATGGCTTTTAGAAATCTCTATCAAACAGCCCACTGATCAGTGAGGTGTTTAACCAGAAACATATGGTTGGGGGCAAAGAGAAATGACTAGAATCTCCTGGGAGGCTCCAAAGAATTCCCAGGATCTGCTTCAAGACAAGGCATCCCAGCCAGCAACAATGCATCTGGCCAAGGGGATTCCTGAGAAGGAAGAGCTGTCCAAGGCTCACCATTAGCACCTTCTGTGATAAGGCACCTGAACTGACCTACTGATGAAGTTTCCATTAGGAGGAACTTCCAGAATGTTCAACAGCCTACACACTTTTTCTTTTCCATTTCTTTTCGATTCCTACATTCACCAACTTGGATGTCATCTCTACCAAGTTTTAAAAAAAATCATTAGAACAATGGTGATTCAGGACTGTTAGAGCAACAGGGTAACCAGTGAATGAATCTGGGATCTCAGAACACATACCTCTGTTTCCATAGTTCCTCCTAGCTCTTCCCCCAGGAAAAAGAGAAAATAGGACTGCCTCTCTCTGAGGTGGAGCATACGACATTTGCAGGTCTCAATAGAGATGAAACCAAAATGGAAAATCTCTTGATGTCACTACAAAGAACCACTTCAACAAAGGGAATCCTGATGCTGTTGTCCTGCTGTCCAACCCTCCATGTAAGTAATGGCGCCAAACTTTTAGTCAAACATGATCTACCCAAGAACTCTCAGAATCTTCAGAAAGAATCAACTTTAAACACAAGCTCGAGGATATAATTCTTTAAAAATCTCCACGAATCTGCTGCCAGATAATCTATGGAGACACTAAATTCCCAAGGAAGGCAAAACCTAGGTGAGTTACCTTTTCCATGCTGATGCATAAATGTAGAAGCTTCTACGACCCTCAACCTGGAGACATTTCAAAAATCAGCATCTGAATTGATAACATTTGGTTCAGCAAAAACAAGTTAAGTTGAGCCTACACTTAGGATGACATCACAGGATTGCTGTACTCAGGGGAATGAGCTCGGCTGGCAAGGTGTGAGGTCATCAGCTAGTCAGCTGCTAAAATATGATGTGTGGTGATGCTGTTCACACCTCCATTAGAAGGACCTGACTTAAAAGGGAATGGGAACCCTATCCATCAGGTCAGCCCATGCAGAAATGCACAGAATGGGGTGTGTGTGTGTGTGTGTGTGTGTGTGTGTGTGTGTGTGTGTGTGAGAGAGACAGAGACAGAGAGACAGAGAGAGAGAGACAGAGACAGAGAGAGGTGGGATGTGTTAAGAGATGCCAAACTTTAAAGTGGCCTTATGGTCACTAGGTTTGAGAAATCCTGGGAAAGAACATTGCACAGATGTTTTACTACAGGACCCCTCAGAGCAAGAATGATGCTGTCAGTCTCTAAGCAAGGGTAACAATATGAGGTATTTCCTAAACTTATTACAAGACTCAAGTCACCTTCAGCAGAGATGTATTCTGAACTAGTGTCAAGATAATAACCTTTGAGAAACAGTGGCTTGGTTTCTTCATATATGGAACAGATCTAAACACCACTCTGTTTCAGATGAGACCCATAAAAGATGTTCCAGAAGTCTGTAAGGCCAAAAACCATTAATTCTATACCAGGCTGATTCTTCCTCTAAAGAAGCCAATGGGTTACTGAAGAAGGTAGGCCCACAATGCCGGCTCAAATGATAGACGAGGTCACAAAGCAGAACAGGCGAGTTCCTAGAGTTCATATGAACAAGAAAACCTTCTACAGAAGAAACCATCACTGAGGGAGATCACCAAGAGGAGTTAAAAGTTAGGCACATCCCACACACTCAAGAATATCTATCTAAAAAAATCAAACAGCACCTTGCTACTGATGACCATTCTCACTCATTTTATTTGCTTTTGTATTTTTCTTTTTTCGCTGCATTGGTGATGATAGTAATCCTGAGACATTGACGGTAGGAATCTGACCTCTCTTTCCATCAGGCCGGGGATAGCTCAGACCAGCAGGCTTGGTGTCAAGCAGCTTTCTACCCACTGAGCCATCCCCCAGGCCTCTGCTTAACTCTTGGCTTGTTGCTTTTGTGCTTCACTTGGCTACCATGCTTTCTGCACTGGACGCAGGACTGAAGACATCCGGTGGTCAGGAACGCTTGCCTTTCTGCACTGAGTCAGAAGAACCAGATAACTGACCATCTAGCACTCTGGCAGAAGGAATCACTGGTATGACATTTTTCAAGCTGGGAAGATACAAACTTAAAACACGAAGTGTCCCAAAGGGAAACAGGGAAATGATGCTCACAAAACCCAGAACAGCCACGCTCAGCCCAGCCACAAGGGCACAACCGGCTAGCTTTAGTCAAGGAGGACATTCCAATACACCCAAGTGGCATCTACAGATAACAGGGACACAGGGGAGGGGGGGAAATCAGTGTGGACACAAGGGGGTTTCCAGGTGGCTGAAAATGCAAAGAATTCAGAACTCCTGCATTTTCTCTGGTAATCAGGTATTTGACACTTGAGGGGGCGGGGGGTGGGGGAGGATTGAACAGTAACATCTCCTTTCCCGCCTTGTCAAGGATCCTAGTCCTGGCATTCTTCGTCCACACACACAGGCCACAGCTGCTTAACCTCAGCTGCCCCAAGCTGCACCTGTGAATCAGAGCAGCCTAATCACACCAACAGATGGCAGAGGCCATAGCCAGCTAAGAACTGGTATCACTTTAAGTAGCTTCTAATGTTCCACAGGCCCCTTCCTGCAGCAGTAGTTCCCTGGTACAGCTAACACCAGGCCTACAGGCCTAATCGCCACACAGCATCCATCTCGGGCACAGGGCTGGGGTCACTCGAGAGCTAATTGCCAAAAGCCCCAGGTGCAAGGTGAAAGTGTGGGTAACCTGTCTATGGGATGGCACCCATTACACACTGCCCTGCTGCTGGCCGTCCTGCACAGATGCTGGTCTGTTAGCCTAATAGTCACCCCCAAGAGTCACAGAGCTCCCCATCAGGCAAACTCCAGGAGATTGTGATCACTGGCCCTTAGTTGTTACAGAACCTATTCCTGCTCTAACACGGCATGACATCACGTGGACTACTGGTGATGTCAAGACAGCATACTTCAGCCAGCACCAAACAGAAAAACCAAGTGAGCCAGCAAAACCAAGGGAGTGGAACCTGGTGTCTCAGTCAGCCGCACCCACATGCGGTATCACCTGAGAGCTGTAAACAACTCCACAAACATATCATTCCACTCCTGCGGGGATCTGGATGTCCAGCTCCTCGAAGCCTGGTACTTCGAGGAGCTGGACATCCCCCTTTGCTCCCCAAGACAGTTTTCTGGTCCCTATAAATGAGACTTGCTGCTTTCTGCCTTAAGGGTTACTGAAGGCAGAGCCTGAGCCAGCAGCCAGCACCAGTGCCCTTCAGAGCCAGTTCAGGAGGGCTCCACCTCCTGCTTCAGGCATAGCCAAAGAATGGCCACTATGAACAACACGCTCTGCTGAGCTCTCCTGTTATCAAGGACAGTAACAACAAGTAACAAGCCTCTGCAAGACTGTCACAACTCACAATAGCACACTTTCACTTGCCTTCTTGGTTTTTATGAACATGGGTGGTAGTATGTGCATGTTTGGAGCAAACCTCTGTGTGTGTGTGTGTGTGTGTGTGTGTGTGTGTGTGTGTGTGTGTGTGTGTGTGTGTGTACACCTCTGTGTGTGTTTGTGTGTGTGTGTGTGTGTGTGTCCCTAAACCGGCAGTTCACACCTTAATGTGAAATGAAACACATATACACAGACATGGACATGGGGACACACCCTACATCTCTAGCTAGCTCTCAGGACAAGCTGAAGGGATGTACATCTCTAGGGAGGTCCCAAGTGAGGCTGACACTGCTGACATTTTAAAAGCCACTTTCCCTAAATGTTCACTCTCCCTAAAGTAAAACTTATATTAACCAAACTATTTCCCTTTGTTCCCAAACTGTTGAGAAACTTAAGGACAAAGCCAAATATTCAATGGAGTGACAATATTTATCCTGACATATCCCAACATAACCTAACAACATTCTCTCTCTTAGCTAACCCAGTAAATGGTTTTTTCCAGTAAACGGCACAGGAATCACCAAACATTCAGAGGCAACAGAAAATAAATCTAAGACCTTGCAAACAGATTGCAACAGGGGCGTCCATAAACGTAAAGCACAAAACTATAAAACCCACAAGGAGCAAGAGGACTAACTGCCTGCCCTCAGGTTTGCTCCTGGCTTCTCATAGACAAAGCCAATGGCATGAAGAGACCCATAAGAAAGCTGATAAGTGGGGCTGGAGAGATGGCTCAGCGGTTAAGAGCACTGCCTAGTGCTCTTCCAAAGGTCCTGAGTTCAATTCCCAGCAACCACATGGTGGCTCACAACCATCCACAATGTGATCTGGTGCCCTCTTCTGGAATGCAGGTGTACATGCAGACAGAGCACACACGCATAAAAAAAAATAAAATAAATCTTTTTAAAAAAAAAAAGAAAGCTGATAAGTGAGACTTCCTGTGAATTTAAAAATGCGTGCTCTGCAAGAGACACTGTTGAAACAAAGATATTCACACACGAGAGAGAATTTGAAAAAAAGAAGAGTAGGAGATTGCTATCCAAAATATACAAAGAACTCTTGAAACTCAACAATAAGAAAACAAACAACCCAATTAAGAAACATGCCAAAGCCTTTAACAGACAATCACCAAAGAGTACATGGAGATCCCATCCTTGGTCATGAGGAAAATGAATTCTAGAACTGTCATGATCCAAGGAGAAAAAGAGGAAATGTATATCTAAACAAACCCACGCCTCGTTTATGGCATCTCTACTTGTGACAGCCAAACCTAGGCGAAATATTTCATTTAAGAATAAAATCTCGGGCTGGAGAGATGGCTCAGCGGTTAAGAGCACTGGCTGCTCTTCCAAGGGTCCTGAGTTCGGTTCCCAGCAACCACATGGTGGCTCACAACCATCCACAATGTGATCTGATGCCCTCTTCTGGCTGCAGGTGTACATGCAGATAGAGCACTCATATACATAAAATAAATAAATCTTTAAAAAAAAAAAAAAAGAATAAAATCTCTTGCCGGGCGGTGGTGGCGCACGCCTTTAATCCCAGCACTTGGGAGGCAGAGGCAGGCGGATCTTTGTGAGTTCGAGGCCAGCCTGGTCTACAAAGCGAGTCCAGGACAGCC
>CAJQZJ010004755.1:9249445-9260023 GCA_907164525.1 Lophiomys imhausi | reverse complement strand
AAAAAAAAAAAAAAAAAAAAAAAACCAGGCTTCATTTCCTGGCTTCTTTTGCCCCTAGGGACAACCTTCTTGGCCAAAGCTGGAAGAGGAGTGGGTGTCTTGGCTTCCAACCTTTAGTTCTTGGAATTTTTTTCTTTTTTTTTTCCCCTGGGGGAGAGGGGAGGAGACAGAAAGTGGATAGAAGATCAGGGAGTCCCTAATCTCTGGAGAGAATTGGCGCTGACTGGACCTCCACACCTGTCATTTCCATAACCACAGGCTGAAGGAGTTCCAGATAGTCCTGTGCAGGTGGCCTTTGATTTCCTACCTAGTTGCAAGACAGAAAAGCTTGCAATGCCATCAAAACAGCAACGCAATCAAACTGAGGCTTGGCAGGATCAGAGGCAGACACAGGGAGCAGGGAAGATAGATCTAGGGATGGCTTAGGAGCAAATGGGAAAGGGCAAGATGGCCCTTCTTGTCCTGAACTACTGTTCAGTGTCACCATCTGTGTCATCTCCCACTGGTCCCCCTGGCAGCAGAGGGTACAGACTTCTTACCAATCCCCTGTGTATCACCAGAGGCCAAACTGCTGAAAAATGTTTATTTCCTGAAACTTTTTCCAGTGGCTTGGGGGGAGGGGGGTTGAGTACCTGAAGAAGAAACAGAATCAGCCAGCCTGTCCTTTGAAGGTTAATGTTCAAAGGAGGGGTGAGGAAAAAACAGGAGGGGTGCTCCACCAAATATCCTCTTGCTGAGGAAGGAGGAATCAGCTGTGAAATCCATCTTCCACCAATAAAATTCACCTAAAGCCTGGGTGTGTGCTCACTGTGGGGTTGTGCAGAAATCACAGCACCTCTCTGAACTGCAGAGATTTTATTCATGAAATGGGATCCCTGTGATCTGCCTGCTTACTGGAAAGGGGCAGTTTGTCAATGTACCTAGCACATCAGAGACACCACAGGCACCTCCCGCCATCACCTCCTTCACCACCATTATCACAAGGAAGGAGTGAAGAGCATGATCTCACCGTCCTCATGGTAACCATCATCATCCCAAGGCCTGAGCTGAAGGACAGGATCTCATCCTGAACTTGTGCTGTCATGAACCCCTCCTAGAGGGACCAGGCAAATGAGTGAGTGCTCAGCTCTGTCACCACTCTGGATTCCATCAGAGTTCCTTCCTTGCAGAGACTGGAAGCACCTAGTCGTGCTTGGCAGGCTCATGGAGGAAGGCATTCCAGGGGAAGGTGGCAAAAGACAGCCGCCACCTTCTATGGCAGGGGCAGGTTCCTCACTGGCCTGGATAGGCTAGAACACACTGCAGCACACCCAACCAAGCTCACACCAGCCTCTCCACCACCCTTCACTGGCCTACATTGATCCTTTGGAAACAGAAGAGTCTCTGGCCAAAATACACCACGCCCATGGCATGTTCTCACTATGTGCTGTGTAGCTACAATTGACTTTCTTAAAGAAGGAAAAATGTCCACGTTGCTGTAAGCAGCAGAAGGGTCACATGTCTAAGCTGTAGGGGGTGTGCAAAAGCCCAAAAGGGCAAAAGGAGTTGGATAAAGGAAAGCCTAATGTTCTTTTCTATTTAAATGTCTGTAAATTTGCCATTTATCATTACAGATTACAAGACAGGCATCATATCAGGTCTTTGAAATATGGGCCTTATTTACTTTGACAAGGGTGTGGGATGGGAAGAAATCAGCATTTACTTAGAGCACCTGCACTAAGCCAGGAACTACAGTTTGTATTCAATCTGCACAATTTAGAGAGATATTATCTCAGTGTCTCCGAGGGGTTATCTCACTTAGCTGAGGTCAAGTAGATTATAGACACATTCACACTCAGATCCCAAGGACAATTTCCTCTGAGAATGTACCTCCAGAGCCTACGTCACACACTATTCAAAACAAATGTACTAATTCCTATTTAAAATTTTAAGAGTCAAATGTTGGATCAGGATTCCTTAGTCTTTAAAGACCTAAGTGGTCTTAAGTCTGAAACATTTATCCATATAGGCTATCTATTTAACAATGTACCCACTACAGCCAGCTAAGCAACAGTCTTAGTGGGAATCCAAAGGGTTGGGGTGGAACAGGAAAGAGGTGCCTTGAAGCCAGCCACCTGACTCTACGGCTAGCCAACGGTGGGCTCTCAATGCGCACTTGAAGAGTGTCCAAAGAGGATAAACTTTACAAAGGTCTCCAGTCACAAAGACCTCTGGTTTTGATCAGTAACAAACACACCAAGTTGGCCATTTTCAGTGTCTGGATACCTTTAAGACTCCTGGTCACATATGGAAAAAAACAATATTTGTAAACTGTCAGGTGTAACATCCTACTGTGTAGTAAAAGACAAGTTCCGAGGTGGGAACAATCATGGAATTTATATGAGTTTATTTAGTTAGCGCTCAGGATTCAGATGTCTCGGGAAATGTGCTACATAAATAACACAAATAAACATGCCGGCCTGGTTCTCACTCCTGAATCTATCAGCATTTTCCTATGAGCTATTTTAACATCCTCATAAAATACGCTCACCATAACCTGAAATTCTCTGTCCAGAAATGCCTTGGGATCCATGATTCTTTAGCTGGACAAAAAGTTAAAGGCAAGGGTATGTGACAGCTTAGCTCCCTGACTTGACCCAGTCAAAAGTAAGCAAATGAGCCGGGTGGTGGTGGCGCACGCCTTTAATCCCAGCACTTGGGAGGCAGAGGCAGGCGGATCTCTGTGAGTTCGAGGCCAGCCTGGTCTACAAAGAGAGTCCAGGACAGCCAAAGCTGTTACACAGAGAAACCCTGTCTCAAAAAACAAAAAAAAAAAAAGTAAGCAATGGATTTTCTTCTATTCTCATAATGCAAAAAAGACCACAAAGGGCATCATTATGGTGGCCTCAAGCAAATGAGCAGCACATTCCACATTTAATCATGGGGCTGGAGAGAAGACTTGGTGGCAAAGACGACTGGGTTCTGTTTCAGGACCCACATGACAGTTCACAACCATCTGTAACTCTAGTTTCAGGGGATTAGAAGCCCTCTTCTGGTCTCTACAGGCACCAGACACATACATGGTACATATACACATATGCAGGCAAAGTGCTTGTGCGAGTAAAAATAAATAAGCCATTAAAAAAAATAGTTCAAGTTTTCCAAAACTACTGAAAATAGAGACACATGCTCTTCAAGGATGATGGACAGTTGGGTATGGAAGTTGAGGCAAGAGAAGAGGATTGAAAGCTGTAGGCCAACCAGGGCTACATAGCAAATCCCAAGTCAGTCTGGGTTACACAGTGAGATCCTGTCTCAAAAAACAAGTCACCAACACAAAAGAATGGTCATGGTTTGTCCTGATGGTTAAATACACTTTTGCAAAACTACAATTGCAAGCTTTTGTCAAGTGTGTGTGTGTGTGTGTGTGTGTGTTTTAAACAAGGTTTCTCTATGTCATCCTGGCTATCCTGAAACTCACTTTGTAGACCAGGCTGGCCTCGAACTCACAGAGATCAGCCTACCTCTACCTCCCTAGTGCTGGGATGAAAGACTTGTGCCACCACTGCCTGGCTCACCAACTGTTTATTAAGAAAAGGATTCTACTAAATACCTTTGGCTAACACTCATCTTGGATTTTCCCATCATTCCCTACAAAGCAATAATGACAGTAAGGACAAGGGAAGCCCACGTGTAAAAAGAGCATACGCTGGCAGCAGTAGGTTGGAGGCATCGGATCCCCCTGGAGCTGGATCTGGAGATAAAGACAATTATGAGCAGTTCCCTGTGGGTGTTGGGGATCCAACACCGGTCCTCTGAAAAAGCAGGAAGTGCTCTTAATGACAGAGTCATTGCTCAGGCCCCTACAGGGACATTTCTGCACAGGAAAGCCATAATTATCTGTAAAATAGCCTGCAGCACCCCCTCCCCAAAATAATTCCTGAGCTGCCAACCAAGACAAAACACCCTGCTGGATCAATCCCAGGGACTCAATCAGAAATGGAGAAGACAGACAGACCCTGATGAAACGAACTTGGTTGTCTTTTAACAACCACCCTAACTATGTAAGTAGCCAGTCTACAAGTATGAGGGCTATTGCATGCACAGGGCTACTTCACACAGTTCACAGAGAATGTGAACATTAAACATCCCTTTCCTGTTTAAACACTACCCCAGTTATTTCATAATCATGTAATTATTTATTGAATCTGATATTGGAAACATCTCATATTGAAATGTTTGGTTATTTGAATTCTCACCTTTTTTTTTTTTTTTTTTTGGTTTTTTCGAGACAGGGTTTCTCTGAATATCTCTGGCTGTCCTGGACTCGCTTTGTAGACCAGGCTGGCCTCGAACTCACAAAGATCCGCCTGCCTCTGCCTCCCAAGTGCTGGGATTAAAGGCGTGCGCCACCACCGCCCGGCATGAATTCTCACCTTTAACAGAAAAAAAAAAACAAAACCCAACCAACTTTGAAATATCTTGGAGCAGAAGAGATTGCTCCGTAATTGGTTATGGTCAGAAGAGATTGCACAGTGGTTATGCTCTTGCAGAGAACCCATCTTCAACTTTCAGACCCAGTTAATGGGCATCCGAAACCTCTGGCTTCCATGGGCACTTGTATTCATGCACACACACCCACTCTGAAATACACATGCATACACTTAATTTAAAATAATTAAAAAACAAATCTTAAAAACAACAAAAGGTCTTTAGGTGCTGGCTGGGAAGGGGAGGATATTTTTTTAAGTAAGTGATTAGTCTTTTAACTTATTAAAATAAATAAGTAGCAGACACATACACACACACAACTTGCTCTATCCATATCAGTGGAAGCCAGCAAGAGAGTTATATAAATGCCAATTTTCTGGGCTGGCCAGATTTTTGCTCCAGAAGTAATATTAAACACAGCTCTTTGTCCATGAATTGTGAAATACATTATACACTAATGAAGAATGTGTACTCTATTGTGTGTTTAATAGCATGGGCCTGCCTGCATTTGGCTTAATTGACCAAGAAAAAGCCCTTGTTCCTCAGTGAACGATCAAGTTACAGTCAACTCTTAAATATTCACACTCATACTGAGGAACAAAAATGCAGATAATAGCAAACACAGACTTATTTTTAATCATCCACTTGCACCATGCAGATATTTCCTTTCTCTTTTAACTGGCAATCAAATGTGGAGGGCTGTGGCCACAGCATGAAGGATACTCTCCAACCACGGACTTGAACTACCCTGGAAAAGTCTAACGTGAGCAGGTTTCCACACAGACCTCACAGTGACTGACATTCCTGATGGTGATTAAAGCCTCACCTCAGTCTAGAACAGCATCACTCCAGAAGACTGCCCAAAAACACTGTTTTTTTTTAGTAAGGCATGCAAATTACTCCCCCCACCCCACCCCCAGGCTGTCCCCTTGCAGAATCTCACTTTGCAAAGGGTGGGAAAGTAATTAAGGGTTGGAAAAGCCCTTTTATTTTAGCTCCTACTGGGCTGGGGTAAACAGATTCCCTTAATGCCAGCAACGACTTAATTAACCAGAGCAGGTGACAGTGTCAGGAGGGATCTGAAAATAAGAGCTCAGAATGGCAATAATCACGCTTGACTACGTCGGGAACACTCAGAATATGAATCAACAGAACAGTACTTAGAATCTGGACCACCCCTCCCCAGGCTGCAACTGTTGACACTGTTGTCCTTTGTCACCAGTTGAATACAATCATTCCTATTCTGAAATACTGAGTAAAATCTTATAGACATTATTTTCTTCTTAGGTCAACTAACTTGACCCAACCCTGCTGCTGCCACTTGAGAAAGTGTCCAGGGACACATAGGGCAAGACAGAATGATGGGTGATGGCATACATTACATGATTAAATGTACTACATGGAACGACATGACTGAACACAATATTCCCTTAAAGGGACAAAAGAGCTTCATAATAGGGAGGCATGGGCTCTTTTTAGGAGCTTCTTGGACATATTTCTCTGGCCCAACAGACATTATCTAAACCAGCGTCAGTGGAAACTGAGCTTCCACACTAGCAAACCAGCGTCTTCCATGTAAAGCTCCAGATGATGGAAGGAGAACTTAGTGTGAGCTAAAGTTCTAGTTGCGCTCAATATGGCTATGGCGGCTGCCGGGATACACATATGCCAGCGGGGTGAGGAGACACCAGAGCCTAGCCTCATCTCTAGCTTGATTACCTCCTAATCGCCTGGACATCAATGGCATTGCTGTGCTAACAGACAAGGAGAGAGAGCACGGACCCTGCAGAGATCCCGCACAGCTGTCTCCTCCATCCGAAAGCAATGCTCATCTCATGCACATCTTGCTCGCTGCAGTGAGAACTGGCACCACCTTGTCCTCAGCTTGCTAGGGATAGTGATTGCCATGACAGCCATCAATGTCAATGCCAGGAGCTGTTTCTGCTCTTTCTGTCCAGGTCACTGGTGAAAACTAACCCTGCTCTGGTAGTCCTCAGAAGGCACCTGGGGATGTTACTGTTCAATGACTACTGATAAAGAGATTCCCCCAAACTCATCATATTGAACCCTGAACCCTCAGTAGTGGAAGGGGAAACAGGCCCTGAGATTTCTCTGCTTTTTCCAAGTCTGTTCTGGTGAAGCTCCATGCCTTAAGACATTTTTCTTTTCTTTTTCTTAGCATCTCCCAACTCTGGATGTGATTCGAAACTCATGCAAACTCTGTATACCCTAGGCCGGGCGGTGGTGGCGCACGCCTTTAATCCCAGCACTTGGGAGGCAGAGGCAGGCGGATCTTTGCGAGTTCGAGGCCAGCCTGGTCTACAAAGTGAGTCCAGGACAGCCAGAGCTACACAGAGAAACCCTGTCTCGAAAAAAAACCAAAAAAAAAAACTCTGTATACCCAGGGGCATTGGCAAAGTGTGACCTACAACTTTGGGAACTTCACAGCCTTCCTCCCTAACCTTACATGCACCTACAGGTCCCCAGGTGGTGGGATCTGCGTTCAACAATGCTCACATTGTCGGATAGCAGTTCTTACACAAAGAGCCATTCGGGGGACTCCATCCCACTGTCCTTCCGTGCTCTCCCCCACTTGTCTTCTCCCTGCACATACAAACATCTTATAACCTTCCTTAGGTAATTAGATGCAGTCCAGGAAACCCTCCAGGACCATTTTATACTCTGCACTGAAATCAACTCACAGCAACACTGCCCCGACAGTCCAAATGAAAAATGACAACTCTTCCCTAACCAGGGCTGTTTCTGAAACCCACGCTGTAGGAAATCCCAGCTCAGCTTCCTCAGTTTGCGCTGAGCCACACACTCCAGGGAAAACCGGCAATTAGGGGAACATCCATTTTAATTATTAGCAAAATTAAAGAAGGACAAACCAGACTTTTAGAAACCCAATCCTTTCCCCCTCACATTAAGCCCCTTGAAAACACAGTCACTGTTGCAAATTACACTCTCCCTGATGTCACAGGATAAGTCACAAAGAGGTGCTTCCAAAAATGGCTGTGAGGCTGTATGTTGAACAAGCCTCATACACAAACTCCTACCCTATTTCCTTTCCAAAGACACCTGGTAATTTATAACATTTCCAGGCATGTGAATGGTCCAACGTCCCCCAGTCTCACTCACACAAAGCCAGTATTAGTGCCTGGGTGGATCTTACTGGAAACCCATCTTGAGAGCCTTCCTCTGAGATGGGCACATAGCCCTCCCTGGGGACATCCTTGGAGGTGTCCCTCCTCTGGCACACCGTTCCTCTCTGGACAAACACACTGCTCCTCAGGACCCTAATTCAGAGTGCATAACCACAGCAATTCAGTTGACCTGCCAGCAACTCAGGACCGTGACGGACTCCAAAGCCCAGCCGGCACCAGGTGGGCCCTCAGCAAACACGTTCATTAAGTGGCGATGAGTGCCGGGATCCGCAGTGTCACGCTCGGATTACCACTCAAAAAATAACTCGCCTACCAATATTCCCCCCTGATGACAGATTTCCATGCTGCAGCGAGCACGGAGGCTTGGCTGTTGACCACGTCTCTGAAGGACCTGGGAGAGGGACCAGATCTTGGCCCAGCTCAGTATTTCATCCTCACAGCTAGCATCTCACATCTGCAACCAAGTGTCCAAAGTCAAACACTAGTGAAATCTGGCATTTCCTCGGATGGGGGAAGACTCCTTGGCATATTCACTTTCGAATCTTCCCAACATAAAACCTGCCCTTCTGTGATGGTAAGCCTAAGCACAAAGAGCTTACAACAGCTTAAAAACTGTCCAGCATGGCAAAGCTCTTGGTGCTCAACTTCACAAACTTCTTTTCTCTTAAGCAATGCTAAGAAAACATCATCTCTCAGAGACTGCCTATTTCCTTTAGCTAAAAAATAGCAATTCAAGGCTCTCCCTCCATCCAGAAAGCTTGAAGGATGCAGAAGGCCACAGACGACAGTCATCTTGCCAAGGGACATGCCCTCCAGAGCGCTGGAAGGCTCTGGCTGAGAAAGAACTGCCACTGCTTCCCTCACCCAGCACAGAGAACAGAGCAAAATGGAACCACTCCACTCATGCCTGGAAGCCAAGACCCTCCCTTCTAAGTTCTGCTGTGGAAGATGTGGAGAGAGGCCACCCTCCTAAGGCAGCTGGTTGAAACAGGCCTTTCTTTTAATGACCACTTCCCCATCCAGACACATCCCGAAAACAACTTGGCATCCTAAAAATGACACGCAATAACGTACCTTCTGGTTCTAAAGTGGTATCTTCAACTAAACTGAAGGAGGGCCGGGCCAGGGACAAGGTTGCCATGGTGACCAAGACCAGGCAGATGAAGCACCCCCAGCTGACCATGGTCACGGTGCCAATCCCTGATCCTCTTCCATATCTCCATGTGGACGGTAATCCCATCTGAACACTTCCTCTAGGACCATGGGCTACCTGCAATGCCTTCAGCCCACGGGGGGCTCAGGAGCCAGGGCGCTGCGGCGGTGGCTGAGCTTGGGCTGCTGATGCTGCTGCTGCTGCTGCTGCTGCCATTGAAAGAGATTCAGCCAGTTAGTGCAGTCTTCCCCCAGTGCTAACTCACTAAAACCCAGGTGGGATAAAACCCTTCCTCAGCCTCTCAGTGCCTGCACAGACACATTCTTTTTTATTATCGGAAAACCCTTCCACCGTCGCCTCGGCATCCCAGGTGTTTCCAGACTAGTCTGAAAGCTGGAGTAGGCTAAGGTTTTTAAAAGCTTACTTTTTAAGACACACAGATAAACCGTTGCCACAGGACCCAGTCACCCAGCTATGCAGTGTGCCCTTCCACCCACTACCGAAGCTAGCAGGTTGCTGAAGCAACTTGACCTTCCTCCCCCTCAAGGGCAACTGTAAAAAAAAACAGAAAAACAAACAAACAAGCAAAAAACGGAGTTTAAAGCACTGGGCTTTGCACAAGCGGCCTCATTAACTTCTCTTACTCCAGCTGGCCTTTAAGAGACTGACCGGACGGAGGAAGCGTCTGCTCCAAGAACCGTATTTCAGCTGAGCTGGAGCTGACAGGCAGCATGCCCCCCCCCCCACTTCAGTGTGGTTCTCAGGAAGAAAGGAGACCAACAGAATCAAAGAATCCCAGGAAGGGTACAAAAAATTCCCACCAGTTTACACTTGTCAGGATTCATTTTCAAATGCAGGCGTGTATTTCAATCTTTCGCCAAGCAGCCACTTACAAAGAGTGAGTTTGATCCAAACGGGGGGGGGGGGGATATTCAAAGCCCGAATTCCCTTCCACTGACTACAAGGCAGTGAACAGGCAGACTAACTAACCGTCTTCGACCTGCATCCAGGGGTTCAGACACGGAGCAGATGCAAACCTTGATGAATAACGCAAGAGTTATTAGTAATGGCGATGATACCTACAAGCTGTCCTGGTATGCAACTGGATGGGAACTTTCAATATATTAATCTACTGCCTAAACGTCCAAAGTATCAGTTACAAGGGCACTCAACCTACTGGATCCAGAGCAGAGAGAATTTCCCAAGAAAGCTCACCACAGTACAAATGACTTTAAGTTTATTCAGTGGCCCCGGTGACTAAGCCTTAAATCAGAAGGCACAAGCTTTAGGGAATCTGCTTAAAACAATGGCAGGGAAGGATTGGACAAAACCTTGGGAGCTAGATTCCATGATGCACATTTTGTGAGACTGGGGGTGGGTGAGAGTTTTAATGAAAAAAAGAAACTCTGCTACTTTCAATTCTGACACAGGATTTTGAAACTGCCAGAACCTCCCTGAAGCTCTCCTTACCCTAAAATCTGTTACTTTTAGCCTTCACTGAGAATTTAAAGGAGCAGAGTGGTCAAAGACGAGAGCCTCTAGGGGTGGGGGGCGGGGGGGGGAATAAACTGTTGTTTGTTTTTGTTTAGGCACAAGTAATGTGGTATAGCTAACAACAAAAGCCAGGAAAGTGTGGTGGGGGGAATAAACTGTTGTTTGTTTTTGTTTAGGCACAAGTAATGTGGTATAGCTAACAACAAAAGCCAGGAAAGTGTGGTGTGGTGTGGTGTGGTGTGGTGTGGTGTGTGTGTGTGTGTGTGTGTGTGTGTGTGTGTGTGTGTGTGTGTG
>CAJQZJ010004755.1:9224939-9249435 GCA_907164525.1 Lophiomys imhausi | reverse complement strand
GTGTGTGTGTGTGTGTGTGTGTGTGTGTGTGTGTGTGTGTGTGTGTGTGTTTAGGTGACCAGCGTCTTTGGGTGGCTTGAAGGATTTTTCTCCCCAGCTCCTCTTTCTTCTTAAAGCCAAGAGTCCCAAAAGATAATACCCTGTCTATTTCTACATACCTGTCAGAGGAGAGTACACAAACATCCTCATTGATTTACTAAGAACTTTCAGAATGCAGGGAAATTCTCCGCCTCTCTAGCAACTTTACAATCTCAAATTCTAGTGGGTTTTGCAGCAGGGTCCTCAGGCCACCTTCCCCACAGTCCCTATCCAGGAGAGCCTCAGCTCCAGCTGGAGAAGGAAGACGGCCAGTGCCCCTCGCTGACTCAACTTGAACGTTGGCTCGTCGAAGGCCCAGTCCCACAGCAGCCCCCTCCTCAAACCTCTGTAAGGCTAGAAGTTAAGGCAGCAGGTCTGCGCAACTCCTCACCCGAGTGGACAAAAGTGCTGAGCGACCTCCTAGGCAGGATAATTAGGTCCCAAGGCTCCGTGTTGGGAACACAGGCCCAGCATGCTGCTGGCGGCCACAATCCCAGCTTCCTGCCTTCAATACCATAATCCTTCCTGGAGGCTGAACCCCAGTGAAAGCCCCAGCGTGTTTATTTTTCCCCCTGAAAGGGAACCCTCTTCTCAGCCTACGAGGGAGGCGTCTTCACCATCGCTCTGACGGATGGCTTTTCATGGCCACCCGCCCCTTGGGGTCACCTCCGCACAAGTGTCTGCCTGCTAAGACAGGCAAAGTGGCCAGCAGAAAGGACGTTTCTGCCTCGGTTGGTGAGCTTGCGCAGTGCTATACACGTTTACACAGTCTTCCCTGTCCCGCAAGAAGGCAGGCTAATTGAGGGCCAGCCCTGGGGAGCGGGGGAGGAGTGCTACTACTTTAAAGGATCACTCAGTCCCAGGATGCCTCAGCGGGCTGAGCAATTGGCATTTTGTTCCCAAGTGGATTTCTCATGGCAGAAGTCAACACTACCAGGCTAATACTAAATGTAGACCCCTATCCTGGCCCAAGGCTCCCTTACTTCACTATGTGGCTGAATAGGGAAAGGAGCTGTCAGAGGTTTGGGAGCGGGGAGTGTTCCTAAACACAACGAAATCCCAAAAATACGAGCTGCGGTCCGTAAAACCATAATCCCTGCCCTAATGTTTTAGTGGGTACTCCCAACAGCTTGGGGTGCACATCACCACCACCCTACTTCATTGTAGCATTTCTTTCATTTGTCAGCCTTGAATATCCTGTTTTGTCCCTCTTCTTGGGCGCTAAAGAGCTCTGAGAAATCTGCATTTTAATTGACATTCCAACGAGAGGGAAAGGGGCGCCTGATTGCTTTTCTTTCTATTCAAACTAAACAGGCTTTTCAGATGAAAATGAGTCGAGACTGGTGGAAGATTTACAGGGATTTGGGACTCCCGGGACAATAGAGTTTTAAATGTTGATAGCGTTTCACACCAAACACATAATGGGTGCCCTGAGTTTGGAAGCAAGTCTGCCTTTAAGGGTAGGTTTTATTGAACTGGGGGGTGAGGAAGGAAGGTCTTGGGAAGTTTGCAGGGGCGCGGAGGAGGCTACGCGCCTGGGGCCGGCCTCCCACGCCTGCCCCCTAGCCGATAGGGTGGAAGACAGCGCCGCTACGAAGGGCCCTCGGCCGATTCCACTGCGCAGAAAGAATGAGCGCGCAAGTTAGAACTCGCCGGCGCTTTCGACATCACGGCGCGGCTGCGGTTGGAACAGTAGAAGAACTAGGAAAAGTCGGTCCAGTTCGCCCCCTAGCCCCAGGCGCGCTGCGATGCCTCCTGCGCCAAGCGCTGTGGCGGGCGAGGGATGGCCAGCACCGGAATCCGGGACCCAAGCCACTGTCTCCCCGAAGGTGTCACCCAGGCATCTCCATCCCTTTAGAGATGCCGGACACACTCTAGCAGTTTCTTACCAGAAAAAGAACCTCTCCCAAGGGCCTATGTAGTACTAAGCTGGAGCTTCCAGAACCAAAGGACCAGGCACGCCGAAGGTGCCCTTCCCGAGCCCCCGCCTGTGGGCTGTGTCACTGGCAGGCGGCCCCATGGCGCGCCGGCTCTGAGTTCAAAGGAACGCGCCCAGTCCGCGCAGGACTGTGCCAGCCGGAGTCTGACAGGGAAGGGGGGCCGGCGGCAGAGGCAGATGTCACCATCTGGATGGAGGTGCTCAAAGAATTCCCCCAAAGCCAGCCACCCGCATGCACCCACTCCCTCAGCAACAATAAAGCCCGAGACTGACAGGGCGCGCCCCCAAATCGTTTCCCCCGCGCCCTCCTCCCGGGGATCCTGCGCCCTGCATCATCCCACGGCGCCCACTCTCCCGGCTGGCGAACCTCCCGGAGGCGTTCAACACGACGATTACCTTGAATGGCAGCGCTTCTCTGCGCTCGGTGCTGCGCCGGAGCCCGGAGTGGGTCGGGATGGAGCAGGCGACGAGCTCGGAGGAAAACTCCAAAAAAAAAAAGAATGATCCCTTGGGTCGCAACCCGCGCGAAGGTTCGGAGGCTTCACGCGCGCCCTGGGTCGCAGAACAGCTCAGACATGACGCCGGGGCTGCCCTCCGATCTGGGCAGCAGAAGAAGAAAGGACTGGGGCTTGGCGTTGCTTACTCCAAACTTTGCCGGCGATAGGTGAACGCTCGCGGCGCGCAGGAACGCTGAGGCCCCCGGGGGCTTACGCCCGGCCCCCGCCAGCCCGGAGAGCAGTCCCCACGCTGGGCCAGGGACCGGAAGGCAGCCCCCGCGCCCGAGCTCTAGCGGCCGCGCGCTCGATCGTTCGTGCGCCCTTTCAGCACCCCGCCGCCGCCGCCGCCGCTCGCCTCTCCAGGCGCTCTCCCCGCGCTGCCCGCGCCGCCTCCGCAGTCTCCTCGGGCGGGTCACGCCCCCCGCTGAAACCCGAGCCGTTTCCTGGACGGCGGCGCCCGCTCTGCCAATCAGCGCCGCGCGCTGGGGCAGTCCCGAGCCTTGCACGGATCCCGATGCCTGGAAGCTGCAAAGGGAAACCCGCCAGGGAGGCTAGGGGCCCCGCCGCGTTGCCAGCAGGGGAGCAAATATGACCTCTCGGAACCCGGCTGGTGATCGGCCCTGTACGTCGCTGCCGGCTTCCCTAGCCAGCTCCGGTATACAGAGTAGGTGTGTTACGTTGTTTTATGCCAACTTAGGCAACAAATGAGAAAATACTGTGCAATTTCAGACATCTTCGAATTTGCCTGCAGGGTATCGGGTGCAGACATTTCATGCCACTGAAGCTTTGAGGGTAGAAGCACACTAATGTTCGTGGGAGATGTTGCGTTATCTTGTTCTTCTGAACAATAGAAAAGAGAGGGTGCGAGGGTTTGGGAAGCCCTCCTTTAGGAAGGGAACAAGTGAACAGGCAATTGTACTTAGTCCGTACGTCTGTCTACAAAGGAA
Source organism: Lophiomys imhausi (assembly GCA_907164525.1). Classification (NCBI taxonomy): domain Eukaryota; kingdom Metazoa; phylum Chordata; class Mammalia; order Rodentia; family Muridae; genus Lophiomys; species Lophiomys imhausi. The sequence goes on along the minus strand of CAJQZJ010004755.1, from coordinate 9,245,974 downwards.
ATACCCACATTCTGAGGAGAAAACTGAAGATCGTAGAGGTTAACACAACTGGCTGCTTGTTGAGCCCTTTAACATGGCTGTCTTTGAAAAAAAAAAAAGCCAGAATCTACAACAGAAAATATCTTGTTTAATAGAATCAATGTAGATTAGCATAAAGAAATCCAAAGGAGGGCTGGAGAGATGGCCCAGCAGTTCAGAGTGCTTCTGCTCTACCAGAGGGCCAGAAGCCAATTCCTGGCATAATATCAAGCGCTCATAATGGCCTGTAACCCTAGCTACAGGGGCATCCAAAGTCTCTGGCCTCCTTAGGAAGCTGCACTCATGAGTATATACCCACACAAAGATACAGACACATAATTAAAAAATAAATCTTTAAAAGAAAAGAAAGAGAGGCTGGAGAGATGGCTTAGTGGTTAAGAGCATTGCTGGTTCAATTCCCAGCATTCACATACTGGTTCACAACCACCTCTAACTCCAGTTCCAGGGAGCCTGAAGCCCTCTGCTGGCCTCCGGGGGTACTGCATGCATGGTGTGCAGGCAAACATCCAGACCCATCAAATAAAATGAAAAAAGTAAATAAGAAAGGGAAGAAATCCGAAAGAGTCTAGAAAGGAATTGGAGATGTAGTACAATGGTACATTATTTGTCTAAACAAGGCCCTGTGTTTGATCTCCAACCCAAAAAGGAAAAAAGAAAAAAGAAAGAAATGTACACACTTGACTATCAAAAAAGTCATCTGACCTTGAGCAAATTGGATTCCTCTCTTTGAATCTTATATTTGTCAGTTGAAAAGCAGGATTCGGGGCTGGAGAGATGGCTCAGAGGTTAAGAGCACTGTCTGCTCTTCCAGAGGTCCTGAGTTCAATTCCCAGCAACCACATGGTGGCTCACAACCATCTATAATGGGATCTGGTGCCCTCTTCTGGCCTGCAGGTGTACATACAGACAGAATACTGCATACATAATAAATAAAATCTTTAAAAAAAAAAAAGAAAAGCAGGATTCTTTAACTAAACATCAGGCCAGCTTGCAAATGATTGACATCCCCCATTTGTCCCTTGCACTGGACTATCTTGGAGTCATTTATTTATCTTTCAATATGCATTCCCTCTCACTCATGCAACCCTTGAGCAATTGTACTTAAATTCAAGACCACATTAATTCTAATCCAAGCGCTCAAAAGTGTGAGGCAGGAGGACTGCCTTGAGTTCAGGGCCAACATGGTCTTCATAGTAAATTTGAAGGCAATCTGGCCTACTTAGCTACATTTTGTCTAAAGAAATAAATAACTTAAACTCTTAAATATTGAGTCATAGTCTCATACACAGTATTCCCAAAACTCACCAGATGAAGAGAAGTTCCCGAGTTTGAAACCAGTCTCAAATACATGTTGAGTAGCCTGGGCTACTCGAGACCCTGACTCAAAAGGATCAAGTTCAGAAAGCCTTAGACTCCCTGTGAAGTCACCTTGGACATGGGTTTGGAAGGAGAGTGGCGCCTGATTCCCTAATACTTGGACATTATGCCTTTTACACATGTGGATTCCTCAGGCCTCACATGATTTGAAGATCATTTTTATTCACAGCATAGCCTGGGAAACTTTTATGCAAATCCCTTAAAAGCTAGGAGTAACAAATCTATTTTCAATGCCTCAGGCAAATAGCTATGAAATTGCAGTTTGAAAATTCAACAAAGATAGCAGCCTAATTCCCAAACAAAACGATCTGTTTATGTGTTTAGTGGAAAGGGGTGTGTTTTGGATGAGTTCTCTGGCCTGAAGCAGAACACCTCAGCCAGGTGACGCTGAGCCATTCACTGGGGGTGCGAGTGGGTATTCATTTTCTGACCTGGAATCACAAAGGAAGGGTCCTGCTCCAAGCTGGCACTTCTATCTTTATGTTCCCCACTGATGGGAAACTCCATGTCTCAGGACAGAGCCCTTTTCCCATACTGCAGTGGGTCCACTAGCCATTGAAAATGAGGTTAACACATTCTCACATAAATTAATGGCCCAGGAAGCCGCTGTCCCTGTCCCCCCATTCATCCATAGCTTTATGGATGCTGAATGGGAGGGAAGCCTTCCGCTGAAAACAAAAACACCTTCTTTAACGTCAGAGGCAGTGTGCAGAATTTGTTCTTTACGGAGATGAAAAGGTAGCCATCCATCCAAAGGCCCTGATTATCAAAAAGCCCTTTTTTTTTAAGTGAGCAAAACCCATAAATCCACAATAGGAAATTCTTAAGTTTAAAAAAAAATGTGTTTTTTTAAGCATGCTTGGAATTTTTGGAAAAAAAAATCAATTTCGAATCATATTTAGACTTCAAGTGACCTCAATGGTCCAGGAAAGCTTTCGCCCCAGCCAGGCTTCTGAATGAGAAAATAATCTCTTTGCAGGTTTTTCCCCCCTCTCCCTTCTTCAAGTGGCTGGAACCCCTTTTGTCAATGGCCTCCCGTGAATGCTGTTACTAATAAGCCTATTAATGAGTTTCCACGGCCGAGTGTGAATAGGTAAATCGGGCCCAATCTGTTGAGGTTTTGGGGGTGAGGGCAGAAAAGCTAGCAAGAACTGAAGGTGACAGTTTGAACTGAAGGCGGCTAGGCGGCAGGCAGGTTTCAGCTGAAAGAAACCCCAGACAAGGCCACATTCTCCGCCCTCCGCCCCCTATGGGGCCTCCTTTCTTCCCAATTTTCCCCTTTTACAAATGTCTTGAGTAGTCACCCTTTTCTTTTTTTCCCCAAAAGGCCTCATGACACCCCCCTCTCCGGCTACTCTAGTAATGATACGTCAATGGGGTGAAAGAAAAATAAGGAGCCAGAACTCAGCTACGCTGTACATTTCAAGAAACAAAGTGTGTGGTTAGCCCATTGCTGTGAGAGGAGAGAGGGTGGGGGAGAACTCGGCCCCGCTCTGTCGAGACTCAGATGTTTGCTTTTCATAATTTGTTTTTTAACGGGTTGTGCTTCCTTCACCCTATGGAAAAGTTGGGTGCACAAAGGCTGTGTGCCATTGAAACGCTCTTCAGCCCGCCTACATGCAAAATGATGGGTTTTAGTATTTCAGTGATATCTCTATAAGGTTCATAGCATGGCTAGAGTTCAAGCTCAGGGTCCAAAATCACAGCCAGGCAATTTACTCCAGGATGAGAAAAGAGCCCAACTTCTCTGCTCAGCCCATCACTTGTTTATATATATACACACACACACACTATGTATATATATATATATACTATGTATATACATATAAATATATATAACACATATATTTGCATATACTATAGTATGTATGTATGTATGAACTGATCCCATATTGACACTGAATGTCATCCAGGATTCTAAACTGGATGGACCTGCTTCCCTGGAGATATAGAGTCCTTCTGGAAACCAGACATGGTGATGCACGCCTGTGATCCCAGCACTTGGGAAGTAGAGACAGAGAACCAGCAGTTCAAGCAGAGCCTCAGGTAGTAAGCTAGGGGTCATCCTGGGCTCCATGAGTCTCCGGCTTAAGAAGAATAATATCCTCCTAAAAGGACTGTCTCACTTTGATGTCGAGGGAATTTGCTCTTTGAGGCCTTGAGGCAGCCTCCCTCTTCACTGTTAGGCCCCAGAACCGTGTAAGCTGGAGCAAGTTCTTCAGTTTCCTGAGTTGTCTGATGTCTCAGGAGCAAAGGAGAGGAAGTGGTGGCTCTTCATCACAGCTGCCTCACGGATTCCAAAGAGCATGAGTGGATGAGGATGGGACAGACGGTAGGGAACTCCCAGGGGTTTCCAGAAACGTTGGCACATGGGAGAGGCCATGTGTGTTCTATGATGATCACCAACCTCCCCACAAGTTTCCCGCCTCCTAGGACCAGCAAGGGTTTGCGCTTGGAGCCTGCTGTGGCTGCCCTATCACTATCATGCTGTCACTGATAATTAGTAAGAACCTCCGCCGGGCAGTGGTGGCGCATGCCTTTAATCCCAGCACTTGGGAGGCAGAGGCAGGCGGATCTTTGCGAGTTTGAGGCCAGCCTGGTCTACAAATTGAGTCCAGGACAGCCAGGGCTACACAGAGAAACCCTGTCTCGAAAAACCAAAAAAAAAAAAACAAAAAACAAAAAACATCCATTAGCATATTCTGGAGCCCTCACTGCTGGCATGCCCTCCCACCCCAGCAGAAAAGCCCAGTAAGAACCACCTGAGAGTTGGCCCTACTGTGGTGGTGTCCTTGGCTGCACAGAACATGGTCGCAGGGAGGGGAGTAAGGCACCTTAGTGCTGGTCAGCACCTACCTCTCCTGAGCCACAGTTCCTGGGGGGTGTTGAAAGGACTGTATGGGGCTAGGTGGAAGGCACACTAGAGAATATGTTTGGCCTGAGGACCACCCGGCAAGGAAAAACAGCATAAACACACATTCTAACAGCATGTACCTCTTCTCTCTGGGGTCCACAAAACAGTGTTGTGCACTCCCCCTCCTTTGCTGGATATTTAAATAATTTCATAATTTAAAAAAAAGTAGAAGAAACTCCATAGGTGGATGGTGTGGGTTCCTCTCAACACTGCCCCCCTCTGCCCTGTGCCTGGTGGACAGGGTGAGTTCCTGCCATCTACTAACCTGAATATGAGAAGGGAGCGGCTGGCTAGCTGCTTAGTCAAGGCAGGTGCACGCTCAGCTAGGATTCCACAAGTGTTGGTGGTTTAAAAGCAGCAGGGGCAGTAGGAACAGCACGAGGTTCAGGCGCCCTAGTTGCGGTTTCCATCTGACATGTGCAATCCCTTAGCCATATTTGGCGTGAGTCCACCTGCACTGTTGTCAAATGAGCTAACTGTGATTCTCATAGCGCTGCTCGCATTACTATCTGCATAATTAAGGTGCCCCCTCCCCCATCTAGCCTAAAAGAGAAGCTCTCTAACGATCTCAGGTGGGTCTCTGAACATCCTGGTCCACACCTTGAGGGGTTGTCATTTACCCGTCACTGAAGGATGTGCTATATTCCAGGAACCCTGTTTCTATGTGGAAGGACTGACAGCTGTCTTCGAGCACTGCTGTTGACCCGTGTCTACTCATAATGAACCTCTCCCAGAAAGAAACACCTCTGATCATGGCCCGCTGCTATTTAAGAGCAATGTATGGTATGCCATTCCTTGGCTGCTAGCCTCCAGGCCCTTCGGTCATCATCCTCGCCCTCAGCACACCGAGACTACCTCCCCTATGGCAGTGACCCCCACACCCCTTCAACAGACTGTAGTGAAGTTATGCCTATGGTTGTATCCAGTGCTGAACAAACCAGCATATTCAATTCTACCTTAGGTTCCCACCAGCAACACCCATCCCCACCTGGAGCCCTGTGCTCTAATTTAGTAGCACTGGCCACATTCTGAGAGTTCCAAAGCCATGTGTAGCTAGGGTTACCATGGGGAACAAAACACATGTGAAAAGCTATTGCTGCCATGACACTGAGCTGGATTGTGGACCAGGCCCTTAACCTCCTCCTCCAGGAGGCCTTCAGGAGTTGTTCCTTCCTACCCAAGCCCATGTAAACTGCTCCCATGGCCTGGAAAGGTGCAGCTTGTGTTGCCAGGAGGACTTAGGTTCTCAACCTTCCTGATGCTGCGACCATTTAATACAGTTCCTCATGTTGTAGTGATCCCCCCAACCATAAAATTATTTTGTTGCTACTGTGGTTTTTCTACTATGATGAATCATAATGTAAATATCTGTGCTTTCCTATGGCCTTAGGCAACTCCTGTGAAAGAGTGTTCGACACCCCCACACACACACACACAAGGGGTTGAGACCCACAGGTTGAGAACCGCTAACTTAGAAGTAAAAAATTCAACGGCTTAGCATGGAAACAACGTGTGAGAAACACTGGTGAGGCTTCATTCAGCAAGTGCAATGTTTACCGTTGACTACATGAAAATATGTACAGCTTCTCCTTCCTGTCCTGAGACCCCCTTGAGCCAGGCCTTGCTCTCAGTGGAACTTCTACGGGCCTCCAGCTCTCACTCTAAGGCTCACTGCTCCCTCAAATCCGGAGAAATTCACAGCTGTGAGTACCCACTGAGAAGGACTCACTGAGCCAAGGTGGCCGTGGTCCTGAGGCAAGCCCAGCAAAGACTTTGTCCAACATCCTGGGAGAAAGGAGCTGGGTGGGCGGGGCTCAACTATCACACCCTGTAAGGTGTAGCCTCCCTCGGTTCACGGGCATGGCATGCTAGAGCAGTTTGGTGAGCTGTGTTTGCAGCAGCAAATAGATACTTGCTGATTGACAGAGGCTGAAACACAGCCTCTTTGGATCTTTTCGTGAGGGACCCGGGTAACATATTTCAATGAGATTTTACACACAGCGGTCTACCTGGAAATTAGGGAGAAAAAGCCATTTTAGGGCAAGCCTGACTTAGCCATATGTCATTCCCCTTGTTTGCAGTGACCCAGTTTCCGTGGTGTGCGCCTCCTTTTCTGCCGATTTCTGCATTTTCATTATTCTGTTTCTCGAGGGTGTGTCCATTTTGTACAACTGTGTGAAGAAGTTGCCTTAATAAACCAAAAGGAAGGAAAGTACTGCTGCCAGAATCCTGCTAAACTCAGGGAAGGAGGCAAAGAATACAGAGCAGGCAGGATGCGCATAAAACCGCAAACCCAGTAACCCTTTTACGGTCCCAGAGCTCTTGTATTTTGTCCCCAGGCTGGGGAGAAAGGCCATCAAGGAGTGGGGAGATTTCTTTAGCAGGTTTCTAAGAAGAGTGCTGAGCAGAAGTTAACTCTTTCTCTGAGCTGACACTCTGGGACCCAGGAAGCAGAGGGCCCAAGGTGAAGGAGACCTAGGACCTCAGACCTGGGCCTCTTTGTTCCCCAGCCTCAGCACGGGGAGATAGAGGCGCAGCAGACCCTAGCGCCCCCGTGTGGCCGTTGGCGTCCCTGCGGGCAGAAGAAGGGAGGGCAGGAAGGAGGATAGCACCCCTGCTCTGGGTGGCCTGGCAAGGTGCAAGAGAAGGGGCTTCCAGGGTGGCAGGAGCATGCCTGCACTGTTCCCGGCTTCCAGTGGTTCTTGATGTGTGGCTGATGGAGTGATTGGTGGGGAGGCGTGTCTGCAGCAGGAATCCAGCTGCCTGCCCAATCCCAGCTAAGATGGACCTTCTTATCCCTTGGTGTCTGAGAAGGGCATCAAGCCAGAATAACGCTGAATGATGCTGAATCCAGCATCAGCAGTCTGGAATGTTACTACTTCAGGCCTCTTCTCTGTCCAGAAGGTGGCTTAACTGCCCCCTCCCACCCGAGGCTGTTCCACATTTCCAGCTAGTGGTTCCATTTCTCCACCTGGATGAACAAGGTTCTGAACAACAACCTCAGCAGCTTTGCCTTAAGCTAGAGTCTGCTTCCTGCCCTTAGCATATCTGACTGGAGTCCACATGCACTGAAGACCTCCAAGCCTGAGGACCCCAGCTCCCTTCTACCAGGGCCAGTCAGTGTCCCACTCTCTGCTATACTCCTATGAAAACCATGACGTAACCATCCTTCCTGTTGCAGACACAAACTATATTGCCTGTCTCCTTGCTGTGATAAAATACCTGACAAAAGCAACATAGGAAAGGAAGGGTTTCCTTCGGCTCAATCATGTCGGGAATGTCATGGCTGCAGGGACTTGAGGCAGCTGGTCATTTCGCTCCAGTCAGGAAGAAGAAAACTCAGTTTCTCCTTTTCATTCCATCCAGAACCCCCACCCATAGAATGGTGACACTCACATTCTTTCTTCCTCAGTTAATCTAACCTAGATGATCCCTCACACGTATGCATAGACACTTGTTGCCATGGTGACTCTGAACTCCATCAAATTAGCAGCCAGGATTGACCACTCCAGGTCCCTTTAGGATCCTGGCCAGTTCTGCCTTCTCTCCACCAGTCAGGGTCCAGAAATGGGGACCATTACCTTTCCTTGTCCAAGAGGTCACCTTGAGTTTTGGTGGGTCCCTATTTGCAGGATCATGACTCAGCACTCTTAGCATGGGCAGGGACTTTCTGGAAGACATTCACTAGGTGGCTCTATGTCCTAATAACTGTGATCCTAGTCTTTTAGGGGTTATGTGCTTTCAAACACAAGAACCCTTTGAGGTAGCACTAGGTGACCCCAGTAGGTCTGTTTTTGTGTTTTGTTTCTTTTTCAATACAAGATTTTTTTTTGTCTTCTGCACAGCCCTGTCTTCTGCACTGTCCTGGAACTTGCTCTGTAGACCAGGCTGTTCTGGAACACAGGGATCCTCCTGCCTCTGCCTCCTGAGTGCTGCAATTAAAGGTGTGCACCGCCAGGCTGGAGAGATGGCTCAGTGGTTAAGAGCACAGGTTGCCCTTCCAGAGGTCCTGTAGTTCAATTTCCAGCCAGCAACCACATGATGGTTCACAACTATCTCTAATGGGATCTGATGGAGCTACTCATATACATAAATAAATAAATCTGTTTTTTAAAAATCAGAAAGATTCCAAATAAATTATTTGATAGACCATAAGTTCTTTTTTTTTTTTTTTTTTTTTTTTGGTTTTTCGAGACAGGGTTTCTCTGTGTAGCCCTGGCTGTCCTGGACTCACTCTGTAGACCAGGCTGGCCTCGAACTCACAAAGATCCGCCTGCCTCTGCCTCCCAAGTGCTGGGATTAAAGGCGTGCGCCACCACCGCCCGGCTGACCATAAGTTCTTAAAAAGAGAAAAGCCAAGCAGACTACAACATGGTAAATAACAAGATATAGTAAAGATCGTGGCAGAAGTTAATGAAATGAAAACTGAGGGAGAGCATATTCAATCCCTCAAACAGAATTGGTTCTTTGAAGAAAAAAAAAAATCAGTGCACAGCCATCATCCATCCAACTGAGAGAGATATTTGGAAAAAATTATATTTGCATTTGATGTATACATATTTTGTGTGTCTGTCATTGTCCCCAAACCATGCAGTAGAGTGACTCTTTATATTACATTTACATCGTCTCAGGTATCACAAGTAATTTAGAGGCTATTTACAGTTTACTGGAAGATGTGCAGTTTATATGCAAACACGATACCATTATACATAAAAGTTTAGAGCAGGCACAGATTTCAGTATCTGTGGGTGACTATGGAGCCAGCTCTTCACAGATGGAAAGGGACACAGGGACACCTACTGAACAGTCTGTGGCAACCAAAAGCACTAGTAAAGGTCTTTGTTTGCTGTGAGTGATTGATCAGGTGCTCTTTGCGCCATTTCCATACCAGAGCCACTAGGCCCCCACTCTCACTGGAGCCCCATTCTAACTATGGCCTTGCCTCCTGCTGCTTCTCTCTGCTGGGTGGCATTAGGCAAATGATGTGGCCTTCCCAAGCCCCTGAATCCCTATTTATGAACTATGGCTCTCTGACATAACTGGCTTTGAAACTGACCATTAGTAGGCATTGGCTTCCACTGTCTAGGGCAGAGTGCTTCCTCTATTCCTTCCAATGGACCTCAGCTTGGCCCAGAAAGCCACTCTATCCCTAGCTTCCCTGACAGCTGGAAGAGTCATCTTTATCACTTGCAAACAGGGGAAAGTATCCATTTGTTTTCTTTATAAAAATCCTCAGGGAAAAGGGATTAGAAAGTACTGTTAGTCCCACTTCCTCCAAATGAGGCACCAACCACTTCAGAACTCTAATCTGAAAAACAAAAACCAAAACGCCTAGAAGATGCCTTGTTCTAGTTGAATTTTGGGTAAATAACAACTAATTTTTTACTGTATGTCCCCAGCATCATATGAGCAAATATCACAAGAGCTATATATACATGAGAGCATTATTTGTCATTTATTTGAAATTCAGACTTAACTATCCTATATTAATATGGCCTCCTTGTCATCCCCCCACCCTCCCATTCCCCCAGCCTGTGCTGGTTTGGAACCATTCTCATGGTGTTCTCTCTTGCTTTTCTGTTGCTGTGGTAAAACACTGACCAAAGGCAACATGGAGGAGGGAACAGTTTATTTCACCTTTTATGTTATATATAGTTTATCATGGACAGACATTAAGGCAGGCACCCAGGGAAGGAACCTGCAGACAGGAACCAGAGTAGGGACCATGGAGGAATGCTACTCATTGGCTTGTTCCCAGACTCACCTTCCCAAGGATTGTACCACTCACAGTGGACTGGGCCCTCCTGCATCAGTTGGCAATCAAGACACACCCACAGGCTGATCTGACATAGGCAATTCTCCAATTGAGAGTCTATCTTCCCATGTGACTCTAGGTTGTGTCAAGTGGACAATAAAACCAACCAGGACACATGGATAGAGTGGCTGGAGCAAATCTAGGGAAACCAGGCAACTAAACTTCCTTCCACTCTAGATTGACAGAAGATCCTTGTGAGAATGGGAAGGTGGGCCTGAAGAAAACTCTATAAAGTGTTACTTGAGTTTGGTTTCCTGGGCTTGCTTCATAGTGACCGGTGCGTGCATTCATAGGGCTGTCCATGCCTTTGGTGGGAGTTGCAATCATGTCTTTTAACCTGAGCTTCCTATTGAGTGGGCTACCGCACTGAGGCTGAACCCGAACCATTGGAAATGTGATATTTGGTTGTCAGCTGTGTGTGCTGAATGTCCATCAGTTCTTGCCACCATGAGAGTCACTATGAAAGCCCAACCTTAGGGTGCCACGTTCTCCAGGAGTCACAACAGAGTAATGACTCTCAGGAGGAAGCCTGGCCACTGTCCGTTCCTCAGCATGCAAGGGACCGTATCCCCCAAGAATGATATACTATTGGTTCCCTAGGTTTTCTGCTGGGTTAGTGGGGACTTATGAGGGATGGGCACTAGCCTATTACAGAACTCCTCTCAGAGTTCATGGCTGTTGCACCCCATCTTGACAATGCTATAAAGAGCTCTGGTACAAACAGAGCCTTTGTCTTCAAAGAAGACAGGAACTCCTGCTCCAAATGTGTCCCACCCCTAGCTTCTTTATTTCCCAGACCTGGCCCCTGCTACGGGATATGGTCCTCCAAGCATGCTTTCTGTTGGAACGTCTTCACTGTTGTGAGCAGTCTCTGGGAACCTCACCAGTGTTGGTCACAGATCCCCTTCACCTTATCCTTACCTTTCTGCCACAGTCTTATACCCAGGTCCACCCTACCTACTCTAGTTTGCCTGATGTTCACCTCTGCCATGCATTCCTTAGCTCCAGACAGCTAACTCTGTCTAGGTCTTTGGTTTCAGTTTGGCTTGGGTTCCATGACAGCTAGGTAGGTCATCTAGCCCCTATGCTGTGTGTTGGTCGCCACATCTGTTCTTTAAAGAGCTTACAGCTCTGATTCTACTGTAAGCTGTTACCATAACTTACAGACTAAAACCACATAAAGGTGCTCTCACTGGCTCATGGACCAGAAGTGTGGATGGGCTCTGCTACTCGCAGATGCTCTGGGCAGGAATCTGCCTCTGTATTCACACAGGGAATCAGCTGGATTCTGCTCTGGCATTCTGTATCTCGGGGCAGGTACCTCATGAATTCAGCAGGAAGCCTATCTCAGCTCCTCCCTCCATTTTCAAAGTCAGCACAAGATTTAAGTGCCTCACGGTAGAGCCAAGTCTCATCCTGTGACATATCTCTGCTCCAGCTTGGAACAGTCATCCCCTTTGAGGAGGGCACCTGCTTGGAGAGATGGCCCATCCAAATGAGCTCATAGATTTTTATTTTGTTTTATTCTCCAAGACAGGGTTTCTCTGTGTAACCCTGGCTATTCTGAAACTGACTCTGTATACCAGGCCGGCCTCAAACTCAGAGATCTGCCAGCCTCTGCTTCCTGAGTGCTGGGATTAAAGGCACGTGCTACCACCGCACTGCAAATAATCTCATAGTTTAAGGGTCCTTTTTCTGTATGCAAAGCCATTTTTACTAGACTCAGGGTAATAAAACAGGAACATCCTGAGGGACCAAACAGAGAAGAATACACCTGGCTGCAGAGAGAACAAAAAGAGATATTCTTCTCCTGGGGCTGTTATAACAAAAACTTAGTGGCTGGAACACGGACTAACTGTCCCACAGGTTCTGGGGGCTGGAAGTCTCTAATGAAGATCTCTGTGGGCAGTGATTTCTCAGACTCCTTCCTCTCCTTGTCTAACTCCTAGAGGTAGCTGTAACCAAACTTTTAAATTATTATTTAACACTTATTTATTTATTACTAAATTCACTTATAACAAACACCAACAATTTCTTAACTATTAATCCTATAAATTCCTACAACCCCTTTAACCTATCCACTAAACCTATTGATAATTATAACAACTACTTTCATAACCTTTTAGAATGATACAGTCGCTGGGGCAGGTCCTCAGTTGTCAGGAACACAGTCCTTGTTGTAGATTCTTTAACACACTTAGCAGTCCTTTTTCTGGATCTCTCAGATGCAGGTTCGTCAGGGTAAGTTGGTTATTGCAGTCTCACCTTAAATAAGGCTTCATGCTTTCTTCTCTGTGGGAGACCCCAGCCGTCTGAAGGCCAACTTACTTCTTTTGAATCAGGAACTCAGCTGCTCTGCCTCAGTCCTTAAAGCCAGGCACAATTTCCTTTAGGCCACTGTTCGGACAGATCAAACCCCTCTAGGCAAAAGCTGAGCCACAGGGTTTAGTCCTTGGCCTTTTGGTGTCTTGCTCAGGCTTTCTTTGCTCACCAGCTTCTTTCTGCCTCAGGGAGATCTGGCCATCAAATGATGGCCAGTACTTTTTTCAGCAGGACTCTTGGAGCTCTCTAGCATCAGGGGCCTCTTCTCCTTCTGGGCTCCATGCACTGTTCTTAAATAGGAGGAACTCTGTTTCAGCTTAATTTGGGCTCCGCCCACTTAGCAGCTGAAAACAATGTCAGGCCAGATACTTTGTTTCTTCAAGTCCATTAAGTCTTTCCTGTTTTCCTGACTTCAACCTTGTTTTTCAGTCTATTAAGTCTCCTGTTTGTTTCCTGTTTTTAGTCCACATGCTGATAATGCTCTTCATGCCCCGAATTAAGAGACAGTATCAGAAACCCCTATATATTTTCTAAATCTAATTTATCTAACCCCTACAGGTAGCCTGCCATCCTGGACCACCAGGCATTCTTAGTGCTCCTTGGCTTGTGCCTCAGCCCTTCAGTTGCTGCGTCTAGTGTAACTTTACCTGGTGTTCCTCCCGTGTGTCCTTGGCTAACTTGTCTTAGAATGTTAACTTGTCCTTCTTAGAAGGACATCTGTCTTAAGGCACTTACCTTAACTTGATGGCGTCTGTGAGACCCTGTGTCAAACAGGAATGTAACCCTAGGTGCCCCACACCAAGATGAGGCTAGGACAGACAGCATTCAGCACAAGGCTGACTGCTAGCTGGATTAATAAGCAGTAGCAGTTGGCCATGCCCATGGCGGCTCCCCTCTAGGTCACTGTGGGCACCAGCCAGAATGGCAAGTGAGAGAGAGCATGCCCATAGCCATGCCTCCCCTTAGCCTTCAGCCTATCTGACCCCTGCCCGCCTTGAGATCAGCTTCTCCACTGCTCTTTGCTGGACGTGGCACCTGGGAGCGACCTTTCCCCTCTTCTGGACCATCCAGGTCCATATCTCAGGATCTTTTCAGATCACAATTTTCTAGAAAGCTGCTGACCTCTCCCCTTCTCCTCCACTCCAGGGTGCTGCATCCTCTGGCTGGGCAGGCTGAGTAAAGAGGCTAACATCTTCACCATCCCACTACACTGCTGGCAGAGAAAGAGCCAGGCTGTTAGGAAACTCAAGTGAAGATATCACACACCAGGGGCTAGAGACACAGGACATTTCTGCTCTGGGGGCTACAGAGTTCAGGTGTGTGATTTTCAGGCAAGAAATTACCAGTCTGCTCATCCTGCTCCTACAGTGATCTGTGGTCTAAGTATGACCTTCTCTTCATAGGAAAAAAAAAAAAAAAAACAACAACATTCAAATCCTTTGGTCAAGGTAGCCTAATCTTCTTCTTTTTTTTTTTTTTTTTTTTTAACCTTTGAGATAGGCTCACATATCACAAAGCCCAGGCTAGCCTCTAGCTCACTATGTAGGTGGAGGATGACCAGGAACTCCTGACCCTCCTGTCCCCATCTCCCCAGTGCTAGAGTTACAAAGCATCTGCCACCCTGCCTGATTTATGCATGCTGGGGACAGAACCTAGGACTTCACGCATGCTAAGCAAGCACTCTACCAGATGAACTCCATCACAAGCTCCTCAGCCCTCTCACATTTTTACTCTGCTTATGCCCAGAATCCACCCCGATTCACTATGGAACATTAAGGATTCAGACAAGATGGTGGGTACTGACTGATCCTTCATGATTGTTCATTTACTGACCTAATGTTGGCCCATCTTAAGCTGTTGAGGGGGGAGAGTTGATACATCCCTTCAGCCGTCCAGGGATCTCACACTATGTTTTCAAGACACATTCAATAAATCAGAACACATGCAGATGCAGAGCAGTCCCCAGCCACAGTAGAGTTTTGTGGAGAGCGAAGAATGACTTCCAAACACCTCAGCCTTCTGACCTTCCTCATTTCCGGAAGTGCCATTAAGCTCACTTCCCCAGGCACACGTGGGAACAGAGCTGGAGGAAGATGAGGGACAGCTGTCGCTGCTGCTGGGGGAACAGAAAAGACAGGTAGGACCTCTCAGGCCATTGTTCCTCTTTGGAAGGGAGGGTTTCCCAGGGGCTAGTCTCACCATCTTTGCATCACCAGACTCCAACAGGGACCAGGAGGAATAACCATGGTTTGTTGAATGAGCAAATCAATAAAATGATTTCAGGCTGCCAGAGAAGATTCTAGAACACCTCTACTCACCACCCCCCACCCCCAACTCCCGACACACACTCCAAGTGAAGCTTGATTTTAAACCCACACAAGCCAGGAGTAGGCTGTTCTCCTCTTGCAGCCCACCAGAGGCCTGACTGAGGATGTGTTCAAGAAAAATGAAACAGCCACTCAGCCACAGTGGGCCAGAGCTGAGAGCCACAGCCACATGGGAGGCCAAGCAGTTTGTGCCTGTTTATGTGACGTGTATCTAATGGATAAATAAACTTCGTTTTCCAGGGATGCCAATCTTTAAACATGCAGAAGTATACATTCGCTCAGAGATTAAAAAATAAATAAACAACTGCAGTGTGTTTGACTAGCTCTTCTTAGCACCTCAGCTACTCGCCTTTCAGCCGCTTAATAAACTTGGTTTATGGATTCCTCTTACAGGCCTGTGCAGAGCAGTTCCACTCTGAGGAAGTGTTCCCTGTTAGGCTGGAGAGAGAAGGGGAAACTCAAGTGGAAAATCTTTCTGTTATAGCCCCTGTTTTCTGGGAAGGTGACACTCCCGTGGTCTAAAAGGTGGCCCAGGTCCCACTGCCGCCAGCTTCAGATCAGCCTGAAGTGGGAAGGCCAGTCAAGCCAGGCGGGCGGCTCCTGAGGTAGCAAGCCAGGACTGCCACTCAGGTACCTTAAATAATCATCTGCCATTCACATTCTCTTGTCCCCTGTGGGACATACATACCAGGGCAAGAGGGGAGGAGGGGGATTTGGTTATAGGCTTCCCCTTTCTCCATGTCAAGCTGGAATCAGAGGCAGTTTTTCCCTTCCTCTCTTGACCCAAGCTACCATGATGGTGGTTATATTCCAGTCACCCAGGACTTTCCCACAGCAAGTCTGAGAGCCCCACAAGAAGTCATTCATTCATTCATTCATTCAGGGAGAGCCCATATGGTAGCAGGCCTTGGTTTTGGTGCCCATTGGCCACATTGTGAAGAGTAAGACAGTCCAGGGACTCAGAATCCAATACCAGGAGATGAAGACACAGACAAGTCTTAGGAGTTTGGCCAAGGACTTAAATGGCAGAAGAAAGAGACCTAAAGCCTGGGTATTATTTCTCCACAGAGAATCTCTCTAACTGCCTCAGTTTTTCTTTCTAAGAAAGATTAGAAGAAGCTGGGCATGGTGGCGCATGCCTTTAATCCTAGCACTCAGGGGGCAGAGGCAGGAGGATCTCTGTGAGTTCAAGTTCAGCCTGGGCTACAGAGAGAGTTCAGGACAGCCCAGGCTGTTAAATAGAGAAACCCTGCCTTGAAAAAAAACAAAAAAAAAAAAAAAAAAGAAAGAAAAGAGGCCAGAACAGGGAATCAGATCCCCTGGATCTGGACTTATAGGTGATTGTGAACCATTCAACCTGGATGCCAGAAACCAAAGGTAGGTCCTCTGGAAGAGCAGTAAGCACACTTAACCAGTGAGCCAACTCTCCATCCTGAACCAAGATTCTTTCACATATTAGATAAAAACAACCCACTGAGCTACACTCCCAGCTCTCCAACTCAGGTTGTAAAAATAGTTTGAGATGCTCTCCCAGGAAAACACTGATTCCCCAATCATGGAGTGTAGATGGGCTGCCCGTTTGATCCTGGAACAAGGAGTACAGTCTGTCCATGAAGTGAAAGATGGGTCAGGTGGTTGGCAAGGACTCCTTTGGCTCTGAGGTTGGGGAAGTCATCAACCAGGTTCAGTGTGCATTGTAAATTCAAATCCTGACCATCTTAGCACTTCGTAAGAAATGAGGAAAATGGGTTTCTCAGTGTATATTAAATAGTTTGAAATGCAACACCCATTTAGTATCACAAAGCTGCTGTTCACTGGGCTCAGGATGATGGTTCTTCTACTTTTTGGTGATGGTCCCAAGAGCTGTTCTTATCCTGAAACTCACGTGGCTGGTAGTCCATGCTGGCTCCCAACAGAAGTTCCTCAGTTTCCCATCGTGTGCCTTTCCACAGGACTGAACTACTCATGGTGTGATGATGGGTTCCAAGCAGGAGATGCTGGGAGATGGATTCACTGCTGATGGGAGCCATCTCACGAAACTGGAAGTCTTCACCCCATCACACCATGGGAGGACAGAGAACATGTTTTGCTTTGATTGATTCCTTATGATGCTAAAGACCCTCACCTCTGGACTGACTTACAAGAGGAAGGACAGGACAGTCAATCACAACCAGTGAGGAGACACACAGTATGGAGGCCCAGAGTCCTGGAAGTAGGAACATTTCCACTGTCTTATCTGCATAGGAGGTGGGTGGGGACCTGGTGCTGAAGCTAGGGACATCTAACCATCTTTTTCTTCTTTCCTCTTGAGTTTGCAGGTGCTAGATGCAAACGGGAAGTCTGTTGATCACAAACACCCACGTCAGGTCCGTGGGGGACATCAGACTAAGAAACCCTCTTCCCCTCTGTGCCCTTTACCAAAATCCAAACACATTTCCCAGCTTCTCAGCAGTGGCAGCCCTGTAAAGTGAACAGCATAGAGGTGAGCCCTGGGGCTTCATTCAAGTGTGATAACTCACAGCTCCACAGAGAGCACACACACGGGACAGAAAGGCCCCCCGTGCTCCTGTGTTCTAACTCATTTCCACCACCCTGCCTGACACACATATACAGACCACGGATGTTAAATCCTCAGCCCAGCTGGGCCCTCAGGACTTCCTGCACATCTAGAAGGCCAGTTCTAGTCATTCCTGGGCAAGCTGGGGAGGGGGTTTCAGAAATCGCCTTAAATCACTTTAAATGCCTCAGAAAGCACAGCAGATTTCCAAAATCTCACCCCCAAGGCAATTCCAGAGCACAGGAGGACGACATAATCCCCTGCAGCTCTGTGACCTGCACTGGGCTGGCCCCTGCCCTCAGACCTCTCTGCTCCATCCTGCCCTAAACAGCATGTAGCCTATCAGCAGTTGCCACATATTTGTCATTTTTTTTTTAATTACATTTAGTCTCTCGGCTTCTCTGTCCCTCCCTCCCTCCTTTCCTCTGAGTGTGTGTGTGTATGTGTGTGTGTGTGTGTGTGTGTGTGTGTGTGTTCACACATGTGGATGTGTGTGTCCATGTACCACTGTGTATGTATGGAAATCAAAGTACACCTTGTGGGAGTTGGTTTTCTCCTTCTACCATGTGAGTACTAGAGATGGAACTCGGGTGGTCAGATATGGTGACTGGCACCTTTACCTGCTGAGCCATCTTGCCAGCCTGCCACATCTTTCTACCTTCTTTTGTGAGGTTTCCTAAAGACAAATTTAAAATCAAATGCCTGAAACAAGCACGCATACAAACATCTATATGTAGTTGGTCTCCAAATCAAAGCATGACCTAGATTTGGATTTTTTAAAATATACTTTTTATAGGAGCTGGAAAGATAGCTCAGAGGTTAAGAACACTGGCTGCTTTACCAGAGGACCCAGGTTCAATTCCCAGCATCCATATGGAAGCTCACAACCACCCGTAATTTCAGTTCAAAGAGATTCAACCTCTTCTTCTGGCCTCCTTGGGTACCAGGCATTCACATGGTGCTCAGACGGACATACATGGAAGCAAAACACTCAAACATATAAAATAAAATGAAAAATATACTTTAAAAATGTTATATAGACAAACCTGGAATAAATAACCAAGAAATTCTTCTCAACATGTTCTACTGAATTATAGGATTGTTTATTTGCTCGTTGAACTATTCAACTAGCAGTTAACAGCAGGCATAGGTAAGATACCTCTGTTGTTTACAAGTGTGTAGTGAGGTGGGAACACTGGTGTCGATCAGACAATTACAAATGTAAGCAGAGCTACTTGAAGAGAGGTCTCAGTGTCCCGTGGATAGACACATATGGGTGGATATAACAACAATTAATTAAGAAAGAGGCTATGAGTTTGGAAAAGGGCAAGGAGGGGTATATGGGAGATAGGAGAGTTAGGAGGGGGAAAAGTAAAAAGGAAATGATGTAATTATATTATAATCTCAAAAAGTAATAAAAGAAGTAACACAAATAAAAGAAAATAAAAAGTAAAGTGACTTACTGGCTGGCGAGATGGCATGGGTGGTGAAGATGCCTGCTGCCAAGTCTGATTATTTCAATTCCCCACACTCACAGGTCGGGGGAGAGAACTAACTTCAATGACGCTGGTCTTTGACCTGCACATGAGCACTGAGACCCACACACTCCACCCTGCCCACTCGCACACAAAATACATACATCTGATGTTTACTTTAATGAATAATGTTCTCCGTTCTATATATTTCAGTTCTGTAGTTATAAGCCATAGTGTTTAGAGAAAGTGCAACATACTTTCAACAAATGACTGAAAGCCTGCACTGTCTCCCACAGCATGTTGGTTGTCCTCTGTCCCACATTTGGGATGGGGAGCAAGTGACTAAATATTACACACAGATGTGTCTAAATGTCACATCATTGAAGAGCTGTCAGTAAATAGGCATGACCTGAATGGAAAGCAAGCCGCCTCTCCTGGATAGAACCCTGGAGCCCAACAGTTAAGACAAACACCAGTACTTAACTTCTTTGGTGTTTTTTGTTTGTTTGCTTAGAAAGTAAGTAGTGGCCGTCGCCCCCCCCCCCCCAGCCTCTCTCTGTTCTAGGTATTCTTTTCCTGTATCCATTTTGCATGATAAAAAAGTTCACAATGTGACTAGGGAGATGATTCATAGGGCAAAGCATTGGCTGCTTAAATATAAGGACCTGAGTTCAGATTCCCAAAACCCACTTAAAGCAACATCTGTAATGGTAGCATGCCTGTGTTGAGGAGAAGCATAAACAGGAGAATCCCAGAAAGCTTGTGGGCCAACTATGCTGATACATGCCTCAATGAACAAAGACAGAGTCCCCATCTTAAACAGAGTGGAAGGCAAGGACTGGCAACTGAGGTTGTCTTCTGACCTCCACCTGCATCCCATAGCATATATGTACACATACTCACACATGAGCACACACATACAAAAAGATTTTTTTAAATACTGACAATCATAATAACAAATCACCTTGTGTGGACTTGGCAAGGTTGCTGATCTCAAACCGCTGCAGACTGGGAGCCTGCCCCGTGACGGGGCATGAGTAGCCTTTGCCTCACTTTGATGGGCCATCGAGGCCTGTCCTGAACCTGTGGAAGAAGAGAAGACTTTGTGTGTGTGTGTGTGTGTGTGTGTGTGTGTGTGTGTGTATGTGTTACAAAGACACACAGCAGGAGTCCAAAAAAGAGACAAAGGTAAAGTAGTTCTCAGAGCTAGCCCCAGAGTGGCCTTGAGAGGAAGAGCCTTCCCTTAGTTGGGAATGTTGGTACCCTTTGATCTGGAACTTCAGGACACTGAACAGCTTGGTTACGCATGTCATCTAAGTTAGTCTGCTGCGTGAGTCTGCTGCTAAAGTCAGTGTGACAACTGCAACAATCAGGTTGGGAGATACCTTCCAACAGCTTCGCACCCTTCTGGCCACGTCTCCATGACCAGCAACTGTGGGAAGTTAAGAATCCAGCTGCTAAAAAAAAAAACATTATCTTGTACCCATACAGTTTACATTCCAGGAGAGACAGACCACAAACAAGAAAATAAAAAGACTATCAAAGCCCAAAAGAGCCTGAAGAGAAAGGAAGTTGGTGGAGGTTGCCTTGTCTTCTTGGCTTCGGATCTTAACTTTCTGCAGGTGAGCAGCCATGACCTAAATCAAGTGTGTACCTGAAGAGCAATGTACACACACACTGAGTACTGGAAGACCTTGTAGAAATATAGAACCACTAAAAGACAAGGGAGGACATGTACGATGGCCACAGAACTGAATGTTCCTTGCTGAGCCCTAGTGGTTACTTTCTCCATAGGAGGCACCTGAGATAAGCTGAGGACAGGGCCTAAGGGACTTGAAGAATCCAGGGAGTGCAGAACCTAGTCCAAGGGCAGGTGAGTAGACCTAAGCTGCCCAACCTGACCCACACGAACATTGCAGTACAACTCCAAACTAACTGGCCCAGCAGCCAGGGGCTGCCAGGAAATTGTAGCAAAGTGTGTGTGTGTGTCTGTGTGTGTGTCTGTGTGTGTGTCTGTGTGTGTGTCTGTGTTTATCTGTGTGTGTGTGTCTGTGTGTGTGTCTGTGTGTGTGTGTCTGTGTGTGTGTCTATGTGTGTGTGTGTGTGTCTGTGTGTGTGTGTCTGTGTTTATCTGTGTGTGTGTGTCTGTGTATCTGTGTTTATCTGTGTGTGTGTGTGTGTCTGTGTTTATCTGTGTGTGTGTGTGTGT
>CAJQZJ010004755.1:9203486-9216274 GCA_907164525.1 Lophiomys imhausi | reverse complement strand
ACACACACACACACACACACACACACACACACACACACACACACACACACAGAAAAGCCTCTCGCTAAAAGCCATTTACAACTCTGTCACTGAGGGAAGTTAGGGAAGTCAAGCAAGAACTTAAAACAGAAACCATAGAGGAACACTGTTTTCTGCTTCTTGCTTAACTAGCTTTTGTTTGTTTGTTGTTTTGTTTTTCAAGACAGGGCTTCTCTGTGTATTCTGGCTGTCCTGGACTCTCTTTGTAGACCAGGTTGGCCTGGAACTCACAAAGATCCGCCTGCCTCTGCCTCCCAAGTGCTGGGATTAAAGGCGTGTGCCACCACACCCAGCAATTACAGATAGCTGTGAACTGTCGTGTGGGTGCTGGGATTTGAAACTGAATCCTTTGGAAAAGCACTCAGTGCTCTTAACCGCTGAGCCATCTTTCCAGCCCCTTAACTAGCTTTCTTAAACTGCCCAGGACCACCTGCCTAGGGAATGATGCCTCTCACAGCAGGCTGGGCCTCCTACATCAGTTAACAGTCAAGACAGTCTCCCACAGACATGCCTACAGGTCAACCTGATCTGACCATTCCCTCAAATTAGACTTCTAGCTCAGGTGACTGTAGACTGTGCCAAGTCGACAGTTAAAATTAATCAGGACACAAATAAGTAATTGAATGGGGGAAAAAATCAAGGTTCTGCATTATACTATAGTCCAAACTAAATGTCAGAACAAGAAAATTATAAAATATACAATAAAGGGTGAAGATATCTACTGAAGAAAGAGATATTATAAACAAGGAAAACAATTCTCTCATTTAAAACATGGCACGAAAACAGAACAGTGGTTGTTAAAATGAAAATAAAGTTTTCTGATGTGTACAAAGAATAACCAGTGTCCCTAATATCTAATGACTTCACAGTTGAGTAACTCTGAGATGTAGCTTCTACCTGTGAGAAAGCCTAAGACTGTAAAGATGTACTTTTAGCCAGTGGCAAAGACAAACACACCCGTACTCTTTGGAGGGCCTGAAGTTTGGTTTTTCAAGACAAAAGAGTGTCTGAGAAAGAGTTTCTTACAGATGTCAAACATGCTTTGGAAATTTTTTTGGTTTTTATCCCAGTGGGTTGATGCCCAGAATTTGTCCAAGGGAAAGAAGAATGAATATACACAAAAATTTGTTTTCTGAAGCTGATTGACTTCCTTATGGATTATAATAGTGAAAGACAGGAAACCAGCAGAATAGCCAGCCATGAAGTCACTAAAAATAAAGAGCCAAACAATATAACAGGACACAAACATGACAGTTCTGAAAAAGTTTAATGACATGGAAAGATGTCCACAGTAAATTAAGTGAGGAAAAGCATATTGCAAAATAATGCAATTTGGTGACATTTTTGCAAAAAGAAAAAAAAAACAACTGGTTTTGACATAAAGAAGCATCTGGAAATATGGACTGTAGGTGTTAATGGAAATTGTTTCTGAATAGATGGAATTGTGTGCAAACACATGAACGTGCACTCACACATACATACACACACACATACACACACACCTTCTTATATTTACTTATATAACCTTCATTTTCAGAAACAATCATGTGTTTTTTAAACAGAGAGAAAATATGATTTTAATAATAAATCTAATGCATAAACCATTAAGATTGAAGATTACACAGTAAAAGAGTAAACATGCTAAAGATAGAAAAAGTGGAACATGCAGATGAAATAGAAAATCTTGTAAAAGAACTTTTCGAGAAAGATGAATACATTTCCCCAAACAAAGACATGAAAAGTCAGAACCATCAAAAATGCTCAGAAGGTAAGAGTACTTGCTGAAACCACATAAAGTAGAAAGAGAGAAACAATTTCATTCCACAGGTTGACCTCTGAACTATACACACACATCTTGACCTGATCTCCCAAACACACACATAATAACAATAAATAAAAAATGTAAAAGATACTGAAAATTGTTTAGCTTTATAAGTAGTAAAATGACTATAAAATCAATAAATGAGAAGGTATAATTTTCAAATTAACTAAAATATTCATGTTCAAAAATAACCAGGTTCTTTTTTGCTATCTATAAATGTCTAATCTAGTCAAGTGGTTGTGAATCATGTTGCCCCCCCCAGCAGGAGGCAGAGGGAGGGGCAGGTGGTTCTCTGTGAGTTCAAGGCCAGCCTGGTCTACAAAGTGAATCCCAAGACAGCCAGGGCAACACAGAGAAATCCTGCCTTGAAAAAAAATCAACAAGGAAAAAAATTACTCTGCTTCAAATGTGAGAATATACACACTCCAGTGATTTGGTTTTTATATATTTATTTATTTTTATTATTTTTAATTATGTGGATGTGTGTGTATCTCTGTACGGGTATGTGCATGTAAGTCCAGGTACCCTTGGAGGCCTGAGGCATTGGCTCCCCTAGAGTGTGCTGGGACCAAACTCAGGTCCTCTGAAAGAGCAGTACATAATTTTAACCACTGAGCCATCTCTCTAGCCCCTTATTCCCTCCCTCCTTCTTTCCTTCCCTCCCTCCTTCCTTTCTTTCTTTTCTTTTTTTTTCATTTTTAAAAAATTGCTTATTTATTACTTGAGGTTACATCTCCATCACAGTGTCCTCTTTCCACCTCTCCCAGTCCCGCCCTCCCACCCTCTACCCCCCTCCCTTCCATCCCACTCCTCTGGAGTGGAGTGTCTCTACATAACAATCCCCCGCCCCAGTTCAGCAGACATATGAGGGCCAAGAGCCTCCTCATACACTGGGGCCTACAAGGCTGCCCCACTAGGGCAAAGTGCCTCATTGATAGGTAACAAAGTCTATGTTCCTGTTCCCTTTGGTGCATTGGCTGTAGTATAGTTGTCCTGTACTATATAGCTAAAATCCTATAAGTGAATAGATGACATGTGCATCCTTCTGAGTCTGGGTTAGCTCACTCAGGATGAGCTTCTCTAGTTCCATCCATTTTCCTTTTGATTTTTCAAGACAAGGTTTCTCTATGTAACCCTGGCTGTCCTAGAACTCACTTTGTAGACCAGGCTGGCCTCGAACTTGGAGAGCCACCTACATATGCCTCCTCAGTGCTGGGATTAAAGGCATGCTCCACAATACCCTGTTTCTCCCTTCTTTCTTTTTTTTTTTTTTGGTTTTTCGAGACAGGGTTTCTCTGTGTATCCTTGGCTGTCCTGGACTCACTTTGTAGACCAGGCTGGCCTCGAACTCACAAAGATCCGCCTGCCTCTGCCTCCCAAGTGCTGGGATTAAAGGCGTGCGCCACCACCGCCCGGCTCTCCCTTCTTTCTTAAGCAGCACATAAAGAACAGTTTTTCTGATAATCCACAAGCCTCCTGGTCATCACTGTGTGGTCTCTCAGGCATAGCTGCAGCATAAATGTTGGTGTAGTTGCTGTAGAAGGTGGAGTAGCCAGAAGCCCATGATCCTTAGTGCTGGTAAAATCTTGTTCTTTTTCCCTTCCCATAAGAGGCTTGTAAAACTGCACAGCCCTCTCACCTGTAGAGAAAAGATTACTTCCCATACAACCACATTCTCCAGGAAAGTGGAGACGGAAGCCAAGCCCCGTGGTCCTCTGCCACCCAAGTGTCATCCTCAGAAGCCTTTGATGCATTGTCAAACTGCAAAGTCTCCAGTGACATTGGCACTAATAACTCAAGAGAGCAGACCCCTGCAGAGGTGAACACACAGCAGCCTTGGCATCAGCAAGGAACTTGTCCTTTGACTGCAGAACTCTGTAGTAAAGAATCTACATTTGAACAGGATCCCAGAATGATGTGCACATGCAGTAGGAAACCTAGAAGAGCAGACTCGGAGAGCAAAGTGCAGAGCCCACCTGGCTGGGGCAGCAGGACTTACATGGGAAGTCTTCAGAGATGTTTGCTAATGAATACAGGCAGTAAGGTTAGATGGTCCTGTGTCACCTTCCTGACAAAATGATGGGCCTGACACCCCCTGGGAAAGCTGCTGAGGTAGGTGGAACAGAGAAAGGGGCTGAGATGAACTGACCAGGCTGCCCACAGAACCACCTGCACATCATTAGAAATGAAGTCACCAAGCAGGAGTGATGAGCAGGATGGATAGCACCGGTGGAGGACCCTTTCCAAACCCAACCCCTTCTCTAGTTCCATCTCCAGTTCAAGGACACACAGAACTGAGTGGGAAGCGCACAACTGAGCTCTCAGTACACAGAAGGTAGAGACAGAGGAATCATGAGTTCAAGGCTAGTCTTGGGCTTCATTGTAAGACTTTATCTTAGAAAAAAAAAAAAAGAGAGACAGAAATATATACATGCCCACATCCATAAATGCATAAAGGAATCACAGGGACCTAAGGAATATGTAAAATAACACCACAAAGATGAAAATCAAAAATTCAGATAGTGAAAAAAATTTTACAAGTAATTTGGCACAGAAAGAGAAAGTGAGAGGCTATTCTAGAAGACTAAAAAAAAAATCATCAACTAAATTCAGAGATTGATGGATGTTTTCTGATTTAAACATATTGACTCTAAAAGAACATTTGTGAGGCAACCTGAAAGCTGGACACACTCCAAACACCCAAAGATATGAAGGAATGACTTTGGGGAATGTGATAATGGTATTGCGGTCACATAAAACAAGGAAGGTCCTTATATATTACACAGACTTGCTGAAGTGTTTATAGGTGAGATGACGTGGTATCTGCATTAAAAACTCTGGAAAGCAATAACAAAACTGAGGAGGAAAAAATAAAATAAGAATTCCAAGAGCTTGCTGGTAGTTGTTTAAAGCAGATGATGTGTGTATGTATAGGTTTGTTATGCAATTTTATTTTTATATAGGTTTATAGTTTTTTCTTAATAGTTTATTTTTAGAAGTATTTTATTTTTATTTATGTGTGTGTGTGCTTCTACTTGAGAGTGTACAATGCATGTGCAGGTACCTACAAGGCAAGAAGAGGGCATTGGATCCCCCGGAACTGGAGTTACTGACAGTTGCAAGCTGCTCCACATGGGTGCTGGGAACTCTGATCTTCTGGAAGAGCAATCAGAGCTCTTACCCACTGATTCATCTCTCCAGCACCCATATTTATTTGCTGTGTGTGTGTGTGTGTGTGTGTTATGTGTGTGAACACATAGAGGTCAAAAGACAATATTATGGAGTCTGTTCTCTCCCTCTGTCTGTTACAGGGGCTCAAATTCAAGTTGCCAGGCTTGAATGGCAAATGCCTTTACCTACTGAACCATCTTGCCACACACACTCCATTAAAAACAACTGTCTGAAATCACACTGTGACTCCAACTGTGAGTTACTGAATGTCTCTAGGCTCATTTTACCTCCATATACAAACTAAGTGAATAGTCTTGTCAGATAATTCACATAATGAACATTCAACAACATCCAGCACATAGTAAACACTCAATAAACACTTGCCATCCAGTTGGTATTTATAAACCAGCTCAGAGACTAACCAGCTCAGGTTAGATACATCAACAGATGGAGGTAAGAGCTCTCCAAATACCCTGACTTGATAAAATCCTTCAAAATGAAGGTCATATCTTAGGGGCTAGACACAAATACAGACATTGTCAGCTGCCCCTCTCCTTCCTGAAAACAGCATCTGCTATCAATAAAAAGGCCTATGGAGTTTAAAAACCTGTCTGGCCTTAGCTGCTGCCCAGAAAGTTGTCTTCTGAAAAACTTCACTCCCAGGATGCTTCTAGAAGGTCACCTAAAGGTCACCTATTACTGTTTACTCTTCCCTATGAAGCACCCACAGGTGCTGTTTCTCTGCTTTTAACACCAAAATGGTCCTTTCTGGGAAATGGTCACCACCACACTGTCTCAGAGTCATCTGGAAGCTTGGCAAATACAGTTTAGATGTGTTCCACTTGTGGGCAGCTACACCATTACCTTCAGTAACACCTGGCAGTGAGCACCAATCCTCACATCTGTACATCGGGGCACAATACCACTTCACACGTGCCCTTCGTGGAGAGAGGATGAATGCACATATAGAAAGCTTGGGGAAGTCCTTGTGTCGGCCTGCTCCCTCCAGAGATGTCAGCTGCCACCACTCCCCGTCTCCAGCACTCCTGCGCTCTAAGAAGAAAGCCCTCACTTGTTCCCACCCAGCTTCGTTTGGACCCCTCTTTCTAAACACAGCAGGCATCTATGGGGCCAAGCAGCTTCCCTATGTCGGTCCTTGGCACCTTTTCTGGGCCATCTTCCTAACTTTATACCCTAAGTACCAAAGCATCCCCTGCCCCAGCCTGACGCCACTCCTGCTTCTGACTCTGGCTCCTCAGCCTTGGAATTGAACCATGGCAACCTTAGGAGATGCTTCAAACGGGTCACTTCGGCTCTCCTCACCATGTCATCCACACACATGGACTCTAAGGTCTCTCACTCAGTTACTCCCACCTCTTTCCCACCCCCACACATAATGTTTAAACTCTTACAATCCAAACAGAGACACATAGTCACTCCTGACTCTCTCCTTGAAGAAAGGGGACAGAACATAATCCAGGCTTTCTGCTGTTCCATTCCAGTCCTAAAGGAAATGGCTGCCCCATAAATTACCAGAAAAACATTGAAACCCCTGAAGCCAGGGCACTGTAGACCATGCCAAGCTCAGGGGGACAAAGTGGGCCTCAGGCTCTGCCAGGCCAGCCTGAAGCAGCTTGCTCATTCTCCACATTCTCTTGGGATTAGGATGTATGTTCCCTTCTGGGTTTAGAATATTCCAGATGCCTGAGGGCACTCACAGACTTCATATAGAGCTCACTCTCCCATGTACACTGAGCCCCCTCCTGGGGATGCTGACTCAGAAATAAGCCAAGGCAGGCCCAGGAGGGGAATTAGTCCCCTTTCCTGTCCCCTGCATCACTGTACAGCCCATGTGGCAGTAATCCGACACCCAAAGCCACACTAACAGTTTACATATGACTGAGAACAGAGACTGTAGCCAGGGAGAGAGGCCCAAATTTCCCATCCTTCCCATAGGAACACCACAGGACAGTCCCCGTGCACATGAGTGGTGTCTCCAACATCTTAGGCTGTGCCATAGTTAAGAGTGACATCCACAGGCTCAGAGGGAATGTCTGATAGCCACAGGGGCACCTTGAGCTGTAGGCCTCTGACCATTAGCACAGCAAAACCATGGCTCTTCTCCTGCTAACCAGGCTGGTCACAGCTGCCAGGATGCCCTAAGCCGTGGAGGAGGCCTGCCTTGGTGCCCTGGAGGCTGAGAAGCAGCTCTAGTATGGCTTGTCCACAAGACCCCATGAAAGCTGAGTCAGCAAACACACAGCCCAGGCACAAGGATAATGAGCGTAAGGCCTCAGGAAGCCCAGGGTGGACAGAGTCCAGGAGCTTTGGGCTCACTTGGGTACTTGTCGTAGTCAGAATTAAAACCACACTTCCTAGACACTTCCCAGACACTTCAGATACTATGTGGCTGAAGCCAAGGGAAAGCCTGAGCCACTCCCTGCCCCAGGTCCTGGGTCAAGCTTTCAGGCTCTACTTGCTTTGCCTTCTTCTTAACCTCCAATCTCCTTGGCCTTCATGCACACCCTCACAGTCTCCACAAGCCTAACTGTGGAGAGCACATCTGAGACTGGAACCTCCCATCTCCTTACACATCGCCAACTCGACTACACTCGCTGTTTCTGTGACTGGTATGCTGTAAGGTGGACCTCATGGTCCTGGTTCCATAACACAGTTAGCTCACAGGCTTGTCCCAGAAGCCCTCATTCCTAGTATAGGCATCTTGTGTTAGGGTTCAGTGATCTGTCCTCTGCAGAGGGTTCTTGTGAGCATGGAAACACTATACACGAAGGTAGGGGGGAACACAATTTTGAATCCAAATTGACTGGGTCTTAATTAGGAGGCTCCCAGGACAAGGACGGGAACAGTAAGGGCCAAGCAAGGATCAGGACCTGGCCTTTGACCTAATTTCCTGTCCAGATAGAATAGCTGAGGACTATGCACCCAATTTGCCAGTGACCCTGGGCCAGGGCTAGGCCAAGCAAGAATTACTCCCAACCCCAGCCATATTTGTGTAGGTATGTACACTTATGCCTGTGGTTGTACAGATACACGAAGGTCAGAGATCAATGCAGGTGGTCTTCCTCTATTGCTGTCCACCTTGCTTTTGGAGTCAGGGCCTCTCACTCAATCTTAAGCTCACCAGTTTGATTAGACTGGCTGGCCAGGAGGTTCTGGGAGCCTGCCTGTCTCCACCAGAGATCACAGACACACTCTGTCATGCTAAGCTAAACACAGGTGCTGAGGATCCAAACTCAGAGCCCCATGCTTGCTTGCACAGGTACTTTGTTGAATGATCCATCTCCCAGCCCCTTTATGCACATTTTTTGGTTTGTTTTCTTTGTTGTGTATATAGGCCTTGATCTCACAGTCCTGCTGCTTCTGCTGAGTGACAGGTATACACGAGGCCTGGCTTATCTTTCCCTCTGACCTTCCCTGTACCTTCTTGGGAGTGTCTCAGTGTCCTTAAGGCCATGGCCATGTCGTGGACTCCTTTGGACAGAAGGGAATCCACCTGGGCTGAGATACAGGGCTACTCCTCAAAGTTACTTTGCAGAAAGTGATGTCCCAATGTAGGGAATTTTAATTCAGAACATGGCTGCTCTGGCAAGAGATCACATCCAAAGACCTTCTAGGTCTGTGTGATCTGTGATCAGCTAGAATACAGGCACACCTTTAAGCCCAGGAGACAGATGCGAACAGATCTCTGAGTTCAAGGCCAGCCTGGTATAGAGCAAGTCTCAGGTAAAGCTTAGGTCTAGGTGTGGTGGTATGCACCTTTAACTCCCACACTGAGGAGACAGAGGCAGGTGGATCTCTGAGTTTTAGTCAGCTCTGTTCAGTCAGTTCCGTTGAGTCAGTGAGTAGAGAGGCAGTGCAGTGGAGCTGAGTTCCTGGCAGTTCAATCTATGGAATTCAGAGGCAGTTTTACTAGGAGAGTTTTACAGAGACAGGTTGAAGAGAGAAGAAGTCAGAGAATGAGAAGGAGCCAGATTAGAACAGATTGCTAGAGTTAGTTTGAGACTACGCATAGCAATTTAGTCAGAAGCCGAGAGAAGCCAGAATGAATCAGTCAGCTTGGAGAGGAGTTTGAGCCAGAACAGCTGAGTTGAACCAGCCAGTCAGAGTTCAGCAAGATCTAGAAAGGGTGAGCTTATTCAGCAGTAAGTCAAAAAGGTTGAAGACATTCTAGGCCTAGAATAGATTGTACAGAGGCTAGAGGCTTCTGGGACGAGGCTTAGGTTAGCAGACAGAAGCAGTAAACTTCCAAGACAACAATTACATCAGGCAAATAAAAGATACTTTTACATCCCAAGGAAGTAAGACCTTTCCTCAGAACCTTTCTGAGGCATCACTAGGTTGGATGAACAAATGGGGGCCAATCAATCCACACAAAGGAATGCTGTTCATTCGTCACAGAGAAGAATGTCACCCAGTGACAGAAGTGTGGTGACAGACTACCATCATGTACTTGGAACTGCTCTGCTGAGTGGGAGAAGCCAGACACAAGGGCCACATACTGTGTAGCTCTCTGCCCACAAAATGCTGAGGACATCCCATTTCACAGAGCCTGAAAACAGATGTTGACAGTAATGGCTGCCCTAGGCGGAGTAAAGAGGCAAGGGAGGGTGTGAAGAGGAGGGCGAGGGCTAAGTGATGCTGTGGGCTAGGGTGGCTGGATTCTTTATAGATAATGAAAACAGTTCAGATTTTTCTATGGTTGTGATACAGCATGGCACAGTGAGTCCCAAATGCCACTGAAATACAATTATACATGGATAATTTTCAGCATTTTGTTTTGTAGGCAAGAATTCACATAACCTAAGTTGGCCTTGAATTCACTATATAGCCAATAATGACCTGGAACTTCTAGTCCACCAGCCTCCACTCCCTAAGTATTGGGATTATAGGTCTGCCACCATGCCTGGTTTATGCAATGCTGTGGCTAGAACCCGGGACATTGTGCATATCAGGCAAGGACTCTATTTATTGACTGAGCTACATCCTCAGTTCCTACATGGTTAATTTTCATCTCAGATTTTAAGAAGCTGGGGTGGGGGGTCCTCACAGGCTCCAGATTTAGAAGAGGTTGTCTGTCCTCTTAGGCAGAAAGATCTCTCTCCTTTAGTTTATAAAACTCTCAAGGCTTGCTAGTAAGCCAGGACTGCACTCAGGCCCCCACCATAGGCCCAAAGGAAAGAGGGAGGGAGAGAGGCAAGTAGACAGGCAGACAAACAGGGGAGGGTGTCCCCAGCTGGGCTCTATGCTCATTCTCAGCTTGTGTGCCCTTGAGCAAAATGTTAAGCATCCCTAAGCCTTAGTCTTTCCTCTGTCACAAGCAGGAGAGGTTAGTGTAATGAGTCCTGAGTCCCTCCCAGCTGACTATAAGGAACAAATGGATCAGAGCTGTGGGAAGCAGCCCAATGTCATCTGTAATTACTTATGACAGTGGGTTCATTGGCTAGAACACAGGATAAGTCCTCTGAACTATTATAAAGAAAGCATACTCAAGGCAGAGCCCAGCACTGTAGGGAAACCCCCAAGAAGAGATTGGGTCCAGCTCTCAGTCTTCTGGAGGAAACTGACAAGCCGGACTAGGGGACTCTGAAGCATTCACTTGCTCAGGAGGGCTGTGGCAGGTCTGACTCAGCACCAAGCTCTCTCATAAGCCCTGCAAAAATGGAATGACATGGGCAAGCACGTGCCCTTGGGGAGTGTGCACTCCGGCTCCACTTGGCAAATATTCAACAGCTGATCATTCCACAATGATGAAATGAGACAGGGCCCCACAGTGGGCAGCTCTGAGCATTTATAATATAAAATAGCATTGACACATCTGAACCAAAGGGGGGCAGGTGTTCCAGGCCACATGCCCAGCTAGCCAAAAGGCTGTTCTTTTGAGTCCAGCACTGTCCCCTTGGACTAGCATTTAAAATGCTAGATTCCATAGCCTCCAAGTGCCAGACTGCTGGTCAACCCAAGAAAGAAGAAAGTTGCTGACATAGAACAGGAGTTCTGGGAATAGAATAGAAAAACGTCCTTTCTAGGCCAATTGGGCTCAAGAAGGCAGAATGTCTGGGTCCTCAGGAAAGCAAGGGTTCTTGGCCTAGTGAGGACATAGAGAAGACTGGATCATAAGCCTGCTTCCATACTCTCATTTTCAGGATCCAGGTAATCCCAGAGGATGTCACAGAGAGGATGAGATGTTACAGTCACTGGTTCCAGTGGCTGCCTGGATCCAAGTGAGATCAGACCAACCAGACAGCTATGTCCAGTCAACAGCTTCTGGAGCCAAGAGTCAGCCATTCTCACACATGCCTGTGGGCCATGGGGTTCCAGACAAGTGTGAGGGAAGGCAGGTGAGAATTTATCTGAACAAAAGACATCCTGGACTGGGGTGACAACCTACCTAGAGAGGAGGCAGGAGGAGGGTTAGAGCCTTTGACTGACAGGTCACTGCTGTACAGGATGGGAGGGTACAAAGGACGGGGCAGGGGAAGAATAGGAGAGAGCAAAGGAAGCTGGGACCAAACATAGAGGAGCAGCCATCCTGTTCATAGTCCAGGCCCAAGGCTATCCTAGCCTTGTCCTCAGCCTCCTGGGCCTGCCCACAAGCCATCAATACCCCTTTTGTGGCTCAGGTACAATCTCAATCCTTTCTCTGTAGGATCTGTTGTGTCCAGAGGCCTGGCAGCATCTGGTGCCCCAGGGTGAATGAAAAACTGGGAGGCAGCTTCTCCTGCTGGCACCAGAAGCCACAAACAACCAGCTTATCACTGCCCCTTTGTGTGGAGGAACAATAGGCCCCAAAGAGGCCAGCCCCCAGAGAGAGGAAGTTGTAGGACAATGACCACCCCCACCCACCCCCACTTCCTGGTTGGCTTGGAAATGAAGGGGTGAGAGAAACCCTAGTATCCTATGTCTGAGTCTGGTGACCATGTTCCTATCTGTTAGGTGTCTATGGCTTCTTAACCCACACTTGCAGGAACTCACCCTCACCACATCTACCTGGGGCCCCAGGCTGCCAATACTTCAATATACTTCTGGTCTCCGTGGACCTGCTGGATGTGGATATCACCTCCAAGCTGGCCTCTGCCACCACTTCCCATGATCTCAGTGCTGCCACGAACTCTCTCTCCCACCTTGCTTCATTTCTACCAGCTGCCCATCTGAGCCCTCCAACATTGTACATCTGGACCAGTCTATTGGAGCTGCCACAACAAAACACCACAGCATGTGACTTGAACAGCAGACACTTACTGTCTCTGTTCTGAGGCTAAAAGTCCAAGATCAAGATGTTCCAGCAGGCTTGATTTCTCCTTGACTTGCCAATGGTCATCTTCAGGCTGTGTCTTTCTATGGCCTGGTATGGATGCCCAGCCACACATAGTGTCTCTCCTTCTTGTCAAGACACCGGACCTATTAGATGAAGATAGAACCCTAAGACCTCACTTAACTTTAGTGACCTTTCCAGGTGATATCACTATTTACTGATAGTCCCATTTTACAAACACAGGCCTATTAGGGATTAGAGTTCAAGCAAGCATACAGGTTTGGAGGGATACAATTCAGTGTTAAACACGTCGCAATAGTATCGGCAGCAGCTCCCGTCCTTCCCCAGGAGAACAAGCATGTTCTTCAAGGTTTTACCATACTATAGCCCTCATGGCCACTCCAGCCTTATTTAGCATCTTTCTTTTATTTTAGTGTGTGTGTGTGTGTGTGTGTGTGTGTGTGTGTGTGTGTGTGTGTGTGT